>JAPDVR010000024.1:26659490-27139490 GCA_026230005.1 Gila orcuttii
GTGTGTGCGTAATAAATAAATAAAAGTGCCTATAAATATAATTTTGGACACAAGAGGGCAGTATGGCCCTATGTATGAATTTGTATTTAAACTATCACCCGAAGAGACCCCCCCTCCCCCTCCCCACACAGACACACACACATAATGGCAGGGGACACTCTCTCTGTCAGAGAGAGGGAGAGAAAATTGTCAGAATCCACATTCAAACTACAATATCTGACTTTCTGTTGGTCTGAGCTAATGGCTGTAAATTAGAAATTTGTTCAGCTTGAGGAGAAGAATATACACGCTGAGTTTTGTAACTGTAGGTAAAACAAACTAAGTTATAACACACTTTATATGTCCTATTTTAGTCATGGAAATTCATTTCCTCGCCGCGGCCAAACCGTTCGAGATATCAAAAATCTGTCCGCAATTTAGCATCCTCAATGTCTTCACTTCATGCACACCGAGATTGGCGATGATTGAATGAATTGCCTAGGAGTAGTACTTCAAATTCCACAGCAAGCGTTTTCCAAGCAACCCATAATAGCCGATTTCCTGTTGGGCTGGCGTAAAACTTGACCGGGGGAAAGATGTTCGGCCCGATGAGATCTATATGTGTACTGAGTTTCATATTAATTCATGCAAGCGTGTTGGATATATGGACCAAATTGTCGGACCCCATTCAAGGGGGGCGCTGTCGAGCCCCCCTGCCACGCCCAGATACCAGCTTCAGCCCGGCCCTGATGGCCGCGGGTTCTGACCCGTGTGCAAAGTTTCAAGAGTTTTTGAGCATGTTAAGGGCCCCAAAATTGCCCAAATAGTTGTAAGAAAAATATAGAAAATGACTTTCCAAACAACCCATAATAACCGACTTCCTGTTGGGCTGACGTAAAACTTAGAGCGTGAAAGTTGTTCAGCCCGATGAGATCTATAAGTGTACCGAGTTTCAGATTATTCCATGCAAGCGTGTTTGATATATGGACAAGTGTTCAAACACCATTCCAGGGGGCGCTGTCGAGCCCCCCTGCCACGCCCGGGTACCATCTTCAGCCCGGCCCTGATGGCCGCGGGTTCTGACCCCTGTGCAAAGTTTCAAGAGTTTTCAAGCACGTTAAGGCCCCCAAAAGTGCCCAAAAGGTAGTAAAATAATAATAAATAATAATAATAATAATAATAATAATAATAAAGAATAATCCTTAGGAAAACAATAGGGCCTTCGCCTTTTCAAGGCTTGGGCCCTAATAATAATAAACAGAGCAATTCCAAGAGGGTCCTCACACCATCGGTGCTCGGGCCCTAATAATAATAAACAGAGCAATTCCAAGAGGGTCCTCACACCATCGGTGCTCGGGCCCTAATAATAATAAACAGAGCAATTCCTAGAGGGTCCTCACACCATCGGTGCTCGGGCCCTAATAATAATAAATATATATATATATATATATATATTAGGGCTGGGCAAGTTAACTCATTATTATCGCTTTAACGCATTTATTAATTAATGCCGACAATTTTGTTATCGCACGTTAACGCAGGTTTTTTTATTATTATTATTTTGAAAGTCCGTTGCTCACTGGCTCTGAATACACATAGGCTTACAGTCAAACCATGATCACAGGAGGGGTGGGATGTTGGTCAGCCAGCAAATAACCCACCCAAACAAGCAGTGGAGAGAGGCAGGTTTTCTCTGGTGAACAGTTAAAGGGTTGCGCTCCGCGAGTGAATGACAGGCGCTCTATGGATAGTACCTATAAAACCTATAGATAATAACTATTTAGATTCTGGAAACTCACTAACAGCGAGCCGAGGATCAGTCTCTCTTCTAATGATTTGTGCTGCGCGTCCTTTATAAAAAGTTATAGACAATTCAACTTCGGCAACGAGCGGGCGCGGGCGCGTGCTTGAGGCGAGCATGACCGCAACAGTTTCACAGGAACGCACCCGCTTGTCGCTGCACCTTGTGCTCGACCACTTCACCTCACTCTTGGCTGATTTATACTTCTGCGTCGGACTTACGCCGAAGACAATACGCTATAGACTACGCGTTGGTTTTCATTTATATCTCTGCGTCGTTGTCCGCGTTGACGCGCAATTACACATGCAGAGGGAGCATGTGAAACCCGGGGAGCGGTTGTAGCAATCACAGCGCTTGCGGTACGCGTAGAATTGACGTTACATTTTTGGAGAGGTGCACGTCAGGGTACGCCGAAGTGTACGCGCGCTACACAGCAACAGCGTAAGTATAAAGTATAAATTGTTTTTTTTACTCTGTTTAATGTAATCTTACGTGGGAAACCATGGCATGACCAAACCTAAGCTACTATAAGTAACGTTGGTCGACTTATATAGTAGTGATCATGACCTCTGACTACTACATAGACTGTTTCTGCTGCTCCCTGATAAAAGATACCTGTTGATATATGTTCAGAAAAAAAACAAGAAAACTGGACTCGTTTTAACAAACTAGATAAAAGGTAATGCCCTGGCAGTGGCAAATAGCTTAGTTTAAATATTTGATTTGATTACATTAATGTTTAAGTTGAGATTTGAGATTACTGTGTAAAGGGAATACTGCTGGTATAAAAGCACCTTATTTGTTTAAAGTTATTGCACTTTTGTGTATATAGCAGTACATTTAAATCAAAAGTGCGCAATACACTACTTTTGAAGTCATTATTCAATTTTGCGCATAACAATGCGATTAATCGCGATTAATCGCAAGAAAACCATGCGATTAATCGCGATTAAAAATTTTAATCGTTGCCCAGCACTAATATATATATATATATATATATATATATATATATATATATAGCTGCGAGCAGCGATTACGGGCCCAAGCCGGTGGCACCGCAACCCTGGTTCCTTTAGTTACCTAAAGGCACCGGGGGTGGCGGTGCCGCCGGCTTTGGCCCTTCATCGCTGCTCGCAGCTATATTTATATATATATATATATATATATATATATATATATATATATATATATATATATATATATATATATATATAAGAAGCCGGTGTAACCATCACCCTGGTGCCTTTAGGGTTATTGTGCACGACGTGCAAAAACGTAACCCTGCTTTGACTGTCGAAATGAAGTGTGCTGTAGAGCTTGCATCAGTTTGGGTGCATCAAGTGCACATCGAGGGCACATATCAACCACAAAGTATGCGTGAGCAACCTTCTGAAACCTAAAATGAAAAATGAGACACCTCATCCATGGGTCTCATGGATTTAACAGACACATGAAATAAGTACACAAGACCGAGTATTCATATGAAGTGTGCCATTTGGGACAGGGCCTATGATCGTGAACCACAAAAGCCACATATATGAGATAATTTAAATATAGAATAATTTTTAATGTCATAGGATGTCATAGCTCAATATGTTTTTCAGCACTTAAATGTGTAAATATAGAAGCCCAGTATTTATCTGGAGGTCTTTGTACAGGTTTATTAATGTAATTATATTTTACGCTTATGTGTTCTATGATATGCAATGGAAGTAAATTTTAATGTTTAACATGGGTGTATTCACAACCCATAGCATACGATATAATATCTTAAGATTATTCATCATTATGTTGTCTCTGCCTTTTCTGTTTTAATGATATTCAGAACAGAAAAACTAAATGTTCCTTAATTTTAATTAACACTAACTTTATTCTCATCTGAATTATAAATAATTGATTTCCGTATAAAATGATTTCTGCGCCTCTCTCTCTCTCTCACACACACACAGTTCGATCGCGCCCGCGCCTCTCTCTCTCTCTCTCTCTCTCTCACACACACACACACACACACAGTTCGATCGCGCCCGCGCCCCTCTCTCTCTCTCTCTCTCTCTCTCTCTCTCTCTCTCTCTCTCTCTCTCTCACACACACACACAGTTCGTTCGCGTCCGCGCCTCTCTCTCTCTCACTCACTCACACACACACATCCCGCCCTCTCTCTCTCTCTCTCTCTCTCTCTCTCTCTCTCTCTCTCTCTCTCTCTCTCTCTCTCTCTCTCACAGTTCGATCGCGCCCGCCCTCTCTCTCTCTCTCTCTCTCTCTCCATCTCTCTCACTCACTCCCCCACACACAGGGGCGTAGCACAAGATCCCGGGCCCTATGTATAGGCAGTCCTGATGGGCCCCCATGTTCCAAATAAAATATATTCCAGACTTTTCAAGGGCCCTCTCTCCCCTTGGGGCCCTGGTAATCAGTACTGGTTTTACCCCCGGTCCGACGCCCCTGCCCACACACACACACAAAGTTCGATCGCGCCCGCGCCCCTCTCTCTCTCTGTCACACAGTTCGATCGCCCAGCGCGATCACGCACACACACACAGTTCGCTCGCCCCAGCGCGTCTCTCTCGCACGCACACACACACTCCAGCTTGAGAGAGAGAGGCGCGCACGTTCGAACTGTGTGTGTGTGCGTGTGTGTGAGAGAGAGAGAGGCGCGGGCGCAATGGAACTGTGTGTGTGTGTGTGTGTGTGTGTGTGCGCGTGTGTGTGTGAGAGAGAGAGGCACGGGCGCGATCGAACTGTGTGTGTGTGTGTGTTTGTGCGTGTGTGTGTGTGCGCGCGCGCGCGTGTGTGTGTGAGAGAGAGAGGAGCGGACGCGATCGAACTGTGTGTGTGTGTGTGTGTGAAAAGTGGAAACATACTCCGTCTTTTTTTTCATACAGGACATCATTCAGACTGCAAACTGTTTACTTATATTTGTGTACACTCGCAATAAAACACAACATCCTCAGTCACATACGTAATATATTTATATATAAATTAGGGCTGGGCAAGTTAACGCGTTATTATCGCGTTAACGCATTTATTAATTAATGCCGACAATTTTTTTATCGCACGTTAACGCAGTTTTTTTTATTATTATTATTATTTTGAAAGTCCGTTGCTCACTGGCTCTGAATACACATAGGCCTACAGTCAAACCATGATCACAGGAGGGGTGGGATGTTGGTCAGCCAGCAAATAACCCACCCAAACAAGCAGTGGAGAGAGGCAGGTTCTCTCTGGTGAACAGTTAAAGGGTTGCGCTCCGCGAGTGAATGACAGGCGCTCTATGGATAGTACCTATAAAACCTATAGCCTAGATAATAACTATTTAGATTCTGGAAACTCACTAACAGCGAGCCGAGGATCAGACTCTCTTCTAATGATTTGTGCTGCGCGTCCTTTATAAAAAGTTATAGACAATTCAACTTCGGCAACGAGCGGGCGTGGGCGCGTGCGTGAGGCGAGCATGACCGCAACAGTTTCACAGGAACGCACCCGCTTGTCGCTGCACCTTGTGCTCGACCACTTCACCTCACTCTTGGCTGATTTATACTTCTGCGTCGGACTTACGCCGAAGACAATACGCTATAGACTACGCGTTGGTTTTCATTTATATCTCTGCGTCGTTGTCCGCGTTGACGCGCAATTACACATGCAGAGGGAGCATGTGAAACCCGGGGAGCGGTTGTAGCAATCACAGCGCTTGCGGTACGCGTAGAATTGACGTTACATTTTTGGAGAGGTGCACGTCAGGGTACGCCGAAGTGTACGCGCGCTACACAGCAACAGCGTGAGTAAAAAGTATAAATTGTTTTTTTTTACTCTGTTTAATGTAATCTTACGTGGGAAACCATGGCATGACCAAACCTAAGCTACTATAAGTAACGTTGGTCGACTTATATAGTAGTGATCATGACCTCTGACTACTACATAGACTGTTTCTGCTGCTCCCTGATAAAAGATACCTGTTGATACCTGTTCAGAAAAAAAAACAAGAAAACTGGACTCGTTTTAACAAACTAGATAAAATGTAATGCCTTGGCAGTGGCAAATAGCTTTGTTTAAATATTTAATTTGATTACATTAATGTTTAAGTTGAGATTTGAGATTACTGTGTCAAGGGAATACTGCTGGTATAAAAGCACCTTATTTGTTTAAAGTTATTGCACTTTTGTGTATATAGCAGTACATTTAAATCAAAAGTGCGCAATACACTACTTTAGAAATCATTATTCAATTTTGCGCATAACAATGCGATTAATCGCGATTAATCGCAAGAAAACCATGCGATTAATCGCGATTAAAATTTTTAATCGTTGCCCAGCACTAATATAAATATAATTTTGGACACAAGAGGAAAGTATAGCCCTATTTATGATTTTGTGTTTAAACTATCACCGAAGAGACCCCCTTCCCTTCCTTCTCCCCCTCCCCACACAGACACACACACACACACACACACACAGACAGAATGGCAGGGGACACTCTCTCTGTCAGAGAGAGGGAGAGAAAATTCTCAGAATCCACATTCAAACCACAATATCTGACTTTCTGTTGGTCGGAGATAATGACTGTAAATTAGAAAGTTGTTCGGCTTGACGAGAACAATATACACGCCAAGTTTTGTAACTGTAGGTAAAACTAACTAAGTTATAACACACTTTATGTGTCATTTTTTAGTCATAAATTCATTTCCTCGCCACGGCCAAACCGTTTTTGAGATATCAAAAATCCGTCCGCAATTTAGCATCCTCAATGTCTTGACTTCATGCTGACCGAGTTTTGTGGTGTTTGGATTAATTCTCTAGGAGAAGTATATAAAAAATAAAAGCATGCATTTTCCAAACAACCCATAATAGCTGACTTCCTGTTGAGCTGTCGTTAAACTTAGAGCACGAAAGTTGTTCGGCCCGATGAGATCTAAATATGTACCGAGTTTCATATTATTACATGCAAGCATGTTTGATATATGGACAAGTGTTCGAATCGCATTCCAGGGGGCGCTGTCGAGCCCCCCTGCCACGCCCGGGTACCAGCTTCAGCCCGGCCCTGATGGCTGCGGGTTCTGACCTGTGTGCAAAGTTTCAAGAGTTTTCGAGCACGTTAAGGGCCCCAAAACCTTAAAAAACAAAAATAAAAGCATTCTCACTCAGCAGACAAATCCCCCTCCCCCCAAACACACGGAGAGACGTAGGGTCAGAGAGACAGAGGAAGAGAAAATTCTCCAAAACATCCACATTCAAACCAAAATATCTAACTTCCTGTTGATCTGAGCTAATAACTGTAAATTAGAAAGTTGTCCAGCTCGATATGAACAATATACATACTGAGTTTTAAGATTGTAGATAAAAGTATAGACCTAACTCCCCCTCTTTTGTCAAAAGGTGGCGCTACTGAGCCCTTGCACCATGCCCGTTTCTGAAAATTTGCACGTCTACTGGCTAATAAATGTGATGTGTCTGTCGAGTTTCATGCAATTTCAAGTATGCTAAGAGTCTCAAAAGCATCAAAAAAGAATCTTAAAGTTTGATGCGTTACCACGGCAACAGTATCTAAGATATCAATAATCCTTTCACAGGTCTAAATCTGCCGTGTGTTTACATTATACACATAAAGTTTTAAGCAAATCGGGTAAAAATAAGAGGGTGATTTAAAAGCATTTTGAAAGTGACACACTTCCTGCTGCCAGTTGGTGTCGCTATAACTTTGACTCACAATAGTCACATCCATGTGATCGGCCTCTTACAGCGAACACACTGCTGAAGTTTCATCAAGATCAGTCAATGTATGCAGAAGTTATAACACACTTCCTGTTTCCATTATTCGCCATAAATTCGTTTCCTCGCCACGGCCAAACCGTTTGAGATATCAAAAATCCCCTGGCAATTTTTCATCCTCAATGTCTTGACTTCATGCACACCGAGTTTGGTGACGATCGGGTGAATTCCCTAGGAGAAGTGTTTCAAATTCCTGAGCATGAGTTTCCAAACAACCCATAATAGCCGACTTCCTGTTGGGCTGGCGTAAAAAGTAAGAGTACGAAGGATATATGAAACGATGAGATCTATATGTGTACCGATTTTCATATTAATTCATGCAAGCGTGTTTGATATATGGACATGTTTTCGAATCCCGTTCCAGGGGGCGCTGTCGAGCCCCCCTGCCACGCCCGGGTACCATCTTCAGTCCGGCCCTGTTGGCCGCGGGTTCTGACCCGTGTGCAAAGTTTCAAGAGTTTTTGAGCACGTTAAGGCCCCCAAAAGTGCCCAAAAGGTAGTAAAATAATAATAATAAAGAATAATAATAATAATAATAATAATAATAATAATAATAATAAAGAATAATCCTTAGGAAAACAATAGGGCCTTCGCCTTTTCAAGGCTTGGGCCCTAAATATATATAAATATAGCTGCGAGCAGCGATTACGGGCCCAAGCCGGTGGCACCGCCACCCTGGTGCCTTTAGTTACCTAAAGGCACCGGGGTGGCGGTACCGCCGGCTTTGGCCCTTCATCGCTGCTCGCAGCTATATTTATATATATAAATATATATATATATATATATATATATATATATATATATATATATACATATATATATATATAAAAAGCCGGTGGCACTGCCTCCCTGGTGCCTTTAGGGTTATTGTGCACGACGTGCAAAAACGTAACCCCGCTTTGACTGTCCAAAAGAAGTGTGCTGAAGAGCTTGCATCAGTGTGGGCTCTGCAAAAGTGTGCATCGAGGGCACATATCAACCACAAAGTATGCGTGAGCTACCTTCTGAAAGGTCAGGTCTACATCCAGGTCTACATCTGCCGTGTGTTTACATTATAGTAGTGAAGTTTGAAGCAAATCAGGTAAAAATAAGAGGGTGATTTCAAAGTATTTTGAAAGATACACACTTCCTGCTGCCAGTTGGTGGCTCTATAACCGGGGTTGCGGTGCCACCGGCCTGGGCCTGTAATCGCTGCTCGTAGCTATATATATTTTTATATATATATATATATATAGATAGATAGATAGATAGATAGATAGATAGATAGATATAGATATAGATATAGATATAGATAGATAGATAGATAGATATAGCGTGAAACTTCAAATAATAGCCCGGGCTTTTATTTTCCCAAATCGTCGAACTGCACCGGTTTGTATTTGAGACAGTTTGTCTATATGAGACAGGCCTTTATAATTTAGTGTTGAGATGTTGTTCATTGAGTCTCTAATCTCTAAAAATCTCCAAATGCTCCACGTGAAACTGCGGTCTTCCAAGTTCCAACCTTTTACTATCGTGTCAATTGATTTGATTAATATCAGTGGCGGAGCCAGAGGGGGGTCCGGGGTGGCACTGGACACCCCTGACATGCGATTGGCCACCCCGGGTGCCACCCCAAAATTTTATTTGCTACTGGCAGTTGCTGATGCTGATTTAAAAAAAAATAATTATGTTCGCCGGCAGCGCGGCGCGCGCAGTTTTCAAATGGATGAGCAGAGGACGAGAGATGGTTGCAAGATACCGAACTTCACCGAATAAGAAAACATCATATTTGAAGTAAGCTTTTAAGGTTTAGCATCAGGTTGGTTTTCTCCCAATAGCCTACATTAGGCCTAATACACGCATATACAGTACCTTGCCGTGTGTACGTTACAGTATACGTATAATGTTCTAGCTAATGTGAGGATAGGAGATCAAAACGCTGGCAAAGAAGAGCAGAAACAAGCGATATCATAATGCGATCACTATAGGACTATGAAGCTTTATGGGTGTAGGTTGTTGATGGACTCGATCTACTGTGTTTTGATCATCATTATGAATCTTATCTAGATGTAGTCTTTGATAAAAAAAAAGCGATTTTCTCAGCTTTTTGCTCATGTTGCTTTTTATGAAACTTGGCAACATTCAAGTGTTGATTAAAAAAAAGACGCACGAAGCTAGAACATTATTAACATTATTTTTTTGTTTTTGTTTTAAAAGCACAGGGTTTGTTCTTTCTTTTGGTATGTTCAGATATTCATACAACAAAATATTCTGGGGTGCCATGAAATTGTAAAAATTACCAAAACCACTTTTTTTTTTATACTGGTGAGAAAGAGTTAAATGTTGGTAATTGGATGATGATTAGAATATGAATATGATTGGAATGATATTTTAAATTCGTCATATTTTTGAACAGGGTCAATTAAACATGAAAAGAAAGGGAGAGATATCAGAGTTATTTTAAAATAAGCACAAACATAGTCCAGTCATTTTATGAAAAAAAGGTTGAACAAATTGCAACAGAAGCAAACTCAAATAATTTTGTATCCTCATTATGTCCTGAGTAAGGAAACAAAGTCCCTAAGAATCCCATTAGGGGAATGTTTCGAAATCTGTTTCTGGGGATTCACTTTTTATTTTACTTACTTTTTGTCTTCTGCATTCTCCTTACCCTTGTCTCCTGTTCTTCCCTTAGACTCGTCCCCCAGAAACAGTCGCACAGACCCAGCCCCAAACCCCATCTCTTAATAATTAAAAAAGGCTGGTTTCTAATGTACTTAATGTTCATGGGTAGCCTAAATGGGTTCCATTCAGACCTTAACATTAAGTATTTTACTGTTATGTGTCAACAAGATTCAACAAGACATTTCCACCTGGCTAGACCCAATGTTTAGATCTGTTGTGGTATTTATGCAAATTAGCACATACGTAATTAGATTATGCACCGTTTGTCCATCTTAACAAACAATTTAAAAAAAACTTGGAATACATTTTTTGTTTGTCTTGATGTAAGTAATCAACTCAGTAATTTTCATGGTGATATAAACTTTCCCTAATGGGATTCTTTGGGACTTTTTTTTTCCTTACTCAGGACATATTGAGGATACAAAATCAGTTGAGTTTGCTTGTTGCAATTTGTTCAAGGTTGACCCCCATTTTGGCTTAAAATGACTGGACTAACAGGCAGATCAGATGCAAACAGACTACCCAGCCCTTGCATCACCACTGGCTAGTCAGAGTCAGTGTGGTCAGACTTCAGAACCAGCAACAGGTCAGAGCATCTACCAGACACAGGCAGTCAACCCAATTCAGGAATTTAAGTTGAGATGATTTTGCCAGATTAAAAGGATAGTTCACACAAAAATGAACACACAAAAAAAAAAAATTATAAATTAAATAATTAGAATTTGAATTATTATAAATTATTATAAAGAAAGAATTATGTTGTATTTAATCTTCCCAGGATAATATTTTATATTGATGGGCAATAAAATTGTTTAACTTTTTCAAGGACATGTCTGCTTGATGCCTGCTATATCTAATAAAAGATAAAATAAAATATATATATATATTTTTTTGTAAATGTGAGTTTTTTTGTAAATAAATGCAGCAGTTCATAACAGACACATGGAGTATCTTATCTACTTGGTGCTTCAGCTTTGTTTTCTGCAAATATTTTGGATGTTCAACACTTATAGACACAAACAGAGTGACCCAATTCCTTCCACAAGCTTTTCCACTGTGTGTGTGTGTGTAGGCTACTGTGTACCCCCGAAAGTAGCAGTGGCCACCCCCTGGCCACCCCATGTATAAAACGAATCGGTTACCTAACGTAACCTCGGTTCTCTCTAGAAGAGGGAACGAGTATTGCGTAAGCTAGCTTACGCTACGGGAAATATTCATCTTTGCTGAGAGTTTGAAGCCAAAAAATTATTTCATAAATTGTATCCATTGACAACGCAGTTCCTCTGCGGCAGACCTAGAGCAGGCTAGCTAGCAGCTCATTGGTTCGCTCAGAGAGAACTGCTTAAGCCTATGGGAGAGCGGGGCTGAACCCGCTACCAATGAGAAGCGCCCGCGCGCTCATTGCATCATGGCCCGCCAGAGTGGGCGTGGCTATGGTGTATAAAACAGTCTCTCCCAGGCTTATATGATGATTTATTTCAGCGTGAAGCGAAACGCTAGTAGCGCAAGCACGGCCGGGAACGCAATACTCGTTCCCTCTTCTAGAGAGAACCGAGGTTACGTTAGGTAACCGATTCGTTCTCTTACGAGAGGTTCTCTCGTATTGCGTAAGCTAGCTTACGCTACGGGAACACCTGGTCAACGCCGTGCACGCTATGAAAAACACTCATGAATCCCAGGGTGATACCGGGGGAATAATTTAATGTGGAGTGAATGTACAAAGAGGCCGGCAGAGCGGGCACATAGTGTATACATAAGCATCTTAGGAGAGCACAAGGGGCGAACCGGTTGTGTGAGGGACTCCCAGTGATGCAGCTTCTTAGGGAGCTGGTTTTTAGACAGCTAGTAGTTTTGCCTGCAAGGCGGGAACTTCCAAATTGTAAAATCTGACAAAAGTGGACGGGGAGGCCCATCCCGCGGCCACACAAATGTCATGAATGGAAATTCCACAGGACCATGCCCACGATGAGGCCATGCCTCTGGTGGAGTGTGCCCTGATGCCCAAAGGGCAGGGCAGGCATTTTGATGCGTAAGCAGAAGCGATAGCGTCCACTATCCATCTAGACAGTGTCTGTTTTGAGGCGGCCAGACCTTTGGTGCGCCCCCCAAACGACACGAAAAGCTGCTCAGCGCGTCTGAACGCGGCAGCACGCGTAGTGTACAATCTCAGAGCCCGAACCGGGCAGAGGAGATTAGCGTCGCGCTCACTATCGGATGGAGGCAGAGCCGATAGAGAAATAATCTGAGCCCTGAACGGGGTACCAATCGCCTTCGGGACATAGCCATGCCTAGGTTTGAGAATGACGACTGAATCATTCGGTCCAAACTCAAGACACGCGACGCTGGATGAGAGCGCGTGAAGATCCCCCACGCGTTTTACTGAGGACAGAGCCATCAGAAAAACGGTTTTGAGCGAGAGGTATTTTAGGTCCACAGACTCGAGCGGTTCGAACGGGGGTGCTTTCATAGCTTCGAGGACTATAGAAAGATCCCAGATAGGAACCGACGGGGGCCGCGGAGGATTCATCCTTTTAGCTCCCCTGAGGAAGCGGATGACTAACTCGTCTTTGCCCAGGGACTGAGCGCGCCGGGGTTCAGAGAATGCCGCGACGGCTGCCACGTAAACCTTGAGAGTGGAGGGGGACCTGCCCTTGTCCAGCATCTCTTGAAGGAAAACTAGCAAAGACCACAGCCATGTTGTCCGAACGGATCAGGACGTGGTGTCCCCGAATGAGCGGGAGGAAGCGCGAGAGCGCGTTCTCGACCGAAAGCATTTCCAGACAATTTATGTGTAAGGGGCTTTCCTGAGTCGACCAGTGGCCGAAGGCCGGTGAGCCCTCGCAGACTGCACCCCAACCCGTGTTGGATGCATCTGTCGAGATGACTTTTCGGCGGGAAAAGGTCCCCATCGTGACGCCCTGCCGAAACCATTCTGCTACTGTCCATGGCTGCAGCGCCGTGAGACATGTCTGCTTAACCCTGACCAGCTGGCGGCCTGTGTTCCACGCGTGGTGGGGTACACGGCTGTTTAACTAGAGCTGAAGCGGGCGCATGTGCAGAAGGCCCAGCTGAAGCACAGCGGAGGCTGAGGCCATGTAACCGAGCATCCTCTGAAAGGTTTTCAGGTGTATGCGGGTGCCCATCTGAAACGAGGCGGCTAGACGCTGAACACTGCGCGCGCGCTGTGAGGACAGGCGAGCCGTCATTGAGACCGAGTTCAAATCTATTCCTAGAAAGGAAATCGATTGACTGGGTTGAAGGGAGCTCTTTGTACAGTTGACAGAGAGGCCCAGTGTTTTCAGATGGTCGAGGAGAACTGCGCGGTGCGACAGAAGCTCCGTCTGTGATTGGGCCAAAATCAGCCAGTCGTCCAGATAATTCAATATGCGCAGCCCCTGGCTCCGCAGGGGGGCGAGCGCCGTATCCATGCACTTCGTGAATGTACGGGGCGCCAGGGATAAGCCGAACGGGAGGACGGCGTATTGATATACATGACCCTCGAAGGCAAAACGTAAGAATGGCCTGTGACGGGGATTTATCTGGATCTGAAAATAGGCGTCTTTCAGGTCTAGAAAGATGAATCAGTCCCCCTGGCGCACTTGCGCGAGGAGTTTCCTGGTAGTGAGCATCTTGAACGGTCTCTTCATGAGCACTTTGTTCAAAGACCTGAGATCTAAAATCGGTCTGAGGCCGCCGTCTTTCTTGGGAACCAGAAAATAACGGCCGTAAAACCCCGACTCGGTCATAGATGGCGGGACTCTCTCTATGGCGCCCTTTTGTAGCAGCGTCGCAATTTCTGAGCGAAGCGTGCCGGCGGCCAGCGGGCTGACAGTAGATTCGAGCCGAGCGCGTGCACGAGGCGGGCGGCGGCGAAACTGTAGCAGATAGCCGTTCTTTATAATGCTTAGCACCCACGGGGAAATGCCTGGAATGGCTTCCCACGCTTTGGAGCATGTGGCTAGTGGCCGAATGGTTATCACGCCCTGATTGCTGTACATAGCGGGCTGAACACAGAGTGTGGGCACGCTTTGAATGTGTGTTGCAACGGGACTTGCACTCAGAGAGGAGTCTATGGGCCGTGAAACAGAGCGAGCAGAGAGGGGACACGTGCATGCATTCATGGGCGTGTTTATTTTCTCTGATGTTAGAGCGGGCTGTGCCCGTCTCATGTGAAGGGGCTCTGAGAGAGACACGGGATATGTTATGCTTGTGTGTATGGGTGAACACATGATTGTGGGCACATTTTCTACACAACCGGCAAATTTTCTCTTTTTGAGATTTCTCTGGGTAGCCGTAAAAACGGCTTTTTGTCGCTCGCAAGCGGGTAGGGACTCCGGCTTGTTTGTGGCGGTAAACACTACAGCAGTCGGCGAAACAACGGGGACTGGCAGAGGGCGAAGCTTTGACGGCGGTCCGGCCGCAGCGAGAGAGCGCCGTCGTTTTCTTAACTTTGCTAGGCAGATTTCTGATGATCAGGCTTCAGCGTGATCTTGGGTCGCGGGCCCCTCAGGGGCGGCGGTCTGCGGCGGCTGTCAGAGCGAGAGCGAGAGCGGCCGCCCTGTCTGCACTGGGCTGTTTGAGTCTGCTGAGGAGGGCGCTGCGGTGGGGCTCTGACAGGAGGCTCACGAGAGCGGCCTGCGGAAGAGCTAGCGCGGCAGGGCAGAAACAAATTCATGGCCTGGGTAGCTTTCTGGACTTCGGAAAAGCGATCGACAATTCCCGTGACAGCAGATCCAAAAAGGCCCGTCGGGGAGAGGGGCGCGTTAAGAAACGCGGCGCGCTCAGAATCTCCCATGTCGGCGAGCGTTAGCCATAAGTGTCTCTCAGCTACACAAAGACTGGCCATGCATCTCCCCAGAGCTTGTGCGGCGGCTTTAGTGGCGCGAAGGGCGAGGTCCGTAGCACTTCTTAGGTCCGTGACAGCGGGGGAGGGGTTCCTACCGCTCTCGGCCCATTCACGGAGAATATCGCTCTGTAGTACTTGGAGGACAGACATAGAATGTAGCGCTGCGGCGGCTTGACCAGCGGCGGCATAAGCGCGAGCGTGAAAGCTCGAGGTCGCTCTGCAAGCTTTCGAAGGAAGCGTGGGGGAAGAGCGCCATCTAGCAGAGGGCGGGCAGAGGTGTGCGGCGACCAAGTCTTCGACAGGTGGCATGGTTGAGTAGCCCTTTTCGGCGGCTCCGTCCACTGAGCGCAGCGAGGCGGATATGTCGGAGCGGTTTCTAGCCGAGAGCGGAGCATTCCAGGACTTCGTCAGTTCTGCGTGAAGTTCAGGCAGAAATGGGGCGGCCCGGTTGCACGCGGGGGTCGAGCGCCGATGAAAGAAGCTGCCGTCCATCCGGTTCGGGGCCTGCTCGGGTGGAGGAGACCACTCGAGACCGAGGCGTTCAACGGCCTGTGAGAGGAGGCGCATTAGTTCCTCCTCTATTCCGGCGCGGGTCCCCGCCGACTCTCTCGTGGATCCGAGAGATGACCAGTCTTCACTGTCTGAAGCGAGCAGTGAACATGAGTCCTTCTCCTCCGCGGCGTCATCGGAAGCGACAGAGCGGCCACTCGGCGGCAACTGTATGTCCGGCTGGGGCGGGGAGGGAGAGCGGGAAGCGGCGGCGGCGGCCCGCATGGTTCCGCAGGGGGCTCCGGCGGCCTCTGGGCGCGGCGTTTCTTTTTACGCGGCGAAGAGAGAGGCGGCGCGGGAGCGGATTGTGCCGCCAGGAGTCGTGCCCGCAGGGACGACAACGGCAGGCTTTCACAGAAGTCGCATCCTCCATCCGCGAGGGCGAGTTCTGCGTGCTCGAGTCCCAGGCAGAGAGCGCAGACAATATGGCGGTCTCCGTCCTCGAGAGGAGCGCGGCAAGAGCCGCAGGAAATTTGAGACATCTTTAAAAAGATGCTCAGCTCTTTTAAAACAGAGAAGGATACAGTCGTCGGATGGCGCTAGCTTGCAGGGCGGCTGAAGGTGGCGAAGACGGCCGGCTTCTTCAGGGTCCGTGAGCTCGCTAGAGTGATGCCTTCTCGACGGCGACGGCTTTTCTTCTTCTCAGAACAGCAGAAGCGTGTAGCTTGCTGAAGATGAAATGAATCATCATATAAGCCTGGGAGAGACTGTTTTATACACCATAGCCACGCCCACTCTGGCGGGCCATGATGCAATGAGTGCGCGGGCGCTTCCCATTGGTAGCGGGTTCAGCCCCGCTCTCCCATAGGCTTAAGCAGTTCTCTCTGAGCGAACCAATGAGCTGCTAGCTAGCCTGCTCTAGGTCTGCCGCAGAGGAACTGCGTTGTCAATGGATACACATTATGAAATAATTTTTTGGCTTCAAACTCTCAGCAAAGATGAATCTTTCCCGTAGCGTAAGCTAGCTTACGCAATACGAGAGAACCTCTCGTAAGAGAACTCTAGTTCCGCCACTGATTAATATGCACGAGGGAGAGAGAGCAAGACAGCGCTCGTGTTGTTTGAAGACGCGAGAGTGCGCGCGCGCGGCCGGGGCGCTCTCTCTCTCTCTCTGCTCGTTATGCACCCTGTCAAGCGCAGCAGTCATTCTATTCTACATCACTCACCGATCAAAGTAGGCTTTGGCGGGAAAAAAAGCGGAAGATCTGACGGTTTTAGAAGATTAACAACCCGAAAGTAAAAAACAGATCCGGCCTCTATTTGAGACCGGCTTTTATTTACCCAAACCTGCAGCCACACCAGGCGTGTAAAAGAGACAGGCGTCTATTTGGGACTCGGCTATTATTTGAAGTTTTACGGTATATAACATATATATATATATATATATATATATATATATATATATATATATATATATATATATATATAGTATTTATAGAAACACAGAATATTACTTGCTTTACCTGATTAGAACGCTACCTTGAAAAACAATAATTTAAATTAATTCTCACCCAACAGAGAAATCCCCCTGCCCTCCCCTCCCCTCCCCTCACCTCCCCTCACAGGATTGTCCTCAAACAGAGCACTAATCTGTTTACTTTTAAGTTACACACTCTACATTGATTAAAAAAGAAACATCAAATGTATTTTTAGTCAGAGTGTTATTTTATACAGAAATAAATTATTTGTAATTTTGCAGCAAAGATCAGCAACAGGAGTCAAATTTCATTAATTACGAGAGTGAAGAGCTGACTGAAAAGATGATGATGGAATATTTTGTGTAAAAGTGCCTTTACTTTCACTTTTACATTAGCGATTTAAAAGCCCCCGCTGGTGTCACACGTCGATTAACCGGTGGGAAAATATCCTCACAGCCACATACCTTATATATTTATATATAAATTAGGGCTGGGCAAGTTAACGCGTTATTATCGCGTTAACGCATTTATTAATTAATATTTTGAAACTCCGTTGCTCACTGGCTCTGAATAAACATAGGCCTACAGTCAAACCATGATCACAGGAGGGGTGGGATGTTGGTCAGCCAGCAAATAACCCACCCAAACAAGCAGTGGAGAGAGGCAGGTTCTCCCTGGTGAACAGTTAAAGGGTTGCGCTCCGCGAGTGAATGACAGGCGCTCTATGGATAGTACCTATAAAACCTATAGCCTAGATAATAACTATTTAGATTCTGGAAACTCACTAACAGCGAGCCGAGGATCAGTCTCTCTTCTAATGATTTGTGCTGCGCGTCCTTTATAAAAAGTTATAGACAATTCAACTTCGGCAACGTGCGGGCGCGTGCGTGAGGCGAGCATGACCGCAACAGTTTCACAGGAACGCACCCGCTTGTCGCTGCACCTTGTGCTCGACCACTTCACCTCACTCTTGGCTGATTTATACTTCTGCGTCGGACTTACGCCGAAGACTATACGCTATAGACTACGCGTTGGTTTTCATTTATATCTCTGCGTCGTTGTCCGCGTTGACGCGCAATTACACATGCAGAGGGAGCATGTGAAACCCGGGGAGCGGTTCTAGCAATCACAGCGCTTGCGGTACGCGTAGAATTGACGTTACATTTTTGGAGAGGTGCACGTCAGGGTACGCCGAAGTGTACGCGCGCTACACAGCCACGGCGTGAGTATAAAGTATACATTGTTTTTTTACTCTGTTTAATGTAATCTTACGTGGGAAACCATGGCATAACCAAACCTAAGCTACTATAAGTAACGTTGGTCGACTTATATCTGTAGTAGTGATCATGAGCTCTGACTACTACATAGACTGTTTCTGCTGCTCCCTGATAAAAGATACCTGTTGATACCTGTTCAGAAAAAAAAACCAAGAAAACTGGACTCGTTTTAACAAACTAGATAAAAGGTAATGCCCTGGCAGTGGCAAATAGCTTTGTTTAAATATTTGATTTGATTACATTAATGTTTAAGTTGAGATTTGAGATTACTGTGTAAAGGGAATACTGCTGGTATAAAAGCACCTTATTTGTTTAAAGTTATTGCACTTTTGTGAATATAGCAGTACATTTAAATCAAAAGTGCGCAATACACTACTTTAGAAGTCATTATTCAATTTTGCGCATAACAATGCGATTAATCGCAAGAAAATCATGCGATTAATCGCGATAAAAAATTTTAATCGTTGCCCAGCACTAATATAAATACAATAGGCATACCTGATAAAAACGTTTTATGTACTACATATCATTTTGGACACAAGAGGGAAGTATAGCCCTATGTATGATTTTTTTTTTTTTTGTTTAACCAAATAGCACTAAATAGCCTGTTTTAAACTTTTTCATACAACTTGAATTGAAAAAATAGAATAAAATTAGTTTAGTTCTAATATTTGTATAATTTTATATAAAAATAAATGGTGTATAATTACATTTTTAGAAGATATGAGACGTTTCCTGATTCTTTTTTTGACATAATCCCTCGCCATAGCAAAAACCGTTTGAGATATTCAATATCCGTTAACAATTTAGCGTCTTTAATGTATTTTCATCATGTTGAAAAAGTTTGGTGGGAATAAAATAAACCACTTAAGAGGAGTGAGTAAAAATGTAGAGGCTGGTTTTGCAAAACATCCACATTCAGACCAAAATAGCCGACTTCCTGTTGGGCTGGCTTAAAGTTGTTCGGCCCGATGAGATCTATATGTGTACCGAGTTTCATATTATTACATGCAAGTGTGTTTGATTTATGGACCAAATTTTCAGACCAAGTTTATGGACCAAGTTTAATTAATAAACTAATTATATAAAACTATTGTCAATGCACTACAATTAAACTGGTTATATGCCTTTACTTTATTAAAAAAAAAAAAACTTATTTAAAAAATACAAGGCTTAAGCTTTTGTAATGCAGGCCAAACCACACAGCAGTGATATGGTTAATTTAGCCCCCCTCCCCCTCCCCCTCCCCCTACACACACACACACACACACACACACAGGCACAGACACAGACGTAGGCTCAGAGAGAAATGACCACATTCAAACCAAAATATCTGACTTTCTGTTGGTCCGAGCTAATGACTGTAAATTAGAAAGTTATCCGGCTCGATGAGTACAATATACGTACTGAGTTTTGTTACTGTAGATAAAACTAACCCCCCCATTTTTGACTAAAGGTGGCGCTACTGAGCCCTCACCACGCCCGTTTCTGAAATTTTGCAACATGTCTACTGGCTAATAAATGTGATGTGTCTGTCGAGTTTCATGCAATTTCAAGCATGCCAAGAGTCTCAAAAGCATCAAACAAGAATATTAAAGTTTGATTTGTTGCCACAGCAACAGTATCTAAGATATCAATAATCCTTTCACAGGCCTACATCTGGCGTGTGTTTACATTATACACATAAAGTTTGAAGCAAATCGGGTAAAAATTAGAGGGTGATTTCAAAGCATTTTGAAAGTGACACACTTCCTGCTGCCGGTTGGTGGCACTATAACTTTGACTCACAATAGTCACATCCATGTGATCGGCCTCTTACAACGAACACACTGCTGAAGTTTCATCAAGATCAGTTAATGTATGCTGAAGTTATAACACACTTTCTGTTTCACGTTTCTCGCCATAATTTCGTTTCCTCGCCACGGCCAAACCGTTCGAGATATCAAAAATCCCCTGGCAATTTTTCATCCTCAATGTCTTGACTTCACGCTGACCGAGTTTCGTGGCATCTCGATCAATTCTCTAGGAGGAGTACTTTAAATTCCATTGCATGCGTTTTCCAAACAACCCTAAATAGCCGACTTCCTGTTGGGCTGGCGTAAAACTTAGAGCACGAAAGTTGTTCACCCCGATGAGATCTATATGTGTACCGAGTTTC
Source organism: Gila orcuttii (assembly GCA_026230005.1). Taxonomy (NCBI): domain Eukaryota; kingdom Metazoa; phylum Chordata; class Actinopteri; order Cypriniformes; family Leuciscidae; genus Gila; species Gila orcuttii. Next base: position 26,679,948 of record JAPDVR010000024.1, read on the forward strand.
ATATTATTACATGCAAGCGTGTTTGATTTATGGACCAGGTTTTCGGACCCCGTTCCAGGGGGCACTGTTAAGCCCCCCTGCCACGCCCGGGTACTAGCTTCAGCCTGGCTCTGATGGCCGCGGGTTCTGACCCGTGTGCAAAGTTTCAAGAGTTTTCGAGCACGATAAGGGCCCCAAAAGTGCCAAAAAGGTAGTAAAATAATAATTTTCCTAATTTTTCTAAGGAAAACAATAGGGCCTTCGCCTTTTCAAGGCTTGGGCCCTAATAATAATCCTAAGGAAAACAATAGGGCTCTGCGCCCTTTCAGGGCTTGGGCCCTAATAATCCTAAGGAAAACAATAGGGCCTTCGCCTTTTCAAGGCTTGGGCCCTAATAAACAGAGCAATTCCAAGAGGGTCCTCACACCATCGGTGCTCGGGCCCTAATTAAGAGATTGAGAGTTGTGCGAGAATCAGTTGAACAGGCCAGTGAGAAACAAAAAGGTTGTTATGGCTGCGTTCAATATGTGTGAATAGGCAAATAAAAAAAAGTCGAACTGCCAGGAGAAATAAAGTTTTTACTTCTTCATCCAGTAAATGGATGCATGACATTAGATGTCTAGATAACTTAAATTTACATGATTAGGATTGAAGTAGCAAGCAGCAATAAGGCTGTCTGGGTGAAATAGAGGTATCTGTAAGTGAGAGCGGTGAGAGACTTGGTGGAAGAGGGAAGTGAAAAACAAAAAGGTTGTTGTGTGAGGTATGTGTGTGGGGATTGTAAGCAAACAATCATGTACTGGTTAGATAATGAAGGAACTGGCATGTAGGGAAAATGGAAGAAATATAGTAGAAAACTATATGTGATGAAAATAAAATGTCTGACAGAATTTATGGAAGTCAAATTAACTGTTTAAATGGTATGAAAAATGAGTTTCAGATCAAAAAAATAATAAGGCATTGAGTATGATTAACAGGGATATGAAGATAAGGAATGTTTCATTAACCCTCTGGGGTCCAAGGTGTTTTTGGGGTCCTTGAGATGTTTTGACATGCCCTGACATTTGTGCTTTTTTCGGTTGCTTATAAACATATTAATAGCAAAGGTGTAATTACACTCTATTTAGCACAAACAGGGCTGCCATAATATGTGACCAAAATGTATGTACATGTTTGCATTTTTGAGAGAATATTGTTTATGCATGGTTATTGAAAAAACTAAAACTTAAAGTGTTTGAAATAAGGCCACAAAACACATACTAAATATGTGTCCACAAGACTTTTGACTAATGGCCGTTGTTGCCTAGAGTTTTTGCTTCAAAATGATCTGAAAATCATCCTGCCTAATCATTTACACAAAACAATACATTGATTTAAATTTTATAAGACACCTTTTGTTTGGAAAGGCAATATGCGTGGAGTCGTGTTCACATCTGAGAAGACAAAGGCCAGATAATGTGCCACATACATAATGAGCTGCATATTAATTAGCCTGGCTTTCACACAGGAGTGTCACAGGGTCCCAAAGAATGCAAGGACAAAATAAATTATCTATATACACATGTTTTACAATTAGAAATTGTAACCAATTACAAATAGGTTACAATTACAATAACAATTACAATTTTAACAATATTTCAAGTGTATTCTTTCTTTGTAAAAAGTATACATTTTATCATACGTATTAAAAAAGGTAAGGATTAGGTAAGGTAAGGATTAGTTTGAATATTGGAACAAACACTATAATACAAAACATCATACTATAGTATATTTAACATATGAGCAGAAATTGGTGAACAAAAGCTTAACTATTTAATGTGACAGTAGTCTTTTTTTTACAGTCAAAACTTTATAATCTATCCAAAACTAATCACAAAATCTTGTCTAAACATTCATATTTAGTCTATAACATATTGTGTATGATATATTAGCATATACATGTTAATTTGCAGTTTGTTGCTTATACAGACATTTTATTTCAACATATTTCAGTCTATTTTTACTCATCTTAGCCTACTAGGTAGGAACATGGCATGGCATCTGCATACTGGCATGGCTATAGCAATATAGTTTGGATGTGTTCATGTAAAAATAACGTTTACTAATGTAGATGCGAGAGTGAATGAACGGCATAGACGCGCTGTATAACTGAAGTAAACAATGCGCGCGTCTGTGCTGTTCATTCATCATTTAGCCTACACACAGACACGCAATTCATATTTAAACAGTCTTTTTGCGGTTTACAGACACTATCCAATATCGCGATTAGAATAAAGCACTTAAGAATAAATAACTACATCAGCTGGATCCGTTGCTCCTCGAAATGAAACTACCAGCACTTCTGGTACATTTTCCAGGGTTATTAGATAGTATTATTCCTCACAGGTAGCAAGACGAGGTAAAGTACAAGTTTTTATCAAACATGATGTGTTTTATAAACCAGCTGGTGGGCGTTGGCATGTTTGAATGGCTTGCCTTAGATCATTTGCGTTTGAATACCGCACGCTCTCCTTGGGCGTGTCACATTAGCAGAATAATGAGCTGAGAGAAAGATAATGAGATCGGCTGACACCTCTCTCTTTTTTATAGATTACATAAACAGAGAATATTTATTTTAGTTTTGAATTAGATATTTTAACAGTAAATGATTATAAAGATATATTGCTCATGCTTGGGTGAATAGTATTCGCTGAGTTTTGTTTAAGTTTAGAAACGTGCTCCAGAAAAAAGGTTAACGGAGATGGAGAGACAGAAAGCACACCCTGTTTATTTTCTTTATTTTACAAAAGCACAATGTTTTATTTCGATTGTAAGTGGACACATAAAAAAATAGACATTCAACAGTTTATTTTTTTATATTTCTTAAGTCTGAATGACCAAAAATGACAGAGTATTTTAAGTCTATTTTCCTGCTATGTGAAAAAAATCGAGCAAAACGCGCCGGCGCGTTTATGGACCCCAGAAGGTTAAGCAAAATGGGGAACAATTCTATATTTTAATGGTTAAATAATGATTGAAATTATGTTTAGTTTTAGTTTGACAACCATTGTGTTTTGAACCCAAAGGGTCCAGCTATGCTGGAGGTACAGCAACAGTGCTTGCTTATTCAGCCCGGCTTCTGGATGTTAGATATGTACTTGTTTTGTGATCAGTGTTGTTGATGATAATACCAAATTAGTAAAATGTAAAGACAGCTATGTCCGAAGATTCTGGAAATCAATAATGCATAATGTCGGATATTTTGTTGATATTAAGTCATTGAAGTTCATACTAAAACTAAACATAATTTCAATCATTATTATAAAGTTTTATAAAGGAAATTCTGGGTCAGGGATCATTTCCCTGGACAAGTATGACAAAAGTTAAACAGAAACTGTGTGAAAACAACTTAGAATATTTTGAGCATTTCGATGCAGCTTATGAAAATTAATGTTCTGCCAATGATAATGATGAAGATTAAGATTCGGCTATTGGGATTGAATCCGCCACTGGTGGACTGTAAAAGAATACATAGAACTGCTTATCAGCTCTGTTTGCATTCCTGTTTGGGACACACTACTTCAAGGGTGTGCAGTAAGTGCAGTAAGTTGGAGCCGTTTGAAAGCTCACAGTGATCGAACTATAGGCAAAATGTCTGATGCTGTAGTTGAGGCTGACACATGAATCCACTAGATGACAGAGAGTGTTTTAATTGTGGTCAGCAGGGCCATTTAGCCTGTAACTGTCAATGCCCACTCGGAAAGTGATAATGTGAAAATTATATGTGTTAATGTAAGCTTGAAATTAGATCAGTGTTTAATATGATGATATTAACATCTTTGTCTGAGAAAGAATAAGAGATAAGAACAAGGTCAAACGATTGAAGTCTTAAAGTGAATCCTTTTGAAGAAAAGATCTATAATAGTAATTTTTATAAGTGAACTGATGAATACAGTTTGATGTAAAATTAATGACTAAAAATATGAGTTGCAAAATTGTAAACGTAACTAAAAGGATGATTTACAATTATAACTGCAAAAGATGTATGTGTATCAAAATGTATCATAAGCAGAGCGTGATAGCCTTGTAAAAGTTAGTGTGAATTCCAATTGGAGATTGATAAACTCCTAGGGAAAATTTAAGTCAGATATTAAATTATGGTAATTGAGAAATTGACAACTAAAATTGAGATGAAATGGGAAACGTTATTGAGAACTAGAATAATAATTTTTATTTAAGATCAAATAAGCAGAAGCAGTAGGCTACTGGATGAACAGTTGCTAAATGTAAAATGTACAGAAAGGCATTTGATTAAACAAAGAGCTTGAAAAGTGTTGACCATGAAAGAACTAGAAGCTGATGTTTTGCTTTCAAAAGATAAGCTTGTGATTTGGCTGAAACTGTTCGCTTATCTGAATCTGGTGTGTGCTGTGGCTAAAACTGCCAGTGCGAGAGACTCAATCTGAGTGGAAATTTGTAATGTCTAAATTCCCTGATGTATGGGCAAAAGACAACTATAAAATTATGTTTGTTTGAAAACCCATGTCATTTCTGGTAAAGATGCCTTAAGCTGGGATAGAGTTAAAAGATAATAGATAAAGTTTGATGTTAGAAGTTTATGAGAGTGCAGTGCACCAGTCCTGAATGCCTCAGAATCTCTCTCTCATTCAATGTCAGCTAAAAGCTGTTATTTTAGCCTGTGTCATAAGTGACAATAAGCTATTTATAGTAAAGCACAGTGTTTCAGTTGAAAACCATAGACATGGAGATATTAAAATAAATCATTGCCATTCGGAGGGCAGTTTGTATTTAAATTTTGTAAAAGTAAAACTGAATGACTTTAAAGAAGTCTTTAAAATAATGCAGACCTTAAACGATAGAAGTGACGTTTTTGATTATGTTTATTTTAGGACCAGTAACTTCTTTGTCTCATTTTAGTCTCCACCTGTCACGGTTCGTAAATTCATTGTTCCTTCTTGTCTCGTGTAGTTGTTGTTATGTGTGTGGGCGTGTGTTTTGTGGGCGTGACGGCTCGTTCCACTTGATCAGTGATCAGCTGATCAATCTCCTCTCCAGCTGCATCCTATTTGCTCTCCCATAAATACTCACCGCATTCTTCTCTCATTGTCAGATCGTTGTTTGATGTCTCGTTCGTGTTTGGTCCTGTTCCAGTCGTCCTTGCTGTGTTGCGGTTGTTCCTGTCTTGGTCTCGTTTCCTGTTCCCGTTTGGATTACTCACTCTTCGTCACTTCTACACCCTGCACTTGGACTCTGGCCATCTTGTCCCTGCGTCACCAAACGAACTTGAGACTGTTCACTGTTTATCCTCATTAAACGAGTTACTTGCACTTTTGCTTCTGCCTCATTCGTCATGACAGAACGATCTGACCGTCAAATGGAAGCAGCGAGTAGTTCGTCGGCGTTGGAGGACTTTGTCAACACCAGCATTAGACGCATGGACAACCAGGAAAGAGGTCTTAACGACACTACTCGGGCCGTGCAAGCTTTGGTGACGCAGGTGTCCGAGCTCACCCAGCAACTACAACTTCTGCGAGCTCCCACTGCGCCGCCCACACCGGCCGTTCCCCCCACACCCCCGGAGAACGTTCCACAGGCGGAGCCCCGTCTGCCCATACCACAGTCCTATGCTGGTGAGCCTAATTTTTGCAGAGCATTTTTGAATCGGTGTTCTATGCATTTCTCATTGCAGCCCAGGACCTTTATCAACGAACAGGCTAAGGTAGCCTTTGTGCTCACGCTGCTCACGGGGAAGGCAGCGCTATGGGGGACGGCGGTGTGGGAGAACCAAGATCCCTGCTGCACCTCGTTCCAGACACTCGCCGCCGAAATGAAGAGGGTGTTCGACAGAGCCATCGCCGGAAAGGAGGCAGCTCGCATGCTCACCGAACTCAAGCAGGGCGAGAAATCGGTATCGGAATATTCTATCGAATTTAGAACCCTGGCGGCTGAGTGTCGATGGAACGAGGAGGCGCAGTGGGACGTATTCCTGCATGGGTTGGCTGACCGCGTCCAGAAGGAGATTTATGCCCTGGACCTCCCCACTTCATTGAATGCCTTGGTGGACCTGGCCCTCCGAGTTGATGCACGCCTGACCAGAGTGGAACGGTGGAGACTGCCCAACCGATCTCTAGAGGGTGCCGAGAATCAGCGGTCCAGCGGCGGGGACGCGGTCAGCCCCGTCTACGATCACGAACCCATGCAGGTCGGGCGAGCTCGGCTTTCTCGGGAGGAGAAGGAAAGGCGGAGATCCCAAGGGCTTTGTCTGTACTGTGGAGCCTCGGGCCATTTCGCCTATAACTGCCCAGTAAAAGGCACAGCCCGGCAGTAAGTATGAGGCTACTGTCGGGTGGGATCTCCGCTGCAAAGACCTCATCTACATCTACACTCCTCCCGGGAAGACTAAGATGGTCTACTCACGATCACAATTGTCAAGCACTGGTGGACTCGGGAGCCGAAGGTAATTTTATGGACCGTTCGTTTGCACAGAGGTTTCAAGTTCCTATTTTTCCACTCACACACAAGATAGCAGTCCACGCACTCAACGGCCAAGATCTACCCACCATTTCTCTCATCACCGGACCCATCACGCTTATTACATCTGGCAATCACTCGGAAACTATTTCTTTTTATGTATTGGACTCCCCTCTTGCACCCATCGTACTTGGACACCCATGGCTAATCAGACACAATCCGAAAATAGACTGGCAGCAGAGAGCAGTATTGGAGTGGAGCAGTAAATGTCATGAGTCCTGTCTTGTGTCTGCTTGTTCGTCTGTTTCTGTTTCTGTCTTTCAGGAGGAGGCAATGGATTTATCTAACGTGCCCACGGAGTATCTAGACCTGAAGGAAGTGTTCAGTAAGTCTTGCGCTGCTTCTCTTCCTCCGCATCGTCCCTATGACTGTGCCATAGATTTACTGTCAGGTAAGTCTCCGCCTAAAGGCAAACTTTATTCGCTCTCTGTACCAGAGAGGGAGGCTATGGAGAAATATATTTCTGATTCTCTAGCAACGGGGTTCATCCGTCCTTCCTCATCTCCGGCGGGGGCGGGGTTCTTTTTTGTGAAGAAGAAGGATGGATCCCTGCGACCTTGTATTGACTACCGGGGGCTGAACAACATCACGGTAAAGAATACTTATCCTTTGCCGTTGATGTCTTCAGCTTTCGAGAGGTTGCAGGGAGCGTCGGTCTTTACTAAATTGGACTTACGTAACGCTTATCATTTGGTCCGCATCAGGGAGGGGGATGAATGGAAGACTGCTTTTAACACCCCCAGGGGTCATTTTGAATATTTGGTTATGCCGTTCGGGCTGTCCAACTCCCCAGCAGTCTTCCAGGCACTCGTCAACGACGTGCTGCGAGATATGGTTGATCAGTTCATATATGTTTACCTGGATGACATATTGATTTTTTTGTCTTCTCTCCAGGAACACGTGCAGCACGTTCGGCGAGTGCTTCAGAGGTTGCTAGAGAATGGGCTTTTTGTCAAGGCGGAGAAATGCGATTTTCATGCACAGTCTGTTCCTTTCCTAGGATACATTGTGTCGACTGAGGGTATACGTATGGATCCTGAGAAGGTTAAGGCTGTGGTGGATTGGCCAAGTCCAGATTCCCGTAAGGCCCTACTGAGGTTTCTGGGGTTTGCCAATTTTTACCGGCGGTTTATTCGCAACTTCAGCCAACTAGCCTCGCCTCTGACCGCTTTGACCTCCCCCAGAACGACGTTCAGGTGGTCAGATGCAGCGGAAGCTGCGTTTGCCAAACTCAAAGGCCGGTTTATTTCAGCCCCCATTCTCGTTTCCCCTGATACTTCACGTCAGTTCGTGGTGGAGGTCGACGCGTCAGAGGTGGGGGTAGGTGCAGTGATTTCCCAACGTTCTCCCACAGACGACAGAATGCATCCATGCGCGTTTTTTTCCCATCGTTTATCTCCTGCCGAACGCAACTATGACATTGGTAATAGAGAGTTGTTGGCAGTCAAGCTAGCGTTGGAGGAATGGCGTCACTGGTTAGAAGGGTCGGGGGTACCTTTTATCGTTTGGACCGATCACAAGAATCTGGAATACATTAAGACGGCCAAAAGATTGAACTCCAGGCAGGCTCGGTGGGCACTTTTTTTCGGACGTTTTGACTTTACTCTCTCGTACCGCCCAGGTTCCAAAAACGTTAAACCTGATTCTTTGTCACGCATTTTTGATCATTCCGAGCGCCCGTCTACTCCCGAGTGTATTTTACCCGAGACTCTGTTTGTCTCCACTCTTGTATGGGAGGTCGAATCGAAGGTCAGGAAGGCCTTAGAAGGGGTAACGCCTCCGCCCGGTTGCCCACCGAACCGTTTGTTTGTACCGGAGGGATTACGGTCTGAGGTCATTCAGTGGGGGCATTGTTCCAACGTGGCTTGTCATCCAGGAGTCAGTCGAACCAAGTTTTTGGTCAAGCAACGATTCTGGTGGCCACTTATGGCTCAGGATGTTCACGATTTTGTTTTGGCTTGCTCAGTTTGTGCCATTGGTAAGACTTCCAATCGTCCTCCTGATGGGTTACTTCAACCGCTGCCAGTCCCTTCGAGACCCTGGTCCCACATTGCGCTAGATTTTGTAACCGCCCTCCCACCCTCTCGAGGGAACACGGTAGTTTTGACCGTGGTGGACCGGTTCTCGAAGGCGGCCCATTTCATTCCCTTGCCCAAATTACCCTCAGCCAAGGAGACAGCGTTGACCGTCGTGGATCACGTCTTTCGCTTACATGGCCTCCCGACAGACGTGGTCTCCGACAGAGGACCCCAGTTTGTGTCAAGATTTTGGCGAGAATTTTGTAGGTTATTGGGGGCGACTGTCAGTCTGTCCTCTGGGTTTCATCCCCAGAGCAATGGTCAAACTGAGAGAGCCAACCAAGATTTAGAGAGAACATTACGATGTTTGGTCTCTAAGAATCCTTCCTCGTGGAGCCAACAACTGTCTATGGTGGAGTACGCCCACAATTCATTACCAGTGTCATCTACGGGCCTGTCTCCGTTTGAGTGTAGTGTAGGTTACCAGCCACCTTTATTCCCTAGTCTGGAATCCGAAGTCGCGGTCCCCTCCGCCCACGCCTTCGTCCAGAGGTGTCATCACACTTGGACTAGAGCCCGAGAGACTCTACTCCAAGTGGGAGCACGCACCAAGGCCAAAGCCGATCGCCACCGGTCTAGGCCTCCCGCATACGTCGTTGGTCAAAAAGTGTGGCTTTCTACCAGGAACATTCCTCTCCGATCCGTCTCTAATAAACTTGCTCCCAAATTTATCGGCCCGTTCACTGTCACCAAGATCATTAGCCCGGTGGCAGTCCGCCTCAAACTCCCTCCAGTGTACAGGAGGATACATTCCGTCTTTCATGTGTCAAAAATAAAACCCATGTTTCGTTCTCATATTAATCCGCCAGTCCCGGTTGCCCCACCGCCGCGACTCGTAGAAGGGGAACCCACATATTCGGTTAATCGTATTCTGGACTCGAGACGGAGGGGACGCGGATTCCAGTATTTGGTGGACTGGGAAGGTTACGGTCCGGAGGAGAGAAGTTGGGTTCCTGCAAGAGACATTTTGGATCACTCTCTTATCGATGATTACAATCGACAGGTAAGGGAGTCTGGGAACGCCGGGAGGCGTTCCTAGGAGGGGGGGTACTGTCACGGTTCGTAAATTCATTGTTCCTTCTTGTCTCGTGTAGTTGTTGTTATGTGTGTGGGCGTGTGTTTTGTGGGCGTGACGGCTCGTTCCACTTGATCAGTGATCAGCTGATCAATCTCCTCTCCAGCTGCATCCTATTTGCTCTCCCATAAATACTCACCGCATTCTTCTCTCATTGTCAGATCGTTGTTTGATGTCTCGTTCGTGTTTGGTCCTGTTCCAGTCGTCCTTGCTGTGTTGCGGTTGTTCCTGTCTTGGTCTCGTTTCCTGTTCCCGTTTGGATTACTCACTCTTCGTCACTTCTACACCCTGCACTTGGACTCTGGCCATCTTGTCCCTGCGTCACCAAACGAACTTGAGACTGTTCACTGTTTATCCTCATTAAATGAGTTACTTGCACTTTTGCTTCTGCCTCATTCGTCATGACACCACCATACAGGGCCGATGGCTCCGGCTACAGATGTAACAGTACACTGAATAGACGGATGTGAACTAAATTCACTGAGTATAACCTCAGCAGTGCTAGGTTTAAATACTGCTGTTATTAACCTGTCTCCCCGTGTTAACACTATTAGGCAGTCCAAATGGCTCTGGTGATTCTTGAATGTGTCTTCCCTAAGCTCCAGAAAACAACTGATTATGTTGAAGAAAATGGTCAAAGATTCTGTGATGGAGAAGAGTGGTTACCAGTGTGCACAAAGGTGATTACTCAATGACGGGTAAGATCTTCTTTGGCCTAACAGAATACAACCTAAGCCAGGGGGTCACCGCCACCACTGGGCATCTCCTGATGGGGGGTGTTTTATGTGAGATGGGTATGAGAGTCGAGCGGATGGCTGTGAGGCCGCAGCATCCTTATATCATTAAGGGGGATGAAGCTGTGAGAAGTTACGGCAGTCTGACCCAGAAATGTGAGTTCCTCTATACCACTCACCAGAAACTGCATTCATTGTATGGCTTGTTTTTCATTGTGACAAGTGTCTGCAACTATGCCAGGGGAAAACACCCTGAAGAGCAGGAGATTAGAGATAAAGAGCTAATGGGAATGGGCTTTCAAGAGCCAGCTGAGACCATGAGGTGATTGTCATTATTTGTTGTGGAGACAGTAACAAAACTTAATTATATGAGGGACATGATGTTGGTTGCCTTATGGGCAAGAAAAAATTATAGAAGTGTTTATTTTGAGCTAATATGTCTATGACATAGTTTTAACTCCTGAAGGTCGTTAGATATGATGGTGGCTAAAGATGAAGACAGCTTTTGTAGATTTGAGAAAAGTCTGGATAACAAAGTTTAATGGTAAAAGGTTATTGTGATATTACATTCTGTCTAAATTACAGTCTTAGGAGGCTGTTGAAAATATTATTTGTTTATAGTGAGAGAGACTGTTTGAGTGGAGGAAGGGATGGCACTCTGTCTGTCTTTCTGTTATCGGCCTGCAAAGCAAGCTGAAACAAAATAATGATAATGAACCAAAACAACCCAGCTGACTTTTCTAAAATCAAATGAATAATGAACAGACATGATTTGAAATTGGTTAAGAGACCATGTAAAATTAGGTAAAAGCTACAGGAAAATGTGAAGTTTAAAATCTTACTTAAAATTTTAATCCTTTTAGAGATGATATAATGAAAAGCGAACATTAGTATGAGTGTGTGTGATGGTGACAGCACTTTATGTCTTGTATGTATTAGTTTGGGGTACTAATACCTGAATAGTGTGCATATTGTGTCATTAACCCCTGGAATGAGTGTTTTATCATTACAGATGGGTTAAGGCAAATGACAAATTTTAAAGAAGCTGTTAATTCTGAGTCAATCTGATGAAAAGATGATGCAGAACATGGGACGAGCGTTGGATTAGTTATTCAGCTTAGTCTGCTACTGGTAATTATGAATTCATCTATGGATTAAAAGCATTTATGTAAATTGGATTTGTGAAGTTGTAGATCGCTGTCCATCATGGGTTGAGATAAACTAAAATGTTATAGATTTGACGGCAACAACAAAGTGACATATTGGCTAAGTCGATGTCCTTCACTTTTATGATTATTGTGAACAAAGGGGGAAAAATGTTGTTTGACTGACATTGACCAAGTCTGTACAGCACAACCTGACCTGACAGAAACAATTGAGTACTTTGAAAATGTTTGTAGATGACTGGATTAAGAGACCAAACAACAGGCCTGAAAAGAAAAATACACTGTAAGACTGAGGGCTGTTGCCCTTCAAATACTCTGATAAGAAGATGTGATTGTGGCTTTAAAATCTTCTTTCACAAATGTTTAAGAACAGTGATCATTTATGCAAAAATCAGAGATGAAGAGTATAAGTGTGATGATATGACTTAAAATGTGTCTTATTGTTTATTATTATGATTGGGTAATCTGAATGATAAAAAGCGGGGAATTGTTGTAGAAATTGTAATAGTCATTGATCCCTAACAGGTATCATAGGAGAGAGAACCTATTCAATGTGTAAAATATATGTGTGTACGTGCTTGTGCGTGACGTTTCAGGAACATATGGGACAGGACCTCTGACCTTAGGGATGGTCAGTATTGGCCAGTTTATTTCAGTACCAGTTTGTGTCTTTAAGGCGAGACACGGCAGGCAAAAACATCGGGGTTTTTTTACTGGTCAATTTTGAGATTTTGGGATATTTGTCTTCAATAGCATGTCTTCTTTCAGACTTGTGCTGAAAAAAAGTCCAAAATACACATTTAGGTCTTTATTTTACCACACTTTGTCTGTTTGCGTGTGTAGATTTCGCCTAAATTCCTCAAAAGTTGGCATTCTAAATCAACATGCTGCTCTGCGATCGCGATCTGCACACTGTCATCACACACACCGTTAGAAAGCTCTCTCTCTCCTGCGCAACACTGTCGGGTCCATATATGGTCATTTCCTGTTTATCAGCAACCAATCATGGAAGTAAAACGGGCGATTTAACTCGAAATGCGCAATCTCACTGGCTGATGCCAATTTCTGACAACGTGATTCGTTCAGAGTCGTCACGTGACGCGCTCTGCCATTATATACATACATCACATATACTATACTTTACACACTATATATACAAAACAATTAAATTACACAGCACATTTCAGTTTTTGTATAATATAATTACTATATAATCCTAAACAAATTTGTAATTGTGGGATCCTAAAATGGTTGTGAGTTCCTCAGGCAGAGACATATTCACCTGTGTGATGTACTGGTGATATGTTGTTTTGATGTGTTGTTTTGGATGTTATGATCAGTGATGGATGAAGCAATAATGAGTTTTGGATGTTAAATAGTGTGATACATGGATTTTACTTGGACCTAAAGCATATTTTGTCTGTAATTCATGGCTTTCAATAGAAATTAGTGGAATTTTGCCATACAAATCTTTAAAGGCCGTTTTCTCAAAATGAGTTTTTTCTCACACTTCTAGTGACGATTTTCCACTTCTGTAGCACCTACATACACCAAACTTTACAGTCTTATTCCTAACTATATTGTGAAGGTTTGTTCAGAGGGATTTGTTGATATATCATTCTTGGCCTGATTTATATGACATTTTATGCCTAAAAATAGGGCAGAAATAATTTTTTTAAGGCTATTGGCAGTATTTTCTGATTTACAGGGTAACAAATGGAGATATTCATAATCCCCTCTGAAAATGTCTTTTCATTGAATATATCAACAAAATGCAAAAATAATTTTGAACCTAGTTTTTTTCAATGGTCAGATTTGTCACTTCAAAATATATGCAAATTAGCGCATATTTAATTAGATATAGCCTGATTAGCATATCTAAACATAAAATTACAGAAAACTTGCAATACATTTTGTTCTCCCATTTATGTGAGTAATCAACTGGTAAAGTTTCATGGTGATATCTGTAAGTAAAAAAAATTATCCTATTCACCTGCAGTGTCTCGCCTTAAGTAGAAACTGAACAGCAGTGAGGACCTTATCTGGGTGGGTGAAAGGTACAGGGGTGAGGAGGAACCTTGAAAAGAGTATAAAGGCTGTCTCATATCTTCCTGTTGTGTGTCACTCTCTTGCACAGCGTAACTTCTGTGTACTAGACTGAACCTATTCTTGCAAGAATAAATACTTCTTTTTTTTATTAATTTGACTCTGAGTGTCTCTTACGCCGTGATGATGGTTTGTTAATTTTTGCCACAACATGATCAAGATCACGCGACAATATCCCCGCGCCTTGGTTATATGGAGGAAACACTGGTTCTTGTCCCAGGTTCCGTTGTTGGGAGCTCTTTGCCATCGAGTTGCTATCTCGACAGATGCTTCCCTCACCAGCTGGGAGCAGTATTGGAAGGCCGCTCAGCTCAGGGCTTGTGGAGGAGTCATTATCTCTCTTGGCACATGAATTACCAAGAGATGATGGTCGTCTTCAATGCGTTGAGACATCTCCTCCCAGACCTGAGGGGCCATCATGTGTTGCTCTGGAACAGTGACTGTTAGGCCTCAGGACAGCAGCGTCTAATGTGATACGCTTTGACCTGCTGTACGGGAGACCTTTACAGTGGTGGCTCAGGACCAGAGGGTTCTCCCCGAGGAGAAAACCAACTCCCTACGATCAAGATCACGCGGCAGTATCCCCTCACCTTGGTTATATGGAGGAAACACTGGTTCTTGTCCCACAGACAACACGTTGGTGGCCTCTTATTTTGGTACCTCAGGAAAATACGCTCTCTGAGGGCAGTGTATATTCCAGGAGGCCAGAATATAGGAGCAGACACCCTGTCGAGGCAGGGGCTGAGGCCAGGGGACTGGAGACTACACCCCGAGGTGGTGGAGCAAATATGGGAGTTTTACGGCCAGGCAGAAGTGGATCTGTTCACGTCTCAGCATATGACGCACTGTCCACTCTGGTTCTCTCTCACTCAACCAGCCCCCTTGGGGCTGGATGCTATGGTGCAGACGTGGCCGAGGCTACGTCTGTACACATTTCCCCCTGTTGCTCTGGTCCCAGGAGTTCTGGAGTGAATCCGCCAAGATGGAATAAGTCTATTGTTAGTAGCACCACCTTGGCCGAGACGATTTTTGTTTGCGGACCTAATTCTTCTCCTCAATGGCCCTCCCTTGGAGATCCACGATCAGGAGAGACCTTCTGTCTCAAGCAGGGGATGCAATATTGCACCCCCGGCTGGGGATTTGAAAACTGTGGGTTTGGCCTCTGAGGGGACCCAACTCATAGAGGGTGGTCTCTCAACCGAGGTTGTTGAGACCATTCTAAGCTCCAGAGCTCTCGCTACAAGTAAACTATATTCACTATTTGGAGAGTTTTTCACTTCTTGGTGTTACCAGTGTCAGTGGAATCCGGTTAACTGTTCAGTAAACACAGTATTCGAGTTTCTGCAAGAACGCTTTGTATCAGGTCTATGTCCTTCCACGCTTAAGGTATACGTGGCGGCCATTGCGGCTTTCCACGCCCTGGTGGGTGTTACATTTTTGGGTCGAGACCCCTTGATCACTCGTTTCCTTCGTGGCACTTTGAGGCTGAGGCCTGCAACTTGCACTAGGGTGCCGGCTTGGGACCTTGCAATAGTTCTAGAAGGCCTATCTGGGGCTCTCTTCGAGCCCTTAGATTTGGTCTCAGAGAAGTTTCTTTCTTTTAAGTCTATTTTCTGCCAGCTATTTTGTCCCTCTAAGAGTCGGAGACCTTCAGGCCCTTTCGGTCCCCACCTGCCTTGAGTGCACCGGGGATGGCCAAGGCATTCTTACCCCAAACATGGATATGTTCCTAAGGTGCCTACCATTATTCCGAGGCCTATTGTGCTGCAGGTTTCTGTCCTCCCCCATTTATCGGACCAGGAAAAGCTAAACATCTTGTGCCCAGTGCGGCTGGTCCTTACTGCTCACATTCATCAGATATTATAGCCTGGACCTGGACGCTGCCCAAGGTCTCAGGTGCTTAGTGCTTAGTGTAGTGATGGCAACAGGCTGACACTCAGGCATTTGAAAGTTTGGCGATTTGGGTATTATCGTTCCCAAAGCGTCATTGACGTATCACGAGGTCCCTCGAAAGGGAACTTCTCAGGTTACGACTGTAACCATAGTTCCCTGAGAAAGGGAACGAGACGATGCATCGCCCTGCCATACTTCCTGCATCCCTGTGATCGACTTGCTTCGGCAATTTTCAAAGCTAATGCCGGTTGCACCGGATGCGCTCTTATCCTTTCCTGGTCATGACGTCACCCGCCCGTGACGTTCATTCCTTCCATTGGACTAGTTGACATAGATGCTTCAGACGCATTCAGACAAGAATGCATTCTCCGCGGTGCCTCGGCAGACGCGGGTCCTGCACCCTGAGAATCGCGAGCCTGGCCACTTTCCTCGAAAAGTGACAGGCGGGAGCAGAGCATGTGAAGCGAAAGCTTCTCACAATGTCGGCAATCAGCCCCGCATGCTCCACTCCCAAACACATCACACAAAGCTTGTGTGTGTCCCCACTCGTTAAATAACGTGAGCAGGGAGAACACAGAGTTTGTGCAATTGTTTCGCCACAGTGTATATATATATATATATATATATATATATATATTGTGACGTCATGAGAGGCAACACAGCTCTCAGCGGGACAGTTCAAGTAGTGCCAGGACACAAAGTTCAAATATAAACAAGGATTTTTATTACAGTTCTTGGGAATTAGCAAAAACAGCGTTCCAAACTTATAAGTGTAACTAAGGATCAGGTTGGTCTTCAACAGTCAAAACTTAAATGATACCTCTTGGTGAAATGGTGAAATCATAATCCCGTTTCCCTCAGGAAAGTAAACAGTCTTTTTCCAACCTTATTTACATCTGTGCTGCAGCCCGTGGCCAAGCCAGCAGTAAGTCTTTCAAATGTCTGGTAAGTATTTCCAACCTTCAGTATTCCTCGTGGAAACGATACTGGAGCGTTCTGGTCTTCTGTAGAGAGCACAACCTGTAGCTTGTCTCCCAAGCCTCACCCTCTCACTAACTGTGTCTCTAACCCTTAAAAAGCCCTTCAGCTCATCAGACCCTGATCAGTCTCAGGTGTGCGGGAATGTGGTGTATTGAGGGGTGGAGTTCCCAACTCCACCAGCAGATGGAGCCATAGCTGTTTGTGGTTGCAGCCACCTCAGGGAAATGTAGCGCCCTTCCAGGACACAGCCTCTCGTGACATCACACATCCCCCCCCTCGAGACCGACGTCCTCGTCGGAGTGAAGGAGATGAAGAAGGCGTCACGCCGGGAGAGGGCATCCGCATTGCCGTGGCACTTGCCAACCCTGTGGAAAACAGAAAAGTTAAACGCTTGCAAGCTCAAAAACCATCTGGTAATTCTACTGTTCGTTTCCCTGTTCCTGGCCATCCACTGCAGAGGGGCATGATCAGACACCACCGTAAAACGTCGGCCCAGGAGGTAGAACCGTAGGGATTCCAGGGCCCAGGTTACAGCTAGGTTTTCTCTTGGAAGTAGCTTCCTGCTTAGGTAGAGAATGGGATGTTCCTCACCGTCATGTGCCTGGGCGAGTACCGCACCCAGACCTACCTCTGAAGCATCCGCCTGGACAATGAATTCTTTCTTGAAGTCTGGCGCCACCAGGATCGGACTGGAGCACAGAGCTCGCTTCAGGTTGACGAAGGCCGCCTCCGCCGCAGGGTTCCATCTTACCATTCGTGAGTGGCGTTTGGTTGTCAGCTCTGTTAAAGGTGTTGCTATGGTAGCAAAATCCATAATAAAACGTCTGTAGTAGCCGGCTAGGCCCAAAAATGACCTCACCTGTTTCTTGGTGATGGGCTGTGGCCAGTCCTGGATGGCCCTCAACTTGGCTTTCTGAGGTTTGACCAACCCCCGCCCAATGGTGTACCCCAGGTAGTTCGTCTCACTGAAGGCCAGCCTGCACTTCTTTGGGTTCGCTGTGAGCCCTGCTTCTCTGAGTGAATCAATCACAGCTTGCACTCGGGGTATGTGGCTGGCCCAATCTGGACTTTGTATGACAACATCATCTATATATGCAGCTGTGTACCTCTTGTGGGGAGCAAGGACTCTATCCATCAAGCGTTGGAACGTGGCAGGTGCTCCGTGGAGACCAAATGGGAGCCGGGTATATTGGTAGAGCCCCTCCGGTGTGGCAAAGGCCGTCTTCTCCTTGGATGCCGGGGTCAGGGGCACCTGCCAGTAGCCTTTTGTAAGGTCAAGAGTGGTTATGGAGCGAGCATGCCCTAAGGAGTCTATCAAATCATCGACACGAGCCATGGGGTATGCATCAAACTCAGACACTTCGTTTAACTTCCGATAATCATTACAAAATCGTACTGACCCATCTGGTTTGGGAACCAGTACAATGGGGCTTGCCCAGGCACTTTGGGACTCTTCGATTACTCCCAGCTCCAGCATCTTTCTTACCTCCTCCTGAATAGCCACTTTACGAGCCTCCGGCACGCGGTATGGGCGCTGGTTTACCGTTTGGCCCGGCAGGGTGCGGATCTCATGTTGGACCACCTCCGTGTGCCTGGGGAGGGAGGAGAAGACATCTCGGTTACGATCCACCAGTTCCAGGGCCACCTGCCGTTGATGTGGGGACAGGCTTGGACCCACCTGAACCTCTTCCCGCACCGGCTCCTTGGTCTCTGTCGGGGGTAGACAGCTGAACAGCGCCTCCCTAGCGTGCCACTTCTTTAAGAGGTTAATATGATAAATCTGCTCAGGTTTTCTTTTATCAGGTTGCCTCACCTTGTAGTTTACCTCTCCAACACGTTCAATGACCTCATATGGTCCTTGCCAGGTTGCCAGGAATTTAAACTCAACGGTTGGCACCAGGACCAGCACTCTGTCCCCCGGCTTAAACTCTCTGGGTTGAGCGGATCTGTTGTAGGAGGCTTGCTGTTGCCGTTGAGTGGTCTCCATGTGTTCGCGCATCATGGGATAGATGGCCTTCATTCTTTCCCTCATGGCCCCGACATGCTCGATCAGGGTCCGCTGCTGGCACGGTTGCTCCTCCCAGGGCTCCTTGGCGATGTCCAGGAGTCCTCTAGGTCTGTAGGAAAGCAAGAGCTCGAAGGGTGAAAAACCAGTAGAAGACTGAGGTACCTCTCTCACCGCAAACAGTAGGTATGGTAGCAGCTGATCCCAGTTGCGCCCATCTTCCCCAACTGCCTTCCGCAGCATGGATTTTAGTGTTTTGTTAAAGCGTTCGACTAAACCATCTGTCTGGGGGTGGTAGACTGAGGTTCTCAGCTGTTTGATCTTCAGTAAAGCACAGAGTTCTTTCATCACCCTGGACATGAATGGAGTCCCTTGGTCCGTCAATATCTCCTTTGGGATTCCCAGACTAGTTGAGAGAAGGAACAACTCCTTGGCGATTTGTCTGGATGTAGCCTTCCTCAGCGGGATGGCCTCAGGATATCGGGACGCATAGTCCAGGATGACCAGAATGTACTGATGCCCCCTGGAACTTTTCGGTAAGGGCCCAACTATGTCCAGTCCAATCCTCTCAAAAGGAGTTTCGATAATGGGCAAGGGAATGAGCGGGTTTCTATATGTGGGCTTTGGGGCCACCTGCTGACACTCAGGGCAACTACGACAGTAGTTTTCTATCTCTTTGTGTACTCCCGGCCAAAAGAAGCGTTGCACGATTCTTTCCTTAGTCTTCTCTACCCCTAGGTGGGCCCCTAGCGGGTGCGTGTGTGCTAGGTTGAGTACGGTGGCCCGATAGGGCTGTGGTACGAGGAGCTGATCATGCACTTCATCATTTTTCTTTACTACCTGATACACTAACCCCCGGCTTACTGCGAAATGGGGGTAAGTAGGGCTTGTCCTATCCCCTAGCACTACTCCCTCTAACACCTGCACATGTCTTAAGGCATTTGTAAGAGTGGGATCTTGTAACTGGGCCGTACCATACTGGCCTGTGAGAGGGGGAAGCTCTTTGGTGCCTTGGACGTCTTCCTCACTGGAGATCGGAGCACTTTCCTGGGCCATGTCTTCTTCTCCCGTGTCTGGACCAGTCTCTGTGTCAGCCTGGGCCCCTGCCATCCCTGCAAGATCACAGGCTGGAATGAGTGATTCTGACGGTTGCACTTGAGTACTCTCAGGATGAGTCTTACCTCTCCGCTTCCGAGGTACTCGGACTAGTCTCTCCTGAGTCTCTCTCCACAACGGGTGAAAGGCTGGGCAGTCTCGTCCAATTAGGACCGGGACGGGTAGGGAGTCAACCACACCTGCCACCGTGAGCATGGTTCCCCGGGTGGTGGTCATCTATGACTCCCACGAGCGAGGCAAAACAGTGGGCGGGTGGTGAGCTGGAGGATTCAGCCGTGGGCATAGGCTCATCCACCGGTTTCCCACACTGCCAGGAGATGTGTCCCATCTCCCCACACCGGTAACACTGTCGAGTTTCACTCTCCCGGCGTATTCTTCCTGGACCCGGCTGGTTTCTGGCTCCCCCTGGAGCCTGGATAGCTCCTGAAGTGGCTGGGTTGGAAACCTTGGGGTTCTTTGGACGGACTCCTCCCGTGGTGGGGACGCACTGCTGGGCTCTTTCCTGGAAGCCCGAAGCATCTCTGCTGTGGCCTGGTACTTTTCTACAGCTTCCACAGTTAGATTGGCTGTGGTCAAGGACTGTTGGCTGATGAACCTTTTCGCCTCATAAGGCAGGGCCCGTAAATAACGATCCACCACAATGGCCTCTAATACTGCAGCTGCTTCTTCGGTTCCAGCCATTTCTGCGTGATCCGGACAAGTTCGTGCATCTGCGCACGAGGAGGCTGGTCTGGTTGGAAGGTCCAGTTGTGGAAGCGCTGGGCCATACCAAACTTGGTGAGCCCATTTCTGCTGAGGATCTCAGTCTTAAGGGCATCATAGTCAGTCACCTGGCCGGGGCCCAGGTCCCGGACAGCATTCAGCGATTCCCCCGTTAGAAAGGGGGATAACAGTCCAACCCACTGTGCCCTGGGCCAGGCTTCCCTAGTGGCCGTGGCTTCAAAGGCATGTAGGAATGCCTCAACGTCATCTGTGGCCCCCATCTTGGATATAAAGTCACTTGCCTTTATTGGGCGGACATTCCGGACGGCCATCTGTTTCTGCAGCTGCAATTCCTCTGCCTTCAGAAGGTTGGCTCTCTTTTGCTCCCCCAAGAGAGCCACATTCGCTTGCATCTGGGCTTCCTGACCAGCAACAAGGGCTTTCAAAATTTCCTCCATTTTGTTACGTGGGGGGCCTACGGCCAATTTGGAAAAGTGGGCAATCAAATTTTCAGTGGCCTCCTCTGACATGCACTATTAATGCTTGAGCTTGCCTGCATTCACCACCATATGTGACGTCATGAGAGGCAACACAGCTCTCAGCGGGACAGTTCAAGTAGTGCCAGGACACAAAGTTCAAATATAAACAAGGATTTTTATTACAGTTCTTGGGAATTAGCAAAAACAGCGTTCCAAACTTATAAGTGTAACTAAGGATCAGGTTGGTCTTCAACAGTCAAAACTTAAATGATGCCTCTTGGTGAAATGGTGAAATCATAATCCCGTTTCCCTCAGGAAAGTAAACAGTCTTTTTCCAACCTTATTTACATCTGTGCTGCAGCCCGTGGCCAAGCCAGCAGTAAGTCTTTCAAATGTCTGATAAGTATTTCCAACCTTCAGTATTCCTTGTGGAAACGATACTGGAGCGTTCTGGTCTTCTGTAGAGAGCACAACCTGTAGCTTGTCTCCCAAGCCTCACCCTCTCACTAACTGTGTCTCTAACCCTTAAAAAGCCCTTCAGCTCATCAGACCCTGATCAGTCTCAGGTGTGCGGGAATGTGGTGTATTGAGGGGTGGAGTTCCCAACTCCACCAGCAGATGGAGCCATAGCTGTTTGTGGTTGCAGCCACCTCAGGGAAATGTAGCGCCCTTCCAGGACACAGCCTCTCGTGACATCACAATATATATATCAGACAGACAACAGTAAATATAACAGACAGTTTGACACAGATCGCTTGCTGAGGCAACAGAAGCTAATGCCGGTTGCACCGGATGCGCTCTTATCCTTTCCTGGTCATGACGTCACCCGCCCGTGACGTTCATTCCTTCCATTGGACTAGTTGACATAGATGCTTCAGACGCATTCACGCTGGAAGCGTTCCCAAAGCGCCATCGACGCATCGTCTCGTTCCCTTTCTCAGGGAACTATGGTTACAGTCGTAACCTGAGAAGTTTCTTTCCTCGGAAATAGCAAAAGCATCACACACTAGCTGTACCTGCTCCAAGTGTGTGATGCTTTTGCTATTTCAGAGGAAAAAAACATTTTAGTTAAAAAATGCTTTTCAAAGAAATCAAATGTTCAAATGCTCAAGCTTTGTTTTCGTTTTATTATTTAGTTTGTTTTAAGCTTTGTTCAATTTATATTGGGAATTCCCTCGAGCGCGCGGCACCATTATCAATTTCCGTGCAGACGTATTTTAAAAGCTCTCGCTGGTGTCACACGTCGATTAACCGTTGGGAAAATATTCTCAGTCACATACCTAATATAGTTATATATAAATATAATTTTAGACACAAGAGGGCAGTATAGCCCTATGTATGATTTTGTGTTTAAATTAAACTAGCCCCCCCCCCCCCCCTCACACACACACACACACACACACACACACACAGATGGAGAGAACATGCTCAGAATCCACATTCAAAACAAAATATCTGACTTCGTGTTGGTCGGGGCTAATGACTGTAAACTAGAAAGTTGTCCGGCTCGACGAGAACAATATACATGCTGAGTTTTGTAACTGTAAGTAAAACGGACTAAGTTATAACAGACATTTTGTTTCTCTTTTCTCGCCATAAATTTGTTTCCTCGCCACGGCCAAACCGTTCAAGATATCAAAAATCCGCTGGCAATTTATAATCCTCAATGTCTTGACTTCATGCTGACGAGTTTAGTGGCAATCCGATCAATTCCCAAGGAGAAGTATATCGAATTCCAGGGGCATGTGTTTCCAAACAAACCATAATAGCCGACTTCCTGTCGGGCTGGCGTAAAACTTAGAGCACGAAAGTTGTTCAACCCGATGAGATCTATATGTGTACCGAGTTTCATATTATTACATGCAAGTGTGTTTGATTTATGGACAAGTGTTCGAATCCCATTCCAGGGGGTGCTTTCGAGCTCCCCTGCCACGCCCGGGTACCAGCTTCAGCCCGGCCCTAATGGCTGCGGGTTCTGACCCGTGTGCAAAGTTTCAAGAGTTTTCGAGCTTGTTAAGGGCCCCAAAAGCCCCTGAAACCTTGAAAAACAATAATTAAAAGTATTCTCACTCAGCAGACAAATATCCCCCCCCCCCTCTCCCTCTCACAGAGAGAGAGAAAATTCTTCAAAACATCCACATTCAAACCAAAATATCTGACTTCCTGTTGGTCTGAGCTAATGACTGTAAATTAGAAAGTTGTCCGGCTCGATGAGAACAATGTATGGACTGAGTTTTAAGATTGTAGATAAAAGTATAGACCTAACTCCCCCTCTTTTGTCAAAAGGTGGCGCTACTGAGCCCCTGCACCACGCCCGTTTCTGAAACTTTGCACATATCTACTGGCTAATAAATGTGATGTGTCTGTCGAGTTTCATGCAATTTAAAGTATGTTAAGAGTCTCAAAAACATAAAAAAGTATATTAACCTGTTAACCTGCACCCCCCTCTAGGGGGCTCACAGCTGAAAATGCCAACCTGAATTAAAATAAATATAGCTCCTGAGAACGGTGCACCACAGACACAATTGAGGTCTCTTTGGAAACACTTGGGACTCTACTAACAATCAATCAGCGCTGAAAATGCTCAAACAGATAAAAAGTTATAAAAGTTGAAGTGCCTCAAAAATAATGTGCGTTACAAATAATGTGTTATTATTACATGTACAAATATATAAAAATAGACCTGGAGGAATCCAGGTAAGTAAAGGATTCAAAGCCACAAGTCTCATCAGTTTATATTTCAAATTTGAGGAAGATATAATGAAAAATGGGGATCCTGCAAGCTTTTTTCCAAGACTATGTCAGTTCCCTTTCTCCCTCCCCTGCCTGAGGCACATCCCACGAAATCACATCCCCAAACTAAATGAATTGCAGTTGCTGAACAATTTGCACTACATTCACAATTTAGACATCTTTAAAAAGAAGACACTTTATAGTTTATTACCCAAATGTTAAAGTTGAGAAAACTTACACAGACAAAAAATTATAGAATTTGAAGTGCCTTGAAGATAATTTGTACTGCAAGTAACATTTTATATCTCATGTAAAAATAAATGAAAACAAACCTAGAGGAATCCAGTTAGGTAACTGATTGAAAGCCACAAGTCTCATCAGTTTATATTTCACATTTGAGGAAGATATTTTGAAAAATGAGATTCCTACCATATTTTTTCCAAGACTATGTCCAGGTACCAAGAAACCTACTTGGATACCTCAAAAAGCAACCTAATGACCAAATGTTATGAAGGGTACTGCAAGCTATTTTAGTCATCATATACTGTACACTGCACCATGCTTTTTCAATTATAAAATAATACACACAACCATAAGACTTTATATATAAGTGATTTATTTGCACACCAGAACAATAAAAATATAAATAAAATTTTATGAAATTTTCAGTCAGTGCTGGTCATGCCAAACAGCGAAGCAGTCACGCTTTGGCTGAAAGCACAATGCCGTTGAACAAGTCTTGCAAAAAAATGGGTTTTTCGGGAACAAATCCTGCACTCACGCCTTCCTTTGGTGCTGTCTGAAGCAAAGGTCCCTGGTAAGTGGCGAGTCTCATCTTTGTGGGATGGAGGAGATGAAGGAACATCAGCACGCACCAACACAGTAAGTTCCTCAACGAGACGTTCTCTGAATTGTTTCTGTGTCAATGGGAAAGAATGGAAAGATAATTAGCACCGCATGTCAAGTAAATAATTCTTTATAGTTTTTATATGACTGGCCATTCAACCAACTACCAAACTGATGGGTAGTCGTTAGACAGCATTCATACTGCTGGTTGCCCATTCAATCAACAATCAATGGCTGGTGATGGCCAGTGATACAGACAGCATTCATATGGATGGCCAGACATAGAACCAACAATCACACCGATGGCCAGCCATCAGACAGGAATATGTCAAATTTTTCTGTAATTTTTCCTAGCACGCACACACACACACACACACACACACTATATACACACACACATATATATATATAGTGTGTGTGTGTGAGAGTGTGCTAGGAAAAATTACAGAAAAATTGTCAGTCTATTTATATTTATACTGTATAGGACAATTGTACAGGTGTTTAGTTGTTCCTGTAATTTTTGCAGTGTGTGTGCTAGGAAAAAATTACAGAAAAAACTAAACAACTGTACAGTTGTCCAATATATACAAATATAAATAAATATTAAGGGTGTCACGATTTCGATTTTAAATCGAAATCGATCGAAATTAATTCACAATCTCAAAAACCGAAATAAAAAATGGAATCGTTGATGCTGCCACGCCCCCATGTCGCGCCCGTGATGGAAAGTTCGGATCGTTTTACTGACTCTATTGTTCAATCTCGTTCATCAAAATTAACTAATCTTTTTTCTAGTCATTTCAGGGGCTTTAAATGTTATACTTTTAACAGGCAAATTCCCCGAACACATCCACCTACGCAATCTTGATCATATTCTGAATTAAGAAATCATTATAATGCAGTCAAAAATAATTTACAGGGAACATTAATAATTACTTGACCTTCCGAGTCTTTTGTTCATTTGTCGCGTGACAGAGGAATTGAACGACTCATCACGGCGCGGAAAAAAAAGAACACACGTGTTGAAAGGCTGTGAGTCCTCTAACTTCTATGCCCGAGACCAAACTTGGCCCGACCCGGGCCGATATTTCCCGTCACTATCCTCGGGCCGGGCTCTTGATCTATAGACGTGCACTCCAAATGCAACAGAGTGCGGCGCGGGACAAGATTTGAAGGCCGAGCGCGGGCGGTAATGCACTCACTCTGTGTGTGCGTGAGAATAAAACGATTCGCGGGACTCCCGCAAACTAGACATATCTATGAATAAAACATATAAAAACTAATACATTTTTATTTATCTGTTGCAGAAAAGCAACAAGAACAACTAAAACAAAATAGAAACGATTTACAGGCCAGAGTTTCTATTTATAACATGTTTGCAGCATTGAGCGATTTAGCCAATCGAAAATGTAATCGAATCGAGGATTTGGAGAATCGTGACACCCCTAATAAATATATATATATACAAATAAATAAATACATAAATAGCATCATCTTTTCAGACTGCAATGCATTTACATTATAAAAAAATGGGAAAACAAACAGACACTCACTCACTCACACACACACATATAATGTGTGCATGTTACATGTATAGCAACTCACCGATATAAAATTGGATCATCTTTTCCGTCCTCAAGCATAGCGCGCTCGTCGCTGTCTTCACTCTCCTCAATTTCATCATCGCTGCTTCGAGTGATCTCAAATAAAACATCTTCAGCAGAAAAAAAACTTATTTTGACGATCCATTTTATGACAGAATCTGGCCAGTAAGTAAGACGCGAAAACAGATGTTGACCCGTCGAGTGTTAGCTGTCAAATGACAGGGGTGTCGTCACAGCATACGTCGCAGGTTAGCTCCTCAAGTGAGAATGGAGAGCGCCAGATTCAAATAAAAAAAACATCTTACTCGAGTGACTAATATGAACTTCCCGGGTATCGTTGGACTCGTGCACTGATTGGCTACATTTTCTATCAGTCATATAATTTTGATTCTTTCATTGGCTTTCATTGTAAAGACAAAATGATAGGATATGCATATCATGACGTCAAAAAAACTGACTGCAGTTTTTGGCTATTTTCAACTAGATATTGCCTATCTTTGTTTGTGTGTGTGTGTGTGCGGTCTTAATTTGTTCATTACACTCTAAGCAACACACCCATATAACTTTCTGCTACCGGGAGTCAGTTTTTTATGCATTATTTTATTGCATAACCAACAAGCATGATACTTCACCCTGAAGAAACGCGGTGTAAACAAAGGAATAACCATCGATATTACAACGTTATTGTTTCTTTGGACTAAAAATGCTCCATGGGATGTTATTCAGTGGACCCTCAGCTTTCCATTCAATCTGGAACTTTTAGTAGTGGATGCGTGTGTGGCTCGTTATTACGACAATACTGGTGAGTACTCAGTTTTTCATTACGTGTGTTTTGATGTGTACTGGTTACATAAATGCAAGAAATACATTCGTTATAAGCTTTTCAACGAAAAACAGTGCTCTATCATCGATGATTGAGGCTTAGACCTTTAAAATGATATATAGTTTGCCAAGATTAATGATATTCTTTCACGTTAAATCCATTCATAAACATTAAACTAGTGGGGGAAAAAAACGCTTCAGTGCGCCGGCACTCTGGCAACGGTTAACAGGTTAAATACTGCATTTGGATCTATCAATTTGTGTGCGTGTCGTGACAAAAGGATTCCATCATGCATAGATCCAGAGGTATGGGTTTTCGTGCCTCTTTCCCAGCCACCGAGAGGGAGAGGAGGCAGCAGAGGGGGAATTTGCAATCTTGAGAGGTGCCGCCTCGTATGAATATTTTCGAGTGCTTCGCATTGTGGGCTCGTATCACTGAGGAGACCACTGTGATCCCAGCGAATTCTGGAGAGACAGCAGCGTCTACTCGCTCTCGTAAACGGCGGGGGAGAGGGAAGACTTCCTGCCTTCCTAATGTCTCCGAACAGCCTGCTGTCATCCCGGAGGACCCGACCGAATGCTGTGTGGTGGTCCTAAGCCCGGTGGTCCCTGAGAACCCGACTTCGGTGGTCCCAAGCCCGGTGATCCTAAGCCCGGTGGTCCCGGAGGACCCGACTTCGGTGGTCCCAAGCTCGGTGGTCCCTAGCCTGGTGATCCCGGAGGACCCGACTTTGGTGGTCCTAAGCCCGGTGGTCCCTTTGGACCCGACTTCGGTGGTCCCAAGCCCGGTGGTCCCTAGCCTGGTGGTCCCGGAGGATCAGACTTCGGTGGTCCTAAGCCCGGTGGTCCCTGATCCGGTTGTTCCAGAGCTGACCACTATCAGTCCTGTCACGGCCAAGCGGGCTGACTTTACATTTTATGTAGTGGCGGTCATGCGTGCCTGGGCGGCACACACCCCAACCAGACAGTGTCTGGTTAACCCTCTGGGGTCTAAGGTGTTTTTGGGGTCCTTGAAATGTTTTGACATGCCCTGACATTTGTGCTTTTTTCAGTTGCTTATAAACATATTTATGGCAAAGGTGTAATTACACTCTATTTAGCACAAACAGGGCTACCATAATATGTGAGCAACATGTATGTACATGTTTGTATTTTTGAGAGAATATTGTTTATGCATGGTTATTGATAAAACTAAAAATTTAAGTTTCTGAAATAAGGCCACAAAACACATACTAAATATGTGTCCACAATACTTTTGACTAATGGATGTTGTGGCCTAGAGTTTCTGCTTCAAAATGATCTGAAAATCTCCCAGCCTAATCATTCACATAAAACAATACATTTAAATTTTGTAAAACACTTTTTGTTTGGAAAGGCAATATGCGTGTGGGCGTGAATGGCCCAACCTCATTATCATGAATAATTCACACCTGAGAAGACAATGTCTCGCATAATGATGAGCCTTTCATTCGGGTGTGTCACACAAGAAAGAATGTGAGGAGGAAAAAGTAAGTAAATAAATAAATAAATAAATAAATAAATAAATAAATATATACACTGCCATTCAAAAGTTTGGGGTCGGTACGATTTTTAATGTTTTTAAAAGAAGTCACTTATGCTCACCAATGCTGTATTTATTTAATTAAAAATACAACAAAAAAATCAGTAATATTGTGAAATATTATTACAATTTAAAATAACTTTTTTCTTTTTTAATATATTTAAAAATATAATTTATTCCTGTGATTTTAAAGTTAAATTTTCAGCATCATCACTCCAGTCTTCAGTGTCACATGATCCTTCAGAAATCATTCTAATATGATGATTTGATGCTCAAGAAACATTTCTCATTATTATCAATGTTGAAAACAGTTATTTACATTTTTATTTCAGGATTCTTTGATAAATAGAAAGTTCAAAAGAACAGCATTTACCTGAAATACAATCTTTTGTAACATTAAACACTACCATTCAAAACTTTGGGGTCAGTAAGTATTTTTATTTTATTTTTTGGGGGAAATAAATAAAATAAATCAATACTTTTATTCATCAAGGAGGAATTAAATGGATCAAAAGTGACAGTAAAGACATTTATAAAGTTATAAAAGATTCTATTTTAAATAAATGCTGTTGTTTTTAACTTTCTGTTCATCAAAGAATCCTAAAACAAATGGTACACAACTGTTTTCAACATTGATCATAATCATAAATGTTTCTTGAGCATCAAATCATCATATTAGAATAATTTCTGAAGGATCATGTGACACTGAAGACAGGAGTAATGATGCTGAAAATTCAGCTTTGATCACAGGAATAAATAATACATTAAAATATATTAAAATCGAAAACAGTTATTTTAAATTGTAATAATATTTCACTATATTACTGTTTTGTGTTGTATTTTTAATGAAATAAATACAGCATTGGTGAGCATAAGTGACTTATTTTAAAAACATTAAAAATCGTACCGACCCCAAACTTTTGAACGGCAGTATATATATATATATATATATATATATATATATATATATATATATATATATATATATATATATATATATAATCCATATAAGTCAAAAGCACATTTTTAGTACATAGTCATGCCTGGAAACATATCCTGTTCAAATAGGCTATATGGGCCACTCTACAGAATTTGTTCAAAGTTAGAGTTGGAAACATCTTGAAAAGAAAATCGTCTTTTCCCATAAATTTCTTATAAAGTATTCTTTTTTAAAGTACCCTTACATTGGAACAAATACTATAATAACATCTTAGTTGATGAGTTTATTTTTGACCGAACATACTATATATTTACATATGAGCAGAAACTGGCTAACAAAAGCTTATTTGATGTCTATTTTAGAATTAAAACGTTATAATCTATCCAAAAACTATGAAATGTTGTCTTTCATATTTCATCTGTAACATCAACAACAGCGCCCATATGTGCACTTAATTCATTCACACACAGAAACGTGATTAAAATTTAAACAGTCTTTTTGCGTTTACAGACACTATTCCATGTCGCGATTGGAACAAAGCACAAGAATAAAAAACTGACTCACAATTCTCGGCTAGATTCGTCGCTCCTCAAAATGAAAATAAACCAGCACATGTTCTGAGGTAAATGTCCCAGGATTGTTCCTCACACAGCCTCGCAAGACAAAATATTACATTAATCTGATGATTACATTTGTTGTGTTATCGCGTTTATGAGGGGCATTGACACGTTTGCATGTGTTGCTTCAGATCATTTGGGTTTGAATACCACACGCTCTCCTGAGAGAACGATAATGAGATCGGCTGACACCTCTCTATTTTTTTATAGATTACATAAACAGAGAATATTTATTTTAGTTTTGAATTAGATATTTTAAAAGTACAAACTTAAATGATTATAAAGATATATTGCTCATGCCTGGGTGAATAGTATTCGCTGAGCTTTGTTTAAGTTTAGAGACGTGCTTGAGAAAAAAAAAGTTAATGGAGACAGAGAGGCAGAAAGCACACCCTGTTTATTTTCTTTATTTTACAAAAGCACAATGTTTTATTTCGATTGTAAGTGGACACATAAAAAAGTACATATTTAACAGTTTATTTTTTTATATTTCTTAAGTCTGTATGACCAAAAATGACAGAGTATTTTAAGTCTATTTTGTGGCTATGTGAAAAAAATCGAGCAAAACGCACCGGCGCGTTTGCCGACCCAGTCTGAGGTGTTTTCTGGGTCCTGGAGGTGTTCTGACATGCTCTGCCATTTGTGCTTTTTTCAGTTATTTATAAACATGTTAATGGCAAAGGTGTAAATTCACTCTATATAGCACAAACGGTGCTACCGTAATATGTGAGCAACATGTATGTATATGTTTGTATTTTTAAGAGAATAATGTTTATGCGTGGTTATTGAAAAAAATAAAAATGAAAGTTGCTGAAATAAGACCACAAAAGACATACTAAATATGTGTCCACAAGACTTTTGACTAATGGATGTTGTCGCTTCGAGTTCTGGCTTCAAAATGATGTGAAAATCATCCTGCCTAATCGTTCACATAAAACAATACATTGATTTAAACTTTGAAAAACAGTTTTTTGTCAGAAGAGGTTTATGCGTTTGTGTCCAAGATGGCGCCGCAGACGGCTGCCTCTGTGTGTAGCTCTCCAGCTATTGTGTTGTTTTTGTTCGTTTGTCCAGTGTTTAGTCATTATTTTCCTATCAGTTTCACCAAAGACGAACTACTGGACATTAGGAAACACACACCAGAAAACTTCTATACAGTTTTTGATTATTCAGACGTTTTGCTGGACATTCTCGTCGGAGGGGCAGCGGTGTTGTTCAAACGCGCGGTCAGACGCAAACGAGGAAAGTGAGCCGGCGCGCTGGTTAAACTCCGCGAGCGCGGCCTGCGCACTGCACTCCCCAGTATTCATCTTGCGAACCTCCGATCTCTTCCTAACAAAATGGACGAACTACTTCTCCTCACCCGCATTAACAAGGATTTTTCGAACTCTGCTGCTCTGTGCTTCACTGAAACCTAGCTGAGTGAAGCCATACCGGACAACGCAATACATCTGCCGGGCTTCCAGCTGTTATGAGCGGATCGCATCGCGGAGCTAACGGGGAAAACGAGAGGTGGTGGATTGTGTTTCTACATTAACGAAAATTGGTGTTCAGATATAACAACACTGAACAAGATATCCTTAGAGACCCATTTCATTAATTGCAAACCTTTCTACTCGCCACGGGAGTTTTCCTCTTTCATTCTCGTGAATGTTTACATCCCTCCAGACGCGTGCGTAAGCGCGGCGCTACAACAGCTGGCTGAACAAATAGCTGAAACGGAACAAAGGTACCCAGACTCTCTTTTAATCATTCTTGAGAATTTTAACAAAGCAAATCTTTCCCGTGAACTACCAAAATACAGACAGCACGTTACATGTCCCACAAGAGACAGTAATATACTGGACCACTGTTACACCACAATAAAGAATGCGTATCACTCCGTCCGACGGGCAGCTTTGGGGCTCTCTGATCACTGTTTGGTTCATCTTATTCCGACCTACAGGCAGAAACTGAAATCAGCTAAACCTGTGATAAGGACTGTAAAAAGATGGACTAATGAAGCAGAGCAGAATCTACAGGCCTGCTTTGATTGCACTGATTGGACTGTTTTTGAAGCTGCTACCAACGATCTGGATGAGCTCACAGATACTGTAACATTGTAACGTGGCAGGTTGGAACATAGAAGGAAGCAGGATGCAAATGCAGCAGTAGTACTTTTATTAAATAAACTAAAGACTAGACAGACTCAAAAACTCAGACATAGAGAACGACACAACCAACCTCTAACAACATCATGAACCCACAAACACTGTAACAAGATACAGGGTTTAAATACAGAGACTAACAAGCTAAACAAGATAACAAGAGGGCGTGGTTAATCAGAAACACCTGGGGATACTAATAAACTAGAAAAACTACAAGGACTACAAAATATGACACAGAACAGGAAATAACTAAAGTTCACACAAGACAAGGGAAACACAGACAGGAACCATTACATAGCCCCCCTACTTAAGGAGTGGATTCCAGACGCTCCTCAGAACACAATAGTCCAGGAGGGTGGTGGGTCGGAGGCGGATCCCGGGGCGGGATGGAGGGCCAGGCCCGTGGAACGGAAGAGGGCCTGGAGACTGCGACAGGATGAGAGGCCAGGGCGGAGCAGGCGGAGCAGGCTGTGCAAGCGACCAGGGCGGAGCAGGCTGTGCAGGCGACCAGGGCGGAGCAGGCTGTGCAGGCGACCAGGGTAGAGACGACCCTTCAGGCGGCCTGGGCAGAAACGACCCTTCAGACGGCCAGGGTGGAGACGACCCCTCAGGCGGCCAGGGCGGAGACGACCCTTCAGGTGGCCAGGGCGAAGCAGACGACCCATCGGGCGGCCAGGGCGAAGCAGACGACCCATCGGGCGGCCAGGGCGGTGAAGACCCTTCGGGCGGCCAGGGCGGTGAAGACCCCTCGGGCGGCCAGGGCGGTGACTCAAGAACAGACACCTGCTCAGGAACAGACACCGGCTCAGGAACAGACACCGGCTCAAGCTGGGCAGTATTGGCATTGATGGGTGGAATGGGTGGCGCCAGCAGGGCAAGGAGCTTGGGCGGCGCCGGCGCCGGCAGGGCCAGGAGCTTGGGCGGCGCCGGCAGGGCCAGGAGCATGGAGACAGCCTCTGGACTGACCGGAGGCTCAGGAAGGGCCTTCGGGCATTGCAGGATGCAGGAAGTCCTCTCCTCCTCCTCCGTCTCCGAGAGGGTGCTGGGCTGGACAGGGCCAGCGGTGAGGGCTCTGGGCTGGACGGCGCCAGCGGCGAGGGCTCTGGGCTGGACGGGACCCGCAGCGATGGCTCTCGGCTGGACGGAACCAGCGGCGAAGGCTCTCGGTCGGCAGAAGTGACGTGAACAGTCTCTGGGTCGGCAGAAGTGATGTGAACAGTCTCTGGATCGGCAGAAGTGACGTGAACAGTCTCTGGGTCGGCAGAAGTGACGTGAACAGTCTCTGGATCGGCAGACGTGACTTGAACAGTCTCTGGATCGGCAGACGTGACGTGAACAGTCTCTGGATCGGCAGACGTGACGTGACAAGGCTGCGGAATGAGGGCTAATGTGGGAGTACCACGTTTCTCTTCCGTGATCCGCACAGCATATCTCGAATCACTCAGTCGCAGGGCCAAGCCAATATAAAATCCTAAAGTGCAGTGGGGAGGGTGCAGTGGCATGGTTGACCCCAGTGGCTCTGATAGTCCCCCTCTAAAAAATATCATGAGGCACAGAGGGTCAATAGAAGTAACATTTGCCAGATCAATAAAATCCTGTACATACTCCTCAATGGGCCGGTCTCCCTGACGGAGACACATAATCCGTGCTACTGGATTCCTGGAGGTCATTGCTGCTAGATCCAAGTTAGTGGTGGGTTCATCTGTAACGTGGCAGGTTGGAACATAGAAGGAAGCAGGATCCAATTGCAGCAGTAGTACTTTTATTAAATAAACTAAAGACTAGACAGACTCAAAAACTCAGACATAGAGAACGACACAACCAACCTCTAACAACATCATGAACCCACAAACACTGTAACAAGACACAGGGTTTAAATACAGAGACTAACAAGCTAAACAAGATAACAAGAGGGCGTGGTTAATCAGAAACACCTGGGGATACTAATAAACTAGAAAAACTACAAGGACTACAAAACATGACACAGAACAGGAAATAACTAAAGTTCACACAAGACAAGGGAAACACAGACAGGAATCATTACAAACATCATATATAAGTTTCTGTGAGGATACATGCATTCCTACCAGGACATTCGTATCATTCACTAGTGATAAACCATGGTTTACTGGGAAACTCAAACACCTTCGTCATGCCAAAGAGGATGCTTACAGAAGTGGGGATAAAATCTTGTATAACCAGGCCAGAAACAGATTGACAAAGGAGATCAGAGTTGCTAAAAGGAACTACTCTGAAAAACTGAAAAAAACAGTTTTCATCCAACGACCCATCATCAATCTGGACTGGCCTGAGGAACATCACCAACTACAAGTCACCATCCCCCCGATCTGTGGACAATCAACACCTGGCTGACGATTTAAATTCATTTTACTGCAGGTTTGAAAAGCCCTCATTCACACCACACACCCGGTCTGATCTGCACTTCACACATTCACCATCACCTCCTGCACCCCCATTACTCCCCCCTCCTGCCATCCACCTGAGCTTAAGGTCTGTGTGGAGGACGTGAGCCGAGTCTTCAAAAAGCAAAAGACTAGGAAAGCCTCAGGCCCAGACGGCATCTCATCTGCTTGTTTAAAAGCCTGCGCTGACCAACTGGCCCCGGTCTTCATGCAGATCTTCAACAGATCATTGGAGCAGTGTGAAGTTCCCTGCTGCTTCAAACGCTCCACTATCATTCCTGTCCCCAAAAAACCCCAAATCACTGGACTTAATGACTACAAACCTGTCGCTCTCACGTCTGTGGTCATGAAGTTGTTTGAAAGACTGGTGTTGGCCCACCTGAAGGACATCACTGGACCCCTGCTGGATCCCTTTCAGTTTGCTTACAGAGCAAACAGGTCTGTGGATGATGCAGTCAACATGGGACTGCATTATATCCTGCAATGTCTCGACAGACCAGGGACTTATGCAAGGATCCTCTTTGTGGACTTCAGTTCGGCCTTCAATACCATCATGCCTGGTCTTCTCATAGCCGAACTGACCCAGCTCTCCATACCATCCTCGATCTGTCAGTGGATCACCAGCTTCCTGATGGACCGGCAGCAGCGAGTGAGACTGGGGAAACTCACATCCAGGACTCTCACCACCAGCACTGGCACCCCCCAAGGGTGCGTTCTCTCCCCACTGCTCTTCTCCCTGTACACTAATGACTGCACTTCTAAAGACCCCTCTGTCAAGTTCCTGAAATTTGCCGACGACACTACTGTCATCGGTCTCATCCGAAACGATGACGAGTCTGCTTACAGACTGGAGGTTGAAGTTATGCAGTCTGGTGCAGTTATAACAACCTTGAGCTGAACACGCTCAAAACAGTGGAGATGATCGTGGACTTCAGGAGGAACAGCCCAGCACTCCCCCCACTCACCATCATGAACAGCACTATGGAAGCAGTGGAGTCATTCAGGTTCCTGGGCACTACCATCTCTCAGGACCTGAAGTGGGACAATCACATTGACTCCATTGTGAAAAAACCCCAGCAGAGACTGTACTTCCTTCGCCAGCTGAGGAAGTTCAACCTGCCACAGGAGCTGCTGATTCAGTTCTACTCAGCCGTCATTGAGTCTGTCTTATGCACATCCATCACTGTCTGGTTTGGTTCAGCTACCAAATCAGACATCAGGAGACTACAACGGACAGTCCGGACTGCGGAGAAGATCATTGGTGCCCCCCTGCCAAACCTCCAGGACCTGTACTCTTCCAGAGTGAGGAAGAGAGCAGGTAAAATCATCACAGACTCCACTCACCCTGGACACCATCAGTTTGTACTGTTACCGTCAAGACGGCGACTCAGATCACTGGCCACAAGAACATCTCGGCACAGGAACAGTTTCTTCCCACAGGCCATTTCCCTCCTGAACAGTTAACACACCTCCCAAGGCATATGCCTTTAAGTGCAATACTCCCACTGTTTAGTGCAATATAGTTCAACTCAGGTGATACTTATATGTAGATTTATTTATTTATAATATTCAAAACATTGTAAATATTTTCATAATCTGTAAATCTGAAAATGTCTATTCTGACTAAACCCAACTGTGATACTTTTATTCTCATATATTTATATTTTTATTTTTTATTCTCAGATAAATAAACAAAAGTAAAGTCAGGTATCTCACAGTAAATGCTTATGCCCCGTTGATGCGGGCTCTAAGCAAATCAAATGTGAGCAAAATAAACAAAAGTATAGGCAGATCGCTATCCTCGCAGACCACGCCTGCTATGCTAGCGGGCTAAGGCTAGTAGCGGAAGTTCGGAAAGGTGGATATAAGTAGTGAAATCAAAGCAATCCGATTGTTTTGAGAATACAGTTACATGTCTTTGTGCCATTTTTGAAAACAGTTCCTGTTCAACTGAAGACACAAGTGAACATTGCATGCCTGGCATTTCCAAGGTGTGTCCTGCCTTTTACCAAGCTGTACTTTGCAAAGCACACAGCTCTTGCGGCCAACTGTGGAAATATCCTTTGTATCGGAGGTCAGCTCAGCTCCTGGAATGAGTATATGGTCACTACTGGTTTGTTTTGGTTTGTTTTGTCTTGTGTTTTTACCCTCCTCTGCACAGTCTCACCAGTATAAGCGGCTGAATGGTGGAACAAACAGATACCTCTCGTGTGTCCATCCACTTCACAAATACAAGAGGTCCATCCCGAATCCACCATGGATCCCCTGGCGGATCTTTTTGAGAGTGAATTAGTTGCATCACGAGGGCAGTCTTTTTGAAGAGACTCTGGGGAGTGTGTGTGTCAGCAGGACTCAGTTGTGGTCCAGGTTCCTGTGCAGGCAGGAATCTCAGAGTCTGTGGAACCATATCAATGTCAGTCTCTGTTTTCCATGACAGAGTGGACTGCTCGTTGCTAGTCTGAATGTTTGTCTTGGCCCTCTTTGCAACGGGTGTCGGATGATCACCATCATCTTTATAGCTGTAAAACAAACAAACAACTGTGAGCATGTTTATTACACACACACAAAAAAAAGTATTTCAATCACTAAAAGTAATATTGCCCAGACATTGACAAAAAAAAAATGTTTGTAAAGCCATACAGAAACATAATTTTTGTATGGACTATGTAAAACCGGAATACGTAAACAGAATTATACTAATATCTGAAAGAAAGGGAATAAGTGTACTTACTCAGTATCATTTTCAATTGTTCTCAAAACTGAACGACTCCTGTTGCGTGCTCTCCCAGTGCGAGTTGCAGGTGAAGGTGAGAGTGATGCAACCACATTCCTATAAAAATAATAATATTAATAAAGGTTGAACAAAGTACTATACCAGCACATGCATAACTGATGGGCAATCAACATGTTGATAAAACAACAGAAAATAAGCTCTTTCATATTAACATTACCAATCACTAATTGTAATTTGGGCATGCATAACAACAAGAATTTTTGAAAAGTCACACAGGCACATATACATTTATTATATACAAAAAATTGAACTAACATCTGTAAAATAGTGGGTAAATATGTACTTACTCTTTCTGATTTCCGCCGGTGTTGCTGCGCGCCCTCCTAATGCGAGTTCCAGTTGAAGGTGAGAGTGAGCAACCTGCATTCCTTTCAAAAAAAGTTAAAAAACTATTATTATCATATATTTTATAGAGTAGGCTACTATTTCAGCACATGCATAACTGATGGGCATTAGCGTGCTGACAACACAAAGAAAACATATGTAACTGTCACCGGGTGAGACAAAGAGGAACCTTAAAACCGGGATTTGTTGCACAGGGGAGCGACTT
This sequence comes from Gila orcuttii, assembly GCA_026230005.1. Classification (NCBI taxonomy): domain Eukaryota; kingdom Metazoa; phylum Chordata; class Actinopteri; order Cypriniformes; family Leuciscidae; genus Gila; species Gila orcuttii. The sequence goes on from JAPDVR010000024.1 coordinate 26,717,830, forward strand.
CCGGTGTAACACCGGGCCAGTTCCGGTGGCATGTCATGGCCGTCAGTGTTGACGAGCGCCAGATGTGGACACTAATCAGGCCGGTATCAGTGAACATGCGGGAAGAGGAATATATAAGGAGAAGTTTGAAGACATAGGTTGTTGGTTCTTGGGGGGTGGGGTAGTTTTCTTGGTGCTTGGGGTTCCCACGGCGCTTTTGTCAGCAGAAAGCAGCAACCGCAGTGCATACAAGTGTGGGGATGTTTACACATTGAAGACGGATGAGTGCCTGACATATGGAACTGAGAGAACAGAGTGATTAAGGGCAGCCCTGAAGATCCATGCTGTTACCAAGGAGAGAAGTTAAGTACACTTTTTGCATCAACATACAAAAGGGGATGTTATGAAGATTTACGAAGAACATTCTGAATACTGATTTGCACTGGCTGGCAGCGTGTGTTGTCTCTCTTGTTGCAAGTCTTAGAGACCAAGGAAGGAGCTGGGCTTTATAGGATTGCTCTTGAAACCTGATACCCCCGTGTAGAAAGCCATCGGTGGATTGTCTGACCCTGCAAAGATGGAGTGAAGGCCTAATATTCACGAGAGGTGATGTGGCATTGCAGTGTCTGAAAGTGTGAAGTGAGCACGTGTAAAGAGTTATACTATTGTTGCATGCACGAGTGTGGGAGACCAAATCATTACCATCATTCTATGATCTTTGTTTGGGGAAGCCGAACCAGTGGGGAATCAATCTAATCTGATCCGTTGATTGTAAAGTTGTGTCCAGGTTCCAACCACCTGATGTGATATTGGAGGAAGGAGAAGTTTAGCTCTGTGTGTTGTTGGGAAGAGCTGCATTCTGCTATTGCTGTCCTGTGGGAAGAGAAGACTCAGTTATTAACTGCTGGATTCTGTACTCACCATTGCTGTTCTGTGGACCGAGAGATTCTGCTGTCCGCCGCTGCATTCTGCTATTGCTGTCCTGTGGTAAGAGAAGACTCCGTTATTAACTGCTGGATTCTGTACTCCCCATTGCTGTTCTGTGAACAGAAAGAGTCTGCTGACTGCTGTGTCTGATCTGCTGCCGCTCTACGAGCTGAGAGATCCTGTGAACCATTACTTCGAAGGAGAGTCTGCTGACTGCTGTGTCTGATCTGCTGCCGCTCTACGAGCTGAGAGATCCTGTGAACCATTACTTCGAAGGAGAGTCTGCTGACTGCTGTGTCTGATCTGCTGCCGCTCTATGAGCTGAGAGATCCTGTGAACCATTACTTCGAAGGAGAGTCTGCTGACTGCTGTGTCTGATCTGCTGCCGCTCTATGAGCTGAGAGATCCTGTGAACCATTACTTCGAAGGAGAGTCTGCTGACTGCTGTCTGATCTGCTGCTGCTCTATGAGCTGAGAGATTCTGTGAACCATTACTTCGAAGGAGAGTCTGCTGACTGCTGTGTCTGATCTGCTGCCGCTCTACGAGCTGAGAGATCCGGTGAACCATTACTCGGACTGCTGTCTGATCTGCTGCCACTCAATGAGCTGAGAGATCCTGTGAACCATTACTTCAAAGGAGAGTCTGCTGACTGCTGCGTTCGATCTGCTGCTATGCGAGCTGAGAGATATTGTGAACCATTGCTCTGAAGGAGGGATTGCTGACTGCTGTGTTCGATTATAAATAAAAAGAGATTTTATATGATCCGTTGTCTGTCCTGATTGGTGTCTTTGGTGTCGGCTCCTCCGGAGAGTGGTTATTGACCCTTGGCCTTTGGGAAACGGTGACATAACCTTATCAACCAACCTCCAAAAATAAATAATGAAGTCATACAAGCTCATGTTGTATCATCACTAAGTATATAAACAAAATTGAACTAACATCTGTAAAATAGTGGATAAATACTGTATGTACTTACACTTTCTGATTTCCGACTGTTGCTGTGCGCCCTACGAGTTGCAGGTGAAGGTAGTAATGCAGCTACATTCCTTTAAAAAAAAGTTGAAAACTATTATTACATAAATATTTCCAAGTATAGTACCATTAGCCTATATGAATAACTGATGTGAATAATGGCTGTATGTGCGTGTCAATGGGCCATTACCGGAGATGGCACACCGTGAACATTAACACATTTGTGCACTTCATCAACCGGGCATATTTACACATTTCAGCACATTTACAACAGATATTAGCGAGCACACGCTTCATTGATGATAATGAGGCAACATAAACACTAGTCAAATGAGGCAGCATTATGGAAGTAAAATAATGCCAAATGTTTTTGAAACAAAAAGCCTGCTGAATTGTACTACTTGAAAAAAATATGCATTGCATTAACCCTGCTTGTATTTTTATGCATTGTATTTTTAGGACTTGCATTTTTATGGGCTGAAATTTAGCATGGTTGAATATTTAAGCTGTGAATATTTCAATTCAAAACATTTCAAACACATTTTCATTGGTAGAATTTCAATAATCCATATTCACCTTTCATATTTCACTTCCAAAATATTCAAACTGATTAAAAATACAACCTATAATATTCAACAGGCGGTTTTCGGTCCATTTTATTTCGCTTTGCAAATTCGCTTCCACAAATTCAGTGGTTCAAATTCGACAGTAAATTCAACGTTGACGTCCAGGAACTGCAGGAAAAGCAGTAGATTACCGAGCATAATCTCCATCTGCTGTTAGTCGATCTCACCAGCAGGGGGTGCAAGCGTGTGTTGTTGACGAAGACCAGAGCAACAGTTAGAGCAAGCCATTCATAAAAACTAATTTACAACAATGTAAGTGTGTCTGTGATTATTATGTTTTATGTGAAATTCAGTGTCTTCAGGATTACTTTTCCTGTGTAGCCTACATGCATCTCTACCGTGAACGAGATTATAATGTTATTCCCCCGATGCGGATGTATACAGATCCAATGTTATATTTGAGTTTGACAAATCTATTGGTTGTTTAGTTGCCTCAACCTTATATTGCAGCGATTGTGCTGCATAGCTACTAGGGTTTCCCTCAATACGTCAGGATTCCCCTGCTGGACATAATGAAACGCTTAACGTAGCTTAATGGACTAATACAGTGATATAAAAGACCAAACTCGCAGGCAAGCAGAAGGACTCAGAATATGAACTTAACGCGCAAAGTTTAAAGCTGAGCGTTTCTCAGTGATATAAGTTGGCTTGACATTGGACATTCGCACATTTAGGGACTGTCTCTAAAGTTACATACGACATTGGTATACACGTTTCTAACTTCAATAGCAATTGAAGAGAATGACTTGCAGTCATAACACCAACTGTAAAGTGTTCCTGTAGGTGTCAGGCATAATGCGCAATTTATTCAAATAAATTGAAGTTTGCTATTGAAGTTAGAAACGTTTAGGCCTGTAGGACTACCAATGTTACTTTAGAGACGGTCCCTAAATGTCCGAATGTCAAGCCAATTTTACATTTAGTTATTTAGCAGACGCTTTTATCCAAAGCGACTTAAGTTACAGTTAAATTAACAATATAGGACAATAATATGAAAGTGATATGACCCTTCCCAGATTAATCATGTATGTAGGAATATTAACATGTATGTAGGCATACTTCCCCAATAAGGTGCGAGTTTGGTCTTTTATATCACTGTATTAGTCCATTAAGCTACGTTAAGCGTTTTGTCCTGATGGAAGGGGAATCCTTGAGTATGATGAGGTATTGAGGGAAACCGATTATAATCCCGTTCATGGTAGAAAAAGTTGATAACATGTAAGGCTACACAGGGAAAGTAACAATGAAGTTAATGAATGAAACATAAAAACAGCTTTTGTGCCTTTATCATCTTTTCTGCATATATACTGACCCAGATAATCATCACAAAAAATGCATACTCAATTGTTGCAAAGCGAAATAAAATGGACCGAAAACCGCCTGTTGAATATTATAGCTTGTATTTTTAATCAGTTTTAATATTTTGGAAGTGAAATATGAAAGGTGAATATGGATTATTGATATTTTACTAATGAAAATGTGTTTGAAATGTTTTGAATTGAAATATTCACAGCTTAAATATTCAACCATGCTAAATTTCAGACCATTAAAATGCAAACCCTAAAAATACAATGCATTAAAATACAAGCAGGGTTAATGCAATGCATATTTTTTTCAAGTAGTACAATTCAACAGGCTTTTTGTTTTAAAAACATTTGGCATTATTTTATTTCCATACAGCATAAACACTATAGTCATATGAGGCAGCATAAACACTATAGTCAAATGATGCAACACTATAGTCAAATGAGGCAGCATAAACACTATAGTCAAATGATGCAACACTATAGTCAAATGAGGCAGCATAAACACTATAGTCAAATTATGCAGCATAAACACTATAGTCAAATTATGCAGCATAAACACTATAGTCAAATGATGCAGCATAAACACTATAGTTAAATGATGCAGCATAAACACTATAGTCAAAAATATAATCTAAACATACATAATATTTTGTACATATAATTTTTCATATCATACAGCATATAGCATAGTCTAGACAATTTAAACGTAACTAAAAGTGGCCTATTAAGATATATTTTAAATTTCAATACTGGATGGCAAGTCTGGAAATAGTCCAACCAGTAAAATATGTACATGTTTATATAAAATAGCTTGTCAACTAATGTAAGTTAAACTAAAAGACTTACTCATCCGAAATTGTATCCACGGCTGGATCAAGTCGCTCTTCAAAATACAAACGTTCGCCATCGGAGTCCCGCTCTTCTTCTGAGGAAAATGTGACGTCGTCGTCACTATCCAGGACGAGCTGAAGAGCTTCTTAGCCGGTGTAGCGTGCCATCTTCCAAACGCGCAAGAAAGTGAATGAATCTAGTGACGGAACTTGCTGCTTTTAAGGCATTTACCTGGGGGCGTTTATCTATTTTGCATAGATCGCCTCAACACATTATCTTATGAATAGCGCGCTCTGCGAGTGGGTGTGAACACATTAACGATAATTAGCTGAGACAGGAGAAACTGTACTTCTCTTTAGTTTCATACAGATTACATTGCAGGAGAATATTTGTTTTAAATGTGTTGTTAAAATTGTTTAGCTTTCTTTAGACATATGTTTCATGTTTGTGTGATAAGTATTAGCTGAGTTTCAGTTCATTTTCCGGACTTGTTTCAGAAAGATTTTTGCGGAGACAGAGTGAGCTGAAAGCGCACCCTGTTTATTTTCTTTATTTTACAAAAACACAAAAGACCCTATATAGTTTATAATCATGTATTGATTTTATTTATATGACCAAAAATGACTTTCTATGTGGAAAAAAAACAGCAAAACGCGCCGGCGCGTTTCTCGACTCCAGAGGGTTAACCCTGTAAAGACTCAGGGGCGGATCTAATCCGTGGGGGATTTGCATATCATAATTAATGATTGGTAATTAATAATTATTCATACATGTTTGGATTAGATCAGTCTTACATGTTAATAAATCTCCTGATAAGGGATGATATGTCATTTTACCTGCATGCATGCATGTGTATCCTTGCAATTAACCACAAGTTGATTGTAATTAATTACACGGACCACGCCCTACAAAACAGGCAAAATTAATTAGCTCAATTGTCAGAATAATATTTGTGGGGATCCACAATATCATCCTACTTTATAGGATTTCAGGAAAAGCAATTCTGTGGCCACAAGAATGGGGTTTCCTGCCCTATAAGCAAATACTCTGTAAAGTATCTTTAATTTGTAAGCTTGTAAGATCTTTTGACACTTAAGGGACTTGAAAATGAGCAAAAAGGCAGTACATCAATCAAATGAATATAATGAATTTAATAAGGCAGAACTACTTATGTATTTACTACGGTTACATGGGATATGTGTATTTACAAACATAATAAACAACAAAACACGATAAGGCATCGATGAACGAGAAATGCATAGAGACAGAGAGAGAGAGGAAATGTAGAGAGTTGCAGTTATGCAAGAGGGAGTTTAGAAAGACCCGAGGATCTTTCTAAATAGCAAATTCACATAGACAACAGAATTTTGAGAGACAACAAGACTTCAACAAATCTTAAAAGCGTGCTCAAACACGGATACTTGCACAGGTAACTCTTTGCATGGCTTGTGAAGAAGCGTGTGTGTCTCTCGGTCCGGCGCGTCACGTGGTCACGTGCGCGTGTTTCTCCTTCAAAGCGAGCGCGCGCTCGTTTAAAGGTCCCTTGTAGATGGATTTGCTGAAGAGATATGTCACGCGGTTTTCTTTTCACTTGTCGATTGGAATTAAACACAGAAACTTATCTAAGACTGACAAAACACAAACTAAACTAGAAACAAATAAAAGAAAGGTGAAGAGCTCGCCCGGAGGCGAGACGTTACATTATGACACGAGGACAAGAGAAGTAAGATAGGGATAAACTGGTATTCAGTCCTTTTGAAGACCTGACGTTTCCGCCTTCTTTTGGAAGCGGGTCCAATCAGGAGCTGTCCCTTTGGAGGGAGATTTTATGACCCTTTGTGTTATAACCAGGCATTTAAATCTCTAGTTTCATTGGGTGTTTAAGAGAAGAATCTTCACAATTCTTATAATACTACTGTGTCACAAAATTTAGCAAAATGTAATGTCAATTAATAAATGGGGAATGAAAATTGGAGTTTATCGAGACCAAACTTGACACAAATGGATTTGGTTAAACATTAGTTGGCAAAGTTTGAAACATTATCCCATTAGAGTTGTCGAGAAACATGGACCAAACCACAAAAAGGCAACTCATGAAATAGGGAACTTAGATACATTGTTCATACAATTCTCAAGTGGATATATAATAGCATATATATATATATGAATACAGGATTAATTTCTCCTTGGTTAGAATTCAGAGAGAGCCACAGTTCTGTGAACATTCCTTTGGGTCGTAAACGCTGTTATCTAAGAACTCCAGTGATGTTAGTTTTGGTCTCTTTTCACTCCAAAGATGGAAAACATAGTAAACTATATTTTACTGGATATTACTGTACGTATTCTGATTGATCACACCGAAAGCATTCTGGAGGTGTCCAGAACTATGTGTACAAGTTATGGGAATAGACAGTTATATTTAAAATGCATAATGAAGGTATTTATAATTCACTTTAAGCTACGATAAAATCATAGTCATTCCAATGTGACATGGGCAAATGGACACACATAAAAACACATTGGATATATCTGGTTAAATGTCTTTTAAAAGAGAAGTTTCTTTCTCTTTAGAAACCTTCTTTGGGACATTCCAGTCAGTCATAAAAATGTCTCGTAACTGGACACCACGCTCTGTCCTGAGCGGGCTTCACTTGTGGGGGATGCGTGTGTGGTTGTGTGTGTGTGTGTGTGTGTGTATGTTAATTTACATCCAGGCTTTTTGGGCCTGAAGGCTTTGGGATTTTAGCTAGGATGTATTTAGTTATTCAGATTCACCCCTCGCCCAGTCCTTACAACCCTCTGGGGTCTGAGGTGTTTTCTGGGTCCTGGAGGTGTTCTGACATGCTCTGACATTTGTGCTTATTTCTGTTACTTGTGACATTTTCATGGCTAAAGTCTTATTACACTGTATTCAGCACAAACTCTGCTACAATAATATGTCAACAGCATGTATGTAAAGGTTTGTAGTTTTGAGATAATGACGTTTATGCGTGGTTTGTAAAAAAAAAAAAAAAAAATTGTCACTGAAATAAGGTCATGAAACCCATACTGATTATTTCTTCTCAAGACTTTTGAAAATTGTATCACGTAGCCTAGAATATTTGCTTCAAAACTATGTGAAAATCATCCTGCGTACTCATTCAGATAAAACAATATATTGATTTAAAATTTGTAAGACGTTTTGTGTAAGAAAGCTGTATGCTAGGTAGGCGTGAATCATCATGAATATTTGTTAGTTTCACACCTGAGAAAGACAATGACCCTCCCATAATGGCCCTATCAGGTGCTATCAGGCCCTATCATCATGAGCCTTGTACAAAGAATGAGGAGATTAAAAAAATAATGGCTTTTTGATTGTTTGGATTTATTTACAACACAACATAATCCAAAGATACACAACAAAGGACAAAAAAGCACATTATTGAACACATTGATCTAAAGACAGAGACTTGAACAGTCACATAACGTTGTGCCATTCCTAAAACAGTACATACCTGTCATTTCCAAGGTGTTTGATTTTTCATTTTACCATGTTCATGTACAGACTCATGTGAATGTTGAAGTCAGCAGGACTCATCCAGTGGCATCTGGTCCCTGTAAAAAAAAAAAGGAAACAACTGTGAACATGCTGATATCAAGATAAACTATAGGCTGCACGAATTTGGGAATACATTTTAGATTTTTCTGGTTAAAATTGCGATTTAAAATGTACAAAATACACACACACACACACACACACACACACACACACACACATACATACATACATACATACATACATACATACATACATACATATATATATATATATATATATATATATATATATATACACAGGGTTCTCAAGTCTCAGGCATTGGCCGTGAATTCAACCAGTTCACACGCTCACACGCCACACCGTGTATTTCTCATGCTGAAAAGGCAATGCCAACCAAGTTGTCCTGCAAGCTTTATATAGAACGTTGTATACGAGGCGCAGGCACACAAAGTGAAGTTTCCTGCCGCCAGCACGTATCTCGGCCAGATTGCGTTCGTTACTAGGCAACATAGATGCGCGAACACACAGAATTTGACGGAACATTCTCAGCCACCGTACGTTCATTACAACATTGCGCGAACACACGTTGTGATGGAGAAGGTAAGTTGGAAGAAAGCTCGTCTAACATTTTTAGGCTAGAACATTTAATATATAGCCCATTGTATACATTATTATTGATGCAGTCAAAAACTACTTTGCAACCAGGCCAGAAGCTTTGGCTCAGTTTGGCTAGCTTATGTTATCTGAAACTAAGGGAAATGTTAGTGGGTATGGGAAGGAGTGAAGATGTATTTCTTCATTTTATTTTAAATTATATACTGTATTAATAGTCTTTCACCCCTGTTATCAAGGCATCAAAATGTGCAACAAACACTTACAACACAAAACACATTTCATAAGCTGGAGTGTGTACTCTAGTGTACACACACACACACACACACCTTAATACTCTAATATGTCCATTTGGTCACAATGTCCCACCACACAATAAATCATTAACTTATACCATTTCGACTAGACACATTCAAAATGCAAAAAGATTTGTTGTTCCAAACTGTTTGGAGCAATTTGTTATATTTTTGTAATTTTTGTATATTTGTAATTTTGAAATATAACATTAAAGAGTATATTTGATGTGATGAATTGCTCTTTCATTTATCAGATTTACCAATTGTTATAATTTCAATTTGTGCTGGCTAATTATGAACAATGGGTAAAATTGGGGGGCGGGGATGGGTGGGGGCGGGGCTCCATTAGGGCTCCTCCCCTAACCGCATGTGATCTCACTCCAAGCTTTTGATAAAACCTGAGAACCCTGATATATATATATATATATATATATATATATATATATAATAAACACCAGGTTGGTTGTGCCTTGTAAGCATATACTTGTAGGCTACACATATATATGCCTATAAGGCACAACCAACCTGGTGTTCATTTTATATGTGTAGGGCTGCATAAAATAACAATAACAATAGCCTATAGCAGGCGGCCTATAAATCATTAGAAATGAACACTTCAGAAACACTACACTAGAGAAAAATATATGGATCATGTTACTTCAAATGTTTCCATTCGTTACGTTATGAAATGAGATTGGAGTAAAAACATGAAGCCTATTGTTTGGCGTGTTTTGCTTTACAAACGCACAGCGCGACTGACTGAAACTCACAGCACGTGTAGAGAACATTTACTGAAGCGATCGAGCCGCTCCAAACTATGAAACATTACCACATTATACATATCTACGTTTGAGCAGATATCCACAAACACAGTATTTAACAGTAAACACTTTTCTAAACATTATAATATTCACCATATTAGAGTAAACACTCATATAAGATACTTTTATATCATGCTGTGTTTTATTATCCTTGTGTCGTGTACATGTATATAAATTTCAGGCTTCATGTTTTTACTCCAATCTCATTTCATAACGTAAATGTAAAGTTTATATAACAGTAACATTATGAGTGGATGTCTTACCTTAAAAATCTTTCTCATCTTCAAATCGCGTTCTAATCCAAGGTGCACAGCACAACACAGCACAAACACAGTCTTCCAAACTCGATGTAAAGCAGAGGAGTAGGCTACCGAAGTCTCTGATTTTTTTGTTTTGAGGTGACGAGGGCGTTTTCAGGTCTGCTCCTTCACGTGGATCATTTGCATGTCAATCACTCTTGTGCGGGTGGGTGTGGTCACATTAGAGTTAATTAGGACGCCTTTGAGAAACTATATATGTCGTTGCTTTCATACTGATTACTTAAACAGAGAATATTTGCTTTTGATATCATTTAATTATCATTTTACATCATTTAAAAATAGAGATTCTGAGCTTTGTAAAGACATACGTTTCAAGTCTGTCTGACAAACATTCGCTGAGTTACAGATCATTTTATGTCGCGTTTCAGAATGAACCACATTGAGAGAGACTTTCTTTATTTTACGAAAAACACAACATTTTGTTTTTATTATGAGTATACACAAATAAAAGAAGACATTTAATGATGTTTTGAATGATGTATAACACTTATATGTAAGATCAAAATCAACAGAGTATTTTGAGTCTCTTTTGCACTGATAAGAAAAAAAGTGAGCTGGTCATGCCGGCATGACCGCCGACCCCAGGGGTTTAAGCAGTGGGGTTACCCGAGCCTGCTTAAAAGCTGTGGGAAAGGTACCAGTGTGAAGAGAGGTGTTTATGATGTGCGTGAGTGTGGGTACAACTGAGGAAGAAATGGCTTGAAGTAGATTAGTGGGAATAGGATCAAGCGGACAGGGGGTAGGGCGATTGTAAAGGAGGAGTTTGGAGACTTCTGCCTCTGAAAGTAGAGAGAAGGAGGGTAGAATGTGTGTGTTTGCTGGTAAAAAGTGTCTGTCAGTTTGTGGATTGGTAAATTGGCCGCTGATGGTGGTTGTTTTATCAATGAAAAACATGGCAAAATCGTCAGCTGTTAGGGTTGATGAAGGAGGAGGAGGGTTGAGATGAGAGGAGAAGGTTTTGAAAAGCATGCGAGAGTCAGAAGAATTTTTCATTTTTTTGTGATAGTAAGTCATTTTAGCAGTAGCGATATTAGCAGAGGAGAAGAGGAGGGATTGATAAAGACCAAGGTCTGTAGGATCTTTTGATTTGCGCCACTTCCTTTCTGCATCCCTGAGTTTAGAATGATGTTCGTGGAAAACATCAGATAACCAGGGGGCAGAGGGGGTGGCGCGGGCTAGCCTGGAGGAAAGGGGGCAGAAGTTGTCCAAGCAGGATGTTAAAGTGGAGAAAAGAGTATCAGTTGCACTGTTAGTATATTTTGTTGAGAGCTGATCAGGTGGAGGAAGTGTGGATGAGATCAAACAGGATAGGCGAGAGGGTGAAAGTGAGCGTAGGTTCCGCCGAAAGGTGACCTGTGGAGGCGTCCACAGTAGAATAAGTTCTACTGGAGTTCACGGAGTTCTACACGGAGTTCAGTAGAAGAAACAGTAGAACTTTTTAATATTTTTTTTATTTTGAACATTAGATTTGAAATGCAATTAATTTCTTCAGTCCAGATTAGCATTCTCTTACACTGTTCAAAAGTTAATGCTTTTTTTTTTTTGCTTCATTTCTTCACTGTTTTGTTATTGTTTAGTATTTCCACATGAAAGCAGTGCACAGGTGGAACTGAACTAAACACAGGTTGGGTGGAAATATTTTAATCAGTAATCAGCTGCTGTAGATCACCCTTCCTTTGAGAGGCCCCTGAAACTCATCTGAGGAGTCCCTTGGTGTGGTTAAGATGATTTCTGTGAATTAGGAATGGGGTCCAGAAATAGAGGGGATATCATCCATTGGAACTCAAGAATGCTTGAGCAGTCCATAATCCTCCCAGTTTACCCTGTAAAATAACTATTGCAATGTAATAGGTGCTGTCCCCTATACAGAACACATTATCAAAAGGGTAAAATAATCTTTATACTGTGCAGTGAAAAAGCTATTGAATTGAACATATGTGTAATGAAAAGGTTTCAGTTCCCAATAATATCCATTATATGGACAAAAAAAAAATATATACAATAAAAGTCAATGGGAAGTGAAATTGTCTGGTTACCCACATTCTTCAAAATATCTCATACCGTTTTGGTAAGACATGAGTGCGAGGGTGACTCCTCCCACCGAATCTGACAGCCTGAATTTCTTCAGTTCTCTCAGAAAGTGTTGTTTAATTTACAGAAATTTGTCAAAAGACTCAAACAGCCTAAAATGAATGAAGATTATTGATTTTAGGACGATGGTCAGCTTCAGTCAAAATAATTGGGAGATAGTTTGTTGGAAATTATTAATATTATTCTTGAAATTAATCACTAATTTTTAATCTCATGTCATTTATATGTATATGATACTGTTGAAACAAAAAACATATACGGTAGGTGTAAGTCTAGCTGTGTGGTGGATTACAAGATGGGTTTGAATTCTCCTTTTAGGTTAAGCAATGCTTAGCATTGTTTTTTTAAGAAACCCACTCTAAATCCAACACATCTGGGAAATTATAGACCGGTATCCCTTCTTCCATTCGTCGCGAAAACACTTTAACGAGTTGTTTTAAACCAGATCTCTTCCTTTCTTACACAGAACAACCTCTAGGACAACAATCAGCCTGGTTTCCAAAGCGGGCACTCAACTGAGACTGCCCTGCTCTCAGTAATTGAAGCTCTGAGACTGGCAAGAGCAGCTTCCAAATCCTGACATTTGTGCTTTTTTCAGTTATTTATAAACATGTTAATGGCAAAGGTGTAAATTCACTCTATATAGCACAAACGGGGCTACCGTAATATGTGAGCAACATGTATGTACATGTTTGTATTTTTGAGAGAATATTGTTTATGCATGGTTATTGAAAAAACTAAAACTTAAAGTGTCTGAAATAAGGCCACAAAACACATACTAAATATGTGTCCACAAGACTTTTGACTAATGGGCATTGTTGCCTAGAGTTTTTGCTTCAAAATGATCTGAAAATCATCCTGCCTAATCATTTACACAAAACAATACATTGATTGAAATTTTATAAGACACCTTTTGTTTGGAAAGGCAATATGCGTGGAGGCGTGTTCACACCTGAGAAGACAAAGGCCGGATAATGTGCCACATACATAATGAGCTGCATATTAATTAGCCTCACACAGGTGTGTCACAGGGTCCCAAAGAATGCAAGGACAAAAGAAATTATCTATATATACATATTTTACAATTAGAAATTGTAACCAATTACAAATAGGTTACAATTACAACAACAATTACAATTTTAACAATATTTCAAGTGTATTCTTTCTTTGTAAATTTTATCATACATATTAAAAAAGGTAAGGATTCACTAGTTTGAATATTGGAACAAACACTATAATAACATCTTAGTTGATAATTCAATATCCCTACTTTATTTTTGACAAAACATCATATAGTATATTTAACCCTCTGAGGTCGCGATAGTCTCGCTTTTTTCTTATCAGTGCAAAAGAAACTCAAATAACTCATACAGACCTTCTTTGTCATACAGACAAGTGTTTTACATTTTTAAAAACTGTTAAATGTCTTCTTTTTTTGTGTACACTAATAATAAAAACAAAAAGTTGTGTTTTTCGTAAAATAAAGAAAAAAAAACATGATGCACGTTCTGTCTTCTCTCTCAATGTGAAGTTCATTCTGAAACGCGACAGAAAATGATCTTTAACTCAGCCAATACTTGCCACCCACACATGAAAGTAATGTCTTTACAAAGTTCGAAGTCTCCTTTTTTAAATGAAGTAAATCATATCAAAAACAAATATTCTCGGTTTAAGAAATCCGTATGAAAGCAACGACATGTACAGTTTCTCCAGCCCGAGCTCATTAACTTTAATTTGACCACACCCCCACGTGCGCAGCTGTTCTCATTCAAATGATCCACGTGAAGGAACGCAGAGCTGTTAACGCCCTCATCAGCTCGAAACAAAGAATCAACGACTCCAGTATGTCTCTACTTTTCATCAGTTTGGAAGACTGTTTGTGCTGTGGATTTATCTTGGATTTACCTCAGAAGAAGACATTTTTATTATGAGAACAATTTTTAAGGTAAGAGACATATTAGTAAGTGTTTTATTGTTGCATAAACTTTACATTGTAGCTACTAAACTCAAACTGGTGCAGCCTAAAATGTTATGAAATGAGATACAAGTAGGCCTATGCTAGTATGAGTGTTTATTCTAATATGGTGAATATTTTAATGTTTAGACCTGTGTTTATTGTTAAATACTGTGTTTGTGGATATCTGCTCAAACGTAGATGTATAATGTAACAACAATGTTTCATAGTTTGGAGCGGCTCGATCGCTGCACGCGCTGAGTTTGGGTCTGAGTCGCGCTGTGTATTTGAAAAGCAAAACACGCCACACATTAGGCTTCACGACAAACTCATCTCATTTCATAACGAATAGAAATATTTGAAGTAACATATGATAAACAATATATGTTTGTCTAGTGTAGTGTTACTGAAAAGTGTTCATTTTTAACGATTTATAGGCTGCCTGCTATCTAGGGTATTGTTATTATTTTATGCAGCCCTACACATGCCTATATACAAGGCACAACAAACTATATTTACAAAATACATATATACACTGCCGTTCAAAAGTTTGGGGTAGGTAAGATTTTTAATGTTTTTAAAAGAAGTCACTTATGATTAGATTATTTTTCAGATAAATGCTGTTCTTTTGAACTTTCTATTCATCAAAGAATCCTGAAATAAAAATGTAAATAACTGTTTTCAACATTGATGATAATGAAAAATGTTTCTTGAGCATCAAATCATCATATTATACTGATTTCTGAAGGATCATGTGACACTGAAGACTGGAGTAATGATCACAGGAATAAATTACACTTTACTATATATTTACATAGAAAACAGCTGATTAACATTGAAATATTATTTCACAATATTACTGGGTTTGTTTTGTTTTGTATTTTTACTCAAATAAATGCAGCCTTTGTGAGCATACGTGACTTCTTTTAAAAACATTAAAAATCATACCGACCCCAAACTTTTGAACGGCAGTGTGTGTGTGTGTGTGTGTGTATATATATATATATATATATATATATATATATATACACACTATATAAATATTGTGTGTATATATATATATATTGTGTGTATATATATTGTGTGTGTATATATATATGTATATGTGTGTGTGTGAGTGAAAAATCTAAAATGTATTCCCAGAATCGTGCAGCCCCTATAGTTTGTCTTGATATCAACATGTTTACAGGTGTTTATTTATTTATTTTTTAGAAAGGGACCAGATGCCACTGGATGAGTCCTGCTGACTTCAACATTCACATGAGTCTCGGTACATGAACATGGTAAAATGAAAAGTCAAACCTTGGACATGACAGGTATGTAGGCTACTATGTTTCAGGAATGGCACAAAGGTGTGTGACTGTTTAAGTCTTTGTCTTTACATCAGTGTGTTCACTAATGTGCTTTTTGTCCTTTGTTGTGTATCTTTGGATTATGTTGTGTTGTAAATAAATCCAGACAATCTAAAAGCCATTCTTTTTTTAATTTCTCCTCATTCTTTGTGCAAGGCTTCTCATGATGATAGGGCCTGATACCCCCTAATAGGGCCATTAGGGGAGGGTCTTTGTCTTTCTCAGGTGTAAAATGCATTCATATTAATGAGAGATCCACGCCCCTTCGCATAAAGCTTTCTCACACAAAACACGTCATACAAATTTTAAATCAATATATTGTCTTATCTAAATGAGTATGCAGGATGATTTTCACATAGTTTTGGAGCAAATATTCTAGGCTACGTGATACAATTTTCAAAAGTCTTAAGAAATAATGAAATAAAGAAATAATCACTATGGGTTTTATGACCTTATTTCAGTGACATTTGTTTTTTGTTTTTTCACAAACCACGCATAAACATTATTATCTTAAAAATACAAACATGTACATACATGTTGCTCACATATTACGGTAGCCCCGTTTGTGCTATATAGAGTGAATTTACACCTTTGCCATTAACATGTTTATAAATAACTGAAAAAAGCACAAATGTCAGAGCATGTCAGAACACCTCCAGGACCCAGAAAACACCGTAGACCTCAGAGGGTTAACATGAGCAGAAATTGGTGAACAAAAGCTTACCTATTTAATGTGACAGTAGTCTTTTTTTACAGTCAAAACTTTATAATCTATCCAAAACTAATCACAAAATCTTGTCTAAACATTCATATTTAGTCTGTAACATATTGTGTATGATATATTAGCATATACATGTTAATTTGCAGTTTGTTGCTTATACAGACATTTTATTTCAACATATTTCAGTCTATTTTTACTCATCTTAGTAGGCTATAGCAATATAGTTTGGATGTGTTCATGTAAATTTAATAACGTTTACTAATGTAGATACGAGAGTGAATGAACAGCACAGACACGCGCTGTATAACTGTAGTAAACAAAGTGCGCACGCCTGTGCCGTTCATTCATCATTTAGCCTACACACAGACACGCAATTCATATTTAAACAGTCTTTTTGCGGTTTATAGACACTATTCAATATCGTGATTAGAACAAAGCACTTAAGAATAAATGACTTACTACATCAGCTGGATCCGTTGCTCCTCGAAATGAAACTACCAGCACTTCTGGTACATTTTCCAGGGTTATTAGATAGTATTATTCCTCACAGGGTAGGGATACGCTGTGTTCACAGCGGTAGTAAGAAACTTACTAAACATGATTTTATAATCCAGCTGGTGGGCGTTGGCATGTTTGCATGGCTTGCCTTAGATCATTTACGTTTGAATACCGCGCGCTCTCCGTGGGCGTGGCACATTAATGCGTAATGAGGTATAATGAGCTGAAAGAAAAATACTGACATCTCTCTCTTTTCATACAGATTACATAAACTGAGAATATTTGTTTTTTTTATATAAATTACTTCATTTAAAAGAAGAGAATTTCAGCTTCATAAAGAGAAATCTCTCGTATCTCTGTGACAAGTATTGACAGAGTTACAGTTCTTTTTTCGGACGCGTTTCAGAATGGACCTCACTGACAGAGAGAAGGTAAAACGTGCATCATGTTTATTTTTCTTTATTTGACGAAAAGCACAACACTATGTTTTTATTGTGAGTACCCACAAAAAAAAATAGACACTTAACAGGATCTAATGATGTACAGCACTTATATGTAAGATCAAAATCAACAGAGTAATTTGAGTCTCTTTTGCACTGATAAGGAAAAAAGTGAGCTGGTATCGCTGGCGATACCGCCGACCCCAGAGGGTTAACCACCAGATCCTCCTGTCAATCCTAAAGATGAAGGTCATCTCGGGAACCGCACTTCAATGGTTCAAGTCTTACCTCACAGGTAGGTCCTTTAGGGTGTCGTGGAGGGGTGTGGCGTCTAAGACCCAACATCTAGCTACTGGGGTGCCTCAGGGCTCAGTGCTTGGACCACTTCTCTTCTCCATCTACATGACATCACTAGGATCTGTGATTGAGAAACATAGCTTTTCCTATCACTGCTACGCTGATGACACACAACTCTACCTCTCATTCCAGCCTGATGATCCGACGGTAGCTGCTCGTATCTCAGCCTGCCTGACAGACATTTCTAGCTGGATGAAGGACCACAACCTTCAACTAAACCTTGCGAAGACAGAGCTACTTGTGGTCCCGGCCAACCCAACACTTCATCACAACTTCTCCATTCAGCTAGGCTCATCATCCATAACTCCATCAAGGTCAGCCAGGAACCTTGAGGTTGTTATTGATGATCAATTGAACTTCACAGACCACTTTGCTAGAAATGCCCGGTCGTGCAGATTTTCCTTGCACAACATTAGGAGGATCAGGCCCTTCCTAACAGAGCATTCTACACAACTCCTTGTCCAAGCGCTTGTTCTATCCAGACTGGACTATTGTAATATTCTCCTGGCTGGTCTTCCAGCTTGCTCTGTCAAACCTCTGCAACTGATCCAGAATGCTGCAACCAGAGTGGTCTTTAATGAGCCGAAGAGAGCACACGTCACTCCTCTCCTCACAAAATTGCACTGGTTGCCAGTTGCCGCTCGCATTAAATTCAAGTCACTGACGTTTGCCTATAAAACAACCACTGGCACTGCTCCCTCTTACCTAAACTCATTACTTCAGACGTATGTGCCATCCAGAAACTTTGCAAGCGAATGTTGTCTTGTGATACCATCTCAAAGAGTCACAAAATCTCTTTCTCGGACCTTTACCATGCCTGTTCCCTGATGGTGGAATGATCTGCCTAACTCAACCAGAGCTGCTGAGTCCATAGCCACTTTCAAGAAACTGCTGAAGACACATCTTTTTCGACAGCACTTGATCCAGTAATACTAATACTTTCTCTTCTCTTATATTCTATTTTTTATTAAAACAATTTTTTTTTTTAAATTACATGGACTGCATTAGATTAAACTGAGAGGGGTCATAGCACTTACATATTGTTGTCCTACTGTTAGTTTAACTGCTTCTATTGTTCTCATTTGTAAGTCGCTTTGGAAAAGTGTCTGCTAAATGAATAAATGTAAATGTAAAAAAAAAAAAAATTATAATAAAAAAAACTTTGTATGTTACATCATCAGTGGGCAGTAGATGGGTGGGCTGTCTCATTCAGACTGTATAAAGGAAAGGACAGTAAGGATAGCAGAACAAACTCCTAACAGGAGGAGACTCACTCATGGCCTATGAGACAGAGGATCATGAGACTCAATACTGCTTTCCTGCCATCAACTCATCATGTATCAAGGGAAAACGCTCCAGACGTGAATATAATATCATATATGTGTTTGTATCATTCCTATCAGCATGGACTGTGTTTCTGAACCTGCTGGTGATCATATCCATCTCTCACTTCAAGAAGCTTCACACTCCAACCAACCTGATTATTCTCTCTCTGGCTGTGGCTGACCTGCTTATTGGACTTGTCATGCCCATAGAGGCAACCAGACTGAATGAGACGTGTTGGTACTTTGGAGACACTTTCTGTAGACTGTTTATGATAATCCTTGGATTGCTCTTCTCAGCATCTCTTAGTAGCATAATATTAATTGCTGTTGATTGTTATGTGGCTGTGTGTCACCCTTTACTGCACCCACAGAAAATAACCACAACTAAAACTTTAATAAGCATCTGTCTGAGCTGGGTTTTTTTTTTCAACTTATAATGCTACAATTGTAATTAATAATGGATTTTTAGACACTTCACTCAGAACAGTGTAGGGTATGGACCAATCAGACACACACTAATTATTCATTATATACAAAGGTTTATGAAACTCCAAAACTAACAGCCCAAATGAACGAACACAAGGGCAGAAACAGTGTCATGTTACAGAGCTGATAAGTAGATTTTACGACCTCCACAGGAATGTGGCCACGTGCACCGGAGAGAGACAATGGGGAAGACAGAAACCCTCTTTAAAACAGACTTTGCTGCATTAATCATAGACTAACTGATCTATACATGAACATGCATAAAACTGTGAAAGAAACTGTGTAAATTGTTTACTGTCTCGTGTACTATTACGTATATATTATGGTATGTACCCTGGTATACAACCAACTAACGATCAATGTAACCTCACCTGTATCATGCCTCCTACCTAATTAATCCTCATTTAATGACTCACACTTTGATGTACATCACCTTCTTCTAGAATGCAGTGTGTATGTGTTATAGCTATCTGAGCATTAATAAAGGTATAACCACGCTTGGGACAAAGACTCGTAAATCAACTAAGGGCCACTTTCCCTCTCAGACATGTCACCTTTCTTATTGGTCGAGTTCAACCCTTAGGGGTGGATCTTTTCCAGGCTTTATTAGAGACAGTCCACATGTGACCTCCCTCTCTTAGTTCTTTCATCCAGCCGCAACACTGTTTCTGGTGATACTGGGGAACCCCCTCCCCCTCCACGGGGGCCCCAGGGCCCAGCAGGCCTCGATCCAACCAGATATGGGATCAGGCAGGAGAGAGAGAAGACTTCTCTCACAAAGAACCAAGGACAATCTCAGGAGTTTTGGAACAAAGACTCCAACCATCAACGACTTCAATTTTCAACAACTTCAAGAATTGTTCCCACTACAAATGCAAGTATTCAATTCAATGAAATGTGAAAATGAAATTCTGATGGTCCTTCTCATAGTCCCTCTTCCGGTTTCCAATTTCATCCTATCACTAACCTATTTCTGTATTTCTGTATATATGTGTGTTTAGTTTATGTATGTTTATGATTTAGTTAATAAAACTTATGCACTTTATGTATTTGGTTCTGATTTGATTGCAATACGAAGTCCCTTTACGGTTTTTGATCTTGCTACATGCTCAAAACGCTGTACATGCTAAGAAATAATTATTCTTCTGTGGCCAGGGAAGACACCCTTTTCTTAGAATAAATTAATAATCAAAAGAGTTCGTTGGACTAACTGATTAATTGATTGTAATATTAATTTAGCCATGTCAAGTTAATCCAATTAACTGACCCAAATATTCATAATTAATCATAACAAGTTATTATTGATTATTAATATTTCATATAGCTAAGTTCCTTACAACAGACATGTGTTATGGAGAGTGTTCTGTTAAGATGGGTTTTGCATGTGGAGTCATTGATCTGTTCGTGTCTTTTATTTTCCATGTACCCTAATCATAACTTTATATTTGAGGATTTTCTATGTTGCACATCAGCAAGTGAAAGTTATAAACTCTCTGATTAAGGGTGGAAAATGTGTAATGGAAGGTTCAGTGAGAAGGAAATCTGAGAGTAAAGCTGCTCTGACATTAGGAATTATTGTGACAGGTTATCTGCTGTGCCTTATTCCGTACTGTATCTGTTCTATATCAGTAGACATCTCTTCCACAACCATAAATCTATTGACATGGGTTGTGTATACAAATTCAGGTCTGAATCCTCTGGTCTATGCTTTATGTTATCCCTGGTTTAAAAAGACAGTTAAACACATCTTAACTCTGAAAATATTTTAGCCAGCATCCTCTCTGGTTGATATTTTTACAGAGCATCAATTGTAATTAAACTGGTAAAGCTGTCCCTTAAGGATATGATTATCTTTGTAGGATTTATATTTGTAATTTACACTACATGTATCTTAGTATGTAGCTTATTTAAGAGAGTAAGTTTTCTGCATTTGATGTTCAATTTTAATAATTAATTAAACTTCTTTCCACACACATTGTTCGTTCATTGGCCAAAGGAGGACTGGCCCCCTGACTGTCCCTGGGTTCTCCCAAGGTTATTTTCTCCATTCTGTCACCTGATAGAGTTTTGGTTCCTTGCCACTGTTGCCTTTTCGCCTTTCTTCGCCTTTGTCGCCATTGGCTTTTGGCTTGCTTAGTTGGGGACATTTAATTTTGTACTATTACAACATTATTTTCCTGTTATCTCTGTAAAGCTGCTTTGAAACAATCTGCATTATAAAAAGCGCTATATAAATAATGGTGACTTGACTTGACTTGACATTGAAATTAAGTGACACAATGTTCATAAATTGTATTAAATTAGTTAATTAAATAAACTGAGCAAGCAGCATAAATCCTCAAAGTACTGGAATAAATGGTAAAGGTATAGTATGTGCTTTATGCTTAATCACTTTCATCAATCCTGTTGCATCTGTGTTATTAAAGATCAAAAACGTCTCGGTTACATATGGTAACCCTCGTTCCCTGAAGGAGGGAACAGAGATGTAGGTCGTGACCGACCAATAGGAATCTCGTTAGAGAGGCAATCTACTTTGAGTGAAACTAAAACAATGCAAATGATTGGCGTGCAATCATTTGCATCAGCTGCGCGCCCTCGTTAGCGAGGGTATAAACGAGCAGCTGGTGGATTGCACTTCAGTTTTCGCTGAGGAGCCAACCTGATAAGCTGGCCGTCCCGGCGGGAGACAGCAGATGTGGCGACGGGACCTACGTCTCCGTTCCCTCCTTCAGGGAACGAGGGTTACCATATGTAACCGAGACGTTCCCTATCAGTTGGTCACTACAACGTAGGTCGTGACCGACCAATAGGAATCCCTACCAAAGCGTCACAGCTGCTGAACCCCATCCAGCGCCCTGAGCAAGCCTTCTACCCCTTCTTGCCTGGAAGAACGATAGGAGGAGGCTTACACAGAGTGTACCCGACACTGTTGTTCCGTGACAACCCATACAGTGAGACATTGGATAACACTGGGAAAGCGTGCCCTCTTCGTTTAGGAAGGAGAACGCTGCGGAAGCCACTTCTTCAAAGAGTTATGTGGAAAATATGTATGGACTAACCCAAGGTTGTGCTGCATACGAATAATGGGTGACTTAGCCCAAGGGAAAGACACGGGCTTCCGACAGGAGTATCTGTGGAAAATATACACATATGGGATCCCCGTAGGGTCACACATATGGAACCCAGCCCAGATTCGGCTCTCAAGGATTCAGCGGATAAAGGCCTGGCACTGGATGCTCCGCCATGTCCGGGCCGAGGGGTTTTGGAGGACTCGACAGGTTTTTCACTCTGGAGCAATAAGGGTGCACGGTAGCGTGCAGCAAGCCGACAGAGCCAAGCCTCTCGGTGCTTCTACCCGTTTAGGGTGAGAACACGGGAGGAGACCGGCTCTACACGTAGGCTATAAAATCTAGCGAACGTGTTAGGTGTCGCCCAGCCCGCAGCTCTACAGATATCTGTTAGCGAGGCGCCACGAGCCAGCGCCCAGGAGGATGCAACGCCTCTCGTGGAGTGTGCATGCAACCTGAGCGGGCAGGGCACGCCTTGAGCTTGGTAAGCCAAGGCGATGGCATCCACTATCCAGTGGGCCATCCTCTGCTTAGAGACAGCCTTTTCCTTCTGCTGGCCTCCGTAACAGACAAAGAGCTGGTCTGAGGTCCTGAGACTTTGAGTTCTGTCCACGTATAAACGCAGGGCGCGAACGGGACAGAGCAAAGTCAGGGCTGGGTCTGCCTCCTCCAAAGGCAGCGCTTGCAGGCTCACTACCTGGTCCCTGAAGGGAGTGGTAGGAACCTTGGGCACATAGCCAGGCCGGGGTCTTAATACCACATGGCTGTCACCCGGCCCGAACTCTAGGCACGATTCGTCGACCGAAAATGCGTGCAGGTCTCCTACCCTCTTGATAGAGGCCAGTGCAACCAGTACCAAAGTCTTCATGGAGAGAAGCTTTAAGTCTACTGATTGCAAAGGCTCAAAGGAAGTATCCTGAAGTGCTCGAAGCACCAGGGAAAGGTCCCAAGAGGGTATAGCAGGGGGTCAAGAAGGATTTAATCGTCTCACCCCCCTAAGAAACCTGACGACCAGGTCGTGCTTCCCAACTGTTCTGCCATCTATGTGGTCATGATATGCTGAAATAGCTGCAGCATGAACTTTAAGGGTGGAGGGAGACAGCCTTCGCTCCAACCCTTGCTGCAAGAAGGAAAGCACTGACCCTATCGAACATCTTCGGGGGTCTTCTCGGCGAGAAGAACACCAATCGACGAACAGGTTCCACTTCAGGGCGTAAACACGTCTCATGGACGGCGCCCGTGCTCAAGTGATGGTGTTAAGTACCTCTGGGGGTAAGTCACCTAGAACCCCCGCCATAGGGTGCCCCATCTCTGAGTCAGAAGATCCTTCCTCAGAGGAATAGGCCAGGGAGGGACTGTCACAAGGAGCATGAGTTCTGGGAACCATGTCCGGGTGGTCAGTAAGGCGCCACCAGAAGGACCTGCTCTTTGTCCTCCCTGACTTTGCACAGTGTCTGCGCAAGTAGGCTCACTGGGGGAAACGCATATTTGCGGAGGCCCCGGGGCCAGCTGTGTGCCAGTGCATCCGTGCCGAGTGTTCCCTCGGTCAGGGAGTAAAACAGATGGCAGTGGGAGGTCTCTGAGGAGGCAAACAGGTCTACCTAAACCTCCCCGAACTCTCTCCAGATCAGCTGAACCGCCTGGGGGTGGAGTCGCCATTCTCCCGGAAGCACAGCTCGTGATAGCTCGTCGGCCACACTGTTGAGCTCGCCGGGGACATACATGGCTCGAAGCGACCTCAGATGCTTTTGACTCCAGAGGAGGAGATGGCGGGCGAGTTGCGACATGCGACGGGAGCGTAGACCACCTTGTCGGTTGATGTACGCAACGGACGCAGTGTTGTCCGTACGGACCAGCACGTCCCTGCCCTGTAGCCGTCTTCTCAAGCGGGTCAGGGTGAGATGTACTGCTAGCAACTCGAGGCAGTTGATGTGCCAATGCAGTTGAGGGTCCGTCCTCACCCCTGACACTGCATGCCCGTTGTACGTGGCACCCCAGCCGGTGGCAGAAGCATCGGTGAATACCACAGCATGCCTGGACACCTGTTCCAAGGGGACTCCTGCCCGCAGTCTGACCACGGGCTGAAGGTCTGGTGGCACGCCGGTGTGATTGCCACCCGGTGAGTGCCATGATGCCACGCCCATCTCGGGACTCGGCCGTGAAGCCAGTGCTGAAGCGGTCTCATATGAAGCAGGCCTAGCGGGGTTACCGCTGCTGCTGCTGCCATATGCCCCAGGAGCCTCTGAAAGAATTTTAGTGGAACCGCCGTCCTGCCTTTGAACGTGTTCAGCACCGAAGCAGTTCAGCACCGACTGAGCACGCTGCTCCGTGAGGCGCGCTGTCTGTGCGACCGAATCCAACTCCATGCCGAGAAAAGAGATCTTCTGGACAGGGGAGAGTTTGCTCTTTTCCCAGTTGACCTGAAGACCCAGCTGGCTGAGGTGCCTGAGCACGAGGTCCCTGTGTTCGTAAAGCTGATCTCGAGAGTGTGCTAGTATGAGCCAGTCGTCGAGATAGTTGAGGATGCGAACGCATCTTTTGTGAAGACACGGGGGAACAGGGACAGCCCGAAGTGGTCCGATTGTGACCACCCTCTTGCAGTTCCTTCAGTGCCTTGGCCTGATGGACCTGCAGCAACGCCATAGCGTGCTCTTTTAGGGACTGCTCTCACAAGTGCTGAGGCACACAGGCAGGAATGTGCACCCGCTCTGTGCGCGCTCTCTCACTATCGTTACCGGCTGTGAGAACAGCCTTTGAGCGCTCGTTATAAGGCGCACCTTACCAGCTGTTAAAACAGCTTTTTTATTGCTCTGAGAGAGAGGCTGTTCACGCTGAAGCGCCTTCACACCCGCACCAAAAGAGAAGCAGTCAGGCTTAAAGAAGGCTTGTAGTAGCAGCATCGAAGTGTTGGCTCCGAAGCGAAAAACTGAAGTGCAATCCACCAGCTGCTCGTTTATACCCGTGCTAACGAGGGCGCGCAGCTGATGCAAATGATTGCACGCCAATGTGTATTGGCTCGTTTTAGTTTCACTCGAAGTAGATTGCCTCTTTAACGAGATTCCTATTGGTCGGTCACGACCAGTGATGGGAATAACGGCGTTATAAATAACGCCGTTACTAACGGCATTACTTTTTCCAGTAACGAGTAATCTAATTGATTACTCTTCTCATCTTAATAACGCCGTTACCGTTACTGCCAAAAAATGCGGCGCGTTACTATAACTGATGAAGCTGTTTTTTTTTTCATCAGACCAACTAGATCTCTGAGCGAGAGGCAAATACTTTTTTTACTGTTCTTCCTTGGTTAGTGGGCAGAGCACGAGACAAGCGCAAAAATGCTGACGATTGGCTATAAGGTAGAGTAAAATGTCATTGTAAGCCAATCAGAGGTAGAGTTGGGCGGGTGTTCGAAAGCACGCATAGTAGTGATGGGCATTCGGCTCTTTTGACTCAGCTCACTGAAAAGAGCTGGCTCACAAACGGCTCTTTAAATGACTTTGACTATAATATTTCAATTTTTATTACATAATTATTTAATTTCTATAGGCTAAATTTGTAAAAATAGAGTCGGCTCTTCAGATATGCGAGCCAGCTCCCAACGTTCACCTAAAAGAGCCGGCTCTTAGAGTCGGCTCATTCGCGAATCGCGAACGACCCATCAAAAGCTCATTCGCGAACGACCCATCATCACTAACGGCTAACGCTCATGAATTGCGAACGACCCATCATAACGCATAGTCGGGCAGGACAGGACACACAAGGAACAACACAAGCCAGTCAGTCAACGAGAGACAGGTATGGCGACGAGCTTAACAAGCTTAATTTAATTTTGCCCAGTTGTGGCCTGTTGAGGGGCAATAAATATCAAAATTTCCAAAACATCTATTGTGTTATTTGCATTGATCCACTATATAAACATAATATCTACATACATGGCGTTTGATTGGAGGCTAGTCTCACTTTGTCCCACAGCAACATTTTTTTTTTAGATGCGTGTACAATGTTTCATGTTTCTGTTAATAATGTATTGTATTAAGTGTCCATTTCATTATAATATTCAAATTTATCATAAATAATTGAACATGCACATGTATTTTAAGTTCCGTTAAAGAGGGGTAGAGGTGGGGTCACATTTGAGCATTTAAAATTAAATTTTACTTGAAAGTAACGCAATAGTTACTTTCATAAGTAACTAATTACTTTTAAAATTTGTAACTGAGTTACTAATTTAGTTACTTTTTGGAAGAAGTAACTAGTAACTGTAACTAATTACTTTTTAAAAGTAACTTGCCCAACACTGGTCACGACCTACGTTGTCGCACAAGTCAGCAATATTTCGGATGATTTATTGGCGTGAAGTTTTGTGCACAATGACAAACAGGAGTGCAACATTCAAGGATTGAAATTAACACCCGCCAAATTCGGATAAAAATTAACTTTGGCGGGTAACGCTGTCATATCACGAGCCAATTTGGCGTGTTTCTATGTTTACTCACTTTGCTGGGGAAGTTCGTGTAAGCCAAATCTGCGTGGATTTAGCGCAGATACGCAACTCGTGAGTCCTAATGATATATTAAATACAGCGTATTGCGCAGAATCTGCGCATTTCTGGCTTGCTTGAACACACACGTCACTAAGCAACAAATAACGGCGCGCTTGTTCACTTGCACTGAAGTAATAGCGAATATTAAAAAGCATTTGGTTAACAGACAAGACATTGTTATTTTCCAACATCCTACATGTTCTGTGTACTGTATTGATCTGTCTACCTAAAACACATTTTATGGTAAAAAAAAAAGGCAGTTAAAATTGATTCCCTATTTTCGTTTTCGAAACTTGTGTTGGTTGGTCCGATCGATTATGCAATCTCTTCCCCTCCTAAAGCTGAGCTTTGACTGATATAGGCTTTTCATTTCTGTCTGTCAGTGAAGAAAGTAAACATAGGGTAAACTGATAGGTTGCATTCACAATATGTAGGCTACACATTCATTATTGATCTTATGCCTAATACAGGGCCGTAGACAGGGCTTTATAATCAAAGAGGTCCTAAATTTGAGGTTGGTAGGCGGTTCAAATTTTTTATTTCTCTGATATGTGCATTTCAAGACGTTTTTCAGACCAAAAAAAAAAGGATAAGAAATAGCTTTAAAACCATGTCAGTGGGCAGTAGATTATTTGTCAATACCTGCTCTCTCCTCATTTCCATCACTCTTTCTTTTTTTCTCAGTCTCTTCATCCCTTTCTCTTCCCCTCCTAAAGCTGAGCTTTTTTAATTTACTAAAGGCTACAATTTGTATTATATTCTCAATATGTACATGTCACCGGGTGAGACAAAGAGGAACCTTAAAACCGGGATTTGTTGAACGGGGGAGCGACTTCCGCTGTAACACCGGGCCAGTTCTGGTGGCATGTCATGGCCGTCAGTGTTGACGAGCGCCAGCTGTGGACACTAATCAGGCCGGTATCAGGTAACATATGCGGGAAGAGGCATATATAAGGAGAAGTTTGAAGACATAGGTCAGGGGTGTCCAAACTCGGTCCTGGAGGGCCACTGTCCTGCAGAGTTTAGTTCCAACTTGCCTCAACACACCTGCTTGTAAGTTTTTAGCATGCCTAATGACCTTCAACAGCTAATCAAGACCTTGATTAGCTGTTTCAGGTGTGTTTAATTGGGGTTGGAGCTAAACTCTGCAGGACAGTGGCCCTCCAGGACCGAGTTTGGACACCCCTGACATAGGTTGTTGGTTCTTGGGGGGTGGGGGAGTTTTCTTGGTGCTTGGGGTTTCCATGTTGGGTTCTCACGTTGGGTTGCCTTGGCGCTTTTGTCAGCAGGGCCAGTTCTGGTGGCATGTCATGGCCGTCAGTGCCAGCTGTGGACACTAATCAGGCCGGTATCAGGTAACATATGCGGGAAGAGGCATATATAAGGAGAAGTTTGAAGACATAGGTTGTTGGTTGTTGGTTCTTGGGGGGTGGGGGAGTTTTCTTGGTGCTTGGGGTTTCCACGTTGGGTTCCCACGTTGGGTTCCCTTGGCGCTTTTGTCAGCAGACAGAAGACAGCAGAAAGCAGCAACCGCAGTGCATACAAGTGTGGGGATGTTTACACATTGAAGATGGATGAGTGCCTGACATATGGAACTGAGAGAACAGAGTGATTAAGGGCAGCGCTGAAGACCAAGGAGAGAAGTTAAGTACACTTTTTGCATCAACATACAAAAGGGGATGTTATGAAGATTTACCAAGAACATTCTGAATACTGATTTGCACTGGCTGGCAGCGTGTGTTGTCTCTCTTGTTGCGAGTCTTAGAGACCAAGGAAGGAGCTGGGCTTTATAGGATTGCTCTTGAAACCTGATACCCCCGTGTAGAAAGCCATCAGTGGATTGTCTGACCCTGCAAAGATGGCGTGAAGGCCTGTTATTCACGAGAGGTGATGTGGCATTGCAGTGTCTGAAAGTGTGAAGTGAGCACGTGTAAAGAGTTATACTATTGTTGCATGCACGAGTGTGGGAGACCAAATCATTACCATCATTCTATGATCTTTGTTTGGGGAAGCCGAACCAGTGGGGAATCAATCTAATCTGATCCGTTGATTGTAAAGTTGTGTCCAGGTTCCAACCACCTGATGTGATATTGGAGGAAGAAGTTTAGCTCTGTGTGTTGTTGGGAAGAGCTGCATTCTGCTATTGCTGTCCTGTGGTAAGAGAAGACTCAGTTATT
The DNA here is from genome assembly GCA_026230005.1 of Gila orcuttii. NCBI lineage: Eukaryota > Metazoa > Chordata > Actinopteri > Cypriniformes > Leuciscidae > Gila > Gila orcuttii. The sequence goes on from JAPDVR010000024.1 coordinate 26,747,072, forward strand.
AACTGCTGGATTCTGTACTCACCATTGCTGTTCTGTGAACAGAGAGATTCTGCTGTCCGCCGTTGCGTTCTGCTATTGCTGTCCTGTGGTAAGAGAAGACTCAGTTATTAACTGCTGGATTCTGTACTCACCATTGCTGTTCTGTGAACAGAAAGAGTCTGCTGACTGCTGTCTGATCTGCTGCCGCTCTACGAGCTGAGAGATCCTGTGAACCATTACTTCGAAGGAGAGTCTGCTGACTGCTGTGTCTGATCTGCTGCCGCTCTATGAGCTGAGAGATCCTGTGAACCATTACTTCGAAGGAGAGTCTGCTGACTGCTGTGTCTGATCTGCTGCCGCTCTACGAGCTGAGAGATCCTGTGAACCATTACTTCGAAGGAGAGTCTGCTGACTGCTGTGTCTGATCTGCTGCCGCTCTACGAGCTGAGAGATCCTGTGAACCATTACTTCGAAGGAGAGTCTGCTGACTGCTGTGTCTGATCTGTTGCCGCTCTATGAGCTGCGAGATCCTGTGAACCATTACTTCGAAGGAGAGTCTGCTGACTGCTGTCTGATCTGCTGCCGCTCTACGAGCTGAGAGATCCTGTGAACCATTACTTCGAAGGAGAGTCTGCTGACTGCTGTGTCTGATCTGCTGCCGCTCTATGAGCTGAGAGATCCTGTGAACCATTACTTCGAAGGAGAGTCTGCTGACTGCTGTGTCTGATCTGCTGCCGCTCTACGAGCTGAGAGATCCGGTGAACCATTACTCGGACTGCTGTCTGATCTGCTGCCGCTCTACGAGCTGAGAGATCCTGTGAACCATTACTTCGAAGGAGAGTCTGCTGACTGCTGTGTCTGATCTGCTGCCGCTCTACGAGCTGTGAGCTCCGGTGAACATTACTCGGACTGCTGTCTGATCTGCTGCCGCTCTATGAGCTGAGAGATCCTGTGAACCATTACTTCAAAGGAGAGTCTGCTGACTGCTGCGTTCGATCTGCTGCTGCTATGCGAGCTGAGAGATATTGTGAACCATTGCTCTGAAGGAGGGATTGCTGACTGCTGTGTTCGATTATAAATAAAAAGAAGAGATTTTATATGATCTGTTGTCTGTCCTGATTGGTGTCTTTGGTGTCGGCTCCTCCGGAGTGTGGTTATTGACCCTTGGCCTTTGGGAAACGGTGACATACACATTCATTATTAATCTTGTGCCTAACATGATGAAAACGGCATTGTTAATGTTTCTTGTCCCCTCACAATGACAATAAACTAATTATTACATTAGGCCTACACGTTACATAGGCCTATTTTCAGTTCAAAATGGCGAAAATAGACAAAACTATATTAGTTTGCCTTATTATTTTTTGTCATTCGTTTAACATTTATGACCTTAAAAAAATGTCAAATATAAAATGTTAAGTTTAGCTACTTGCATCTTATCTCGCAAGCACTTGACCGTACGCGTCGAGTCGCACTGTTAAAATTTGCGCTCAGCAGCGTCAGTGAACATAAAGCCCTCCTACTTTGATTTGATTGGCCATCTCAAATATTCTGACATTGACGAGCAGTGACAGACCAATGAGACTCCGATGAACACACATACACACACACACACACACACACCCTGTCCTCTGTTTCTGACGTGCTCTCTGCTCGGCGCCGCTGCGGATTGAAGATGAAGAACACGCTGAATCTGATTATAACAAGACTGAAGCGAACACGAATTTCTGTAGCCTACATTAATCACAAATTTTTAGGGGGGCTAGGCAGAAGTTTAGGGGGGCTAAAGCCCCCTAAAAAGGGCCTAGCGACGCCCCTGGGTGAGATAATTGGAATTTTAAAAAATATATATATTTTGTATGAATGTATATATATATATATATATATATATATATATTTCATTTATTTGAAGAAAAAAAATCATATTACAAAATCACAATTTTACCCAAAAATAAATAATTGCAATCGATTTTTTCCCCACATTGTGCATCCCTGCTCGACATCACATAAAAGAAATAAAGGCCTTTGAAAGTGATGTGTTCGTATAAGAAAAATATTGTATAAGAAAAATAGGATGTAGGATTATCGTAAGTTTAGACGCCTCTCGCAGTTCAAACAAACAGAGCTGAGCAATAAACTCAAACTCCGACATTTCTCTTTAAAAAAATTTCGTTTTAGACTTAGTGACTGGTGTTTTGTTTTGCTCTATCCTCTGCATTTCTGAATTCGTCATTACATTGTGCGTCAGGTCAAAGGTTACTCTTCCACCGTAAATCGATGTGTACAGCCGTCTGCCAAAAGCTAGTTATTTTAGTCGATAAAGTTTTAAATATGAATATTTTTCTTACACGAACATATCGATTCACATCACAAGGCCTTTATTAACCCCCCGCAGACCCGTATGGATTATTTTTATGATGGATGGATGGACTTTTATGATGGATGGATGCACTTTGATGGACTTCAAAACAGATAAGGCCATTCACTGCCATTATAAAGCTTGGAAGAGCCAGGCCATAAATCAAATTGTATTTGTCTTAAAGAAGAATGTCATATACACCTAGGATGACTTGATGGTGAGTAAATCATGGTGTAATTTTCATTTATGGGTGAATTATCCCTTTAAGTGCTGCCAATGGAGATGCATTGAGGTCTTAAACAATCAGCCTATGCAAGAAACTGAACCCTATAGATGGGTTCAATTGCAACAACATAAACAAACGTTACTGCGCATGCGCGCTTTTGTGGTCCAAACTTAACTTACGGTAGAATCAATAACAACAGAGTGTCACGACACACACACAAATTGATAGATCCAAGTGCAGTATTTAATAAGGTAATCCGTAATCGTAGGTCATCCAGGCAAAGGGTCAAAATCATACAAAGGCAGTCCAAAACAAGAAACAAACAAGCAAAAGATCTCCGAAGTGCTGGTAACATTAAACAAGGATTCCATGACAGTGAATGAAACAGACAGGGTATAAATAGGCAGATACTAACAAGGTGACGGGAAACAGCTGTGTGCAATGATCAATGAGTGACAGAACAGGATGATGGGAAATGTAGTATATTGAATGACACCGTGGTGGAAGAGGACCTCTGGGGGTTAAGTACCATACTTAAGTGGAAGTACTAAAGTATTCAAAAAAAATTGTACTTAAGTTTTGCAAGTAGTTAATTTTAAAATGTACTACTCAAGTACTGAAAGTAAAAGTACAAGTATTGTATTATGTAGTAAAGCATCTCACCCTTCTCTTCTCTGCTTGTGCCTTTTTTCTCCACAGCTTATTGGGTATTTATCTGCATGTTACAGCGATCTCTGAAAGCTTTGTTTATGTCAGGGAGCTCCTGGAATGTCACATATGGCTCTTCTTCATCTGTTCCATATATGGACTAAATGTGCACAGGGCGCCCTCAAGCTGCCAGTATGGATTGAAAACACAGTATATCAGAGTATCCAACGCTCATAATGATTACATCGGCCCAAGTATAAATTCAATAAATATCATTCCTCTCTATAGAAATCTGACATAAACCTATGAAAATCTATCAATATTTATCAAAAACTGCACGAGCTAAAAGCCCGAGGGACATTGTTTGGTCAAGCGCTTTCATGACGACTACACGCAGGAGTTTTTTTCTGAATGGGAGCGGCTGACGCTCATAATTCATATTAAACTCTTTTTTTCATTACATAACGTCTCGGGTTACGACTGTAACCCTCGTTCCCTGAGAAGGGAACGAGACGCTGTATCAAGAATCGACACTTTGGGGAACGCCTCCAGCGTGACGCGTCTGAAGCCTGTATGGAACTAGTCCAATCTTGATTGGTGTTGCGTCATGACGTCACTCGTGACGTCGCATGTGACGGTGAGCGGAAGCTATAAAAGGGAACCGGATCATAACAATGTCAGCTTTTGATTGGTCGAAGCAAGTCGCTCTCAGGAGCGCTAGAAGTGTGGCCGAGGGACGCAGCCGTAACCCGAGACGTTACCTTTCGAGGGAACTCGCGCTGCGTCGAGAATCGACACTTTGGGGAACGAAATACTCACTGCGCCACACTGAGAGAATACGCCCTGGTGTGAAGCAATCTGGCACACTTAGGACGAGAGAACTTGTGAACCCGGAGTAAAGGGCAGATCCAGACTGTAGTGTCTAATAAAGATGTGAGGGGAGGCCCAGCCCACGGCATCGCAGACCTCCTGAAGAGAAACTCCTGACAGTAAAGCTTTAGAGGAAGCCACTCCTCTAGTTGAGTGGGCTCTTATCAGAGTCTTATCAGGCTATTCCATCTTATAGCCTCTACTATCCATCTGCTGATAGTCTGCTTGGAAACAGGGGAACCCCTCTTAGGTGACCCGAAACATACAAGTAACTGGTCCGACTTCCTCCAGCCCGAGGTTCTATGAGCATAGACCTCCAGGGCTCGGACCGGGCACAATAAATACTGCTTAGCTTGCTCATCCGACACATGCGGTGGAGGATGAAATGTCTGAAGAATTATAGACCGTGCCACATTTGACGCCACCTTAGGCACATAGCCAGGTCTAGGGTGGAGAAAGGCCTTTACTTTGCCGGGAGCGAACTCGAGGCAAGAGGGAGCAACCGATAAAGCCTGCAGGTCCCCACCTCTCTTGAGGGACGTAATGGCTAGCAGGAAGGCTACTTTAAAGGACAAAAACTTCTCAGACACCTCATCCAATGGTTCGAAGGGTGCCAGGGATAACCCTTCGAGGACCACTGTCAGGTCCCAAGTGGGAACTCTGGACTGGATGACAGGCCTCATCCTCCTAGCTCCACGAAGAAAACACACCATTAGTGGGTGTCTTCCCAAGGTGCCCACCCCTAGAGGCGTGTGGAAGGCAGCTATGGCCGCCACATAGACCTTAAGCGTGGACGGGGAGAGACCGTTAGAGAAACGACTCTGGAGGAACTCCAGCACTGAAGCCACTGGGCAGTTAACTGGGTCCAACTGAAGTTCTCTGCACCATAAGTTAAACACATTCCATTTCAATGCATATAGTTTCCTCGTGGAGGGGGCTCTAGAGTTTAAAATGGTCTCAACAACCTCAGTTGAGAGACCAACATTTATGAGCTGGTCCCCCTCAGGGGCCAGACCCATAGCTTCCATTGCTCCGGCCGGGGGTGAAATATTGTGCCCCTGGCCTGAGAAAGAAGGTCTCTCCTGATCGGGATTTGCCACGGAGGGCCTGCTAGGAGGACCATGATGTCCGAGAACCAAACTCGGGCCGGCCAGTACGGGGCTACTAGGAGTAAGCTGATCCCGTACCGCCAGACCCTCTCTAGAACCCCTGGGAGCAGAGCAATCGGGGGAAATGCATACAGACGTAGCCTCGGCCACGTCTGAACCATGGCATCCAGCCCCAGGGGAGCTGGATGCGAGAGAGAGAACCAGAGTGGACAGTGAGTGTTCTCGTGAGAGGCAAATAGGTCCACTTCCGCCTGTCCAAACTCCTTCCATATTAACTCCACCGACTCGGGGTGGAGTCTCCACTCCCCGGGCCTCAGCCCCTGCCTCGACAGGATGTCTGCTCCCACATTGCTGTCCCCAGGGATAAACATCGCTCTGACTGAGAGAAGTTTGCCGTGGGACCACAGGAGAACCTGATGTGCCAATCCACATAGAGGGCGCGATCTCAGGCCCCCCTGACGATTTATATAAGAGACCACGGACGTATTGTCTGTCCGTACTAGAACATGATGGCCTATGAGGTCTGGAAGAAAGTGTTTGAGAGCCAAAATCACAGTCAGCATCTCCAGGCAGTTGATGTGCCAAGTGGTGGTCCTTCCAGAGACCCCTGGTGTAGCGGCCTTCCATAACCGCACCCCAGCCTATGAGAGAAGCATCCGTAGTCACAATCTTTCTTTGACACGGTGCTCCCAACACAGGACCTAGGGACAGGAACCAAGGTTTCTTCCACATTACCAAAGAACGAAGGCATCTGTGCGTTACTTTGATGGTGCGAAATGGGTTCCCCCTCGGGGAAAACCCTCTGGTCCTGAGCCACCACTGTAGGGCTCTCATGTGCAGCAGGCCAAAAGGAATAACGTTGGACGCTGCTGCCAGGAGACCCAGCACTTTTTGAAAGTGTTTGACAGTGATGGTTTGGCCTAGCCTGAAGCTCAAAACTGTAGTCAAGATGGTATTTATACGAGTGGGAGACAGCTGTGCCCGCATCGGGATTGAGTCCCAAACTACCCCCAGGAAAGTGGTCTTTTGTAGAGGAACCAATGAACTCTTCTTGGCATTGAGTCTTAGTCCCAAGCACCTTAGATGATTTAGAACAACACCTCGATGTTGAACCGCTATCTCCTCTGACTGTGCCAGGATAAGCCAGTCGTCGATATAATTGAGGATGCGAATGCCTTGAAGTCTCAACGGAGCAAGGGCAGCATCCATGCATTTCGTGAAGGTGCGAGGTGACAGTGCTAGGCCGAAAGGAAGAACCCTGTATTGATAAGCCTTTCTCCCGAAAGCAAAACTTAGGAACTTCCTGTGCTGTGGAAGGATGGATATATGGAAGTAAGCATCTTTTAGATCTATCGTGACAAACCAGTCCTCGGACCTGATCTGACTCACGATAATAGGTATTGTTAACATTTTGAACCTGTATCTCCTCAGAGACCGGTTTAATACCCTGAGATCTATAATGGGACATAATCCCCCATCCTTCTTGGGAACTATGAAGTACCGGCTGTAGAACCCGGCTTCTCGCTCTTGGGGAGGAACATACTCTATGGCCTCCTTCGCTAAGAGGGACTGAACTTCCTGTTCCATAACCAGACCCTGCTCGGGGCTGACCAATGTGTTTACTACCCCGCTGAACCTGGGCGGGCGATATTCGAACTGAATTCTGTACCCTCGTTCTATTATGTGCAGGACCCACTGAGATATATTTTGAAGACCTTTCCAGGTGTCTAAATAATCTACTAGGGGGACCAGTCTCTCTGGACTGGCCTCTGGTGTTAAATTTGATATATCGGTGACCTGAAGCATTTGTCTGGCAGGAGCTAACCGATTTAATTTTTCTGCAGGCCTCGTGAGAGGAAGCGAACTCGACAGGGCCGCCATATTTTCGGGCGGACACTGTGATGTGCGTTCGCTGGAAACCGATACGACCCGAAGCGCTCTCAGTGGCGGGAAGCAAACATCGATTTCCTGAGGGCTCCGCAAAGGAGCGAGTTGTTGACACTCGACCTCAGAGGCCTGCGCGACGCGTCAGGGCCTCTTCGCCGAAGCCTTCCTAGCCTGAATGACAGTCCTCAGATCTGCCCTAGGTTTGGAAGGCTTCGGCTGAGAGTGTTGCCTCTGGCTCCAGGCCTTTTGCGGGGGAGCACGAGAAGCAACACTCTCCTTCTGCTGTTGCAGGTGTGAGGAGCTGGCGGCAGCCTCGTGGGACTGCCCCCTGGCAGCAGCCCCACGAGACTTGGAACGACGGCTGGGGATAAGCTGTTTTAATGCGGCTGATTGTCGTTTCGTCTCCTGAAACCTCTCGACGACAGTGGTGACTGCGTCGCCGAAGAGGCCAGAAGACGAAATCGGGGCGTCGAGGAGGCCCGACAAATTCAGCCACAAATGTCTCTCCGTGGCTACCAAGGCTGCCATAGAACGGCCGATTGCACGGGCCGTCTCCTTGGTAGCACGGAGAGACAAGTCAACCGCTCGACGCATTTCTTGAATATCGTCGAGGGTGACCTCCCCGCTATCGTCCACCTCTTTTAGTAGGTCGGCCTGGTATGCCTGCAGGAGCTCCATTGTGTGCAGGCATGCACCAGCCCGACCTGCCGCCATATACGCTTTCCCAACCAAGGCTGATGTTGTACGGCAGGGCTTGGAGGGAAGCGCCGGAGCTCTCAGGGACGATGCAGCCTCGGGCGAGAGATGAGATGCAAAAGTCTCTTCAACCCGAGGCATCGTCCCATAGCCCACCTCTCTCGACCCCATTATAGATGCATATATATTCACATTGGGGTTGTAAAGTCGAGAGGAGAAGGGCCTATCCCACGATCTCGACACCTCAGTGTGGAGATCGTTAAAAAATGGGAGGCTCCGGCGCGAAGGCTGTGACCGGGCTTGCAGGAAGCGCTCATCAAGCTTGCTTTTTACTGTCGCTTCCTGCTTTTCTGGTGGCCAACTGTATTTAATTTGGCCACAGCCCTAGTCACAACCTCCAGCAGCTCCTCAGATGCAGGAGAATGTGGTTGCAGATCTACACATTCTCCTACATCGATACTCAAATTATCCACCTCTTTGGAGGCAGATAATTCGAGCATCGGGTCCTCTTCACGGGCGGAAGAAGCCGCTGGGCGGGCTTCCGAACCGTGAGCGGGACCACGGGAACTGGTTGATGAATGCTGAGAAAGGGCCGAAGCCGTCTCAGCATCCTCGGCCAGATCCCTTTGCGATCCCCATGAATGCAAGCGCCGTGTTGCCTCGGCAGACGCGGGACCTGATCCACGGGGAGCGCGCGCCTGGCCTGCCTCATCGAACAGGCTCAGGCGGGAGCGGAGCGTTCTAAGGGGCATTAGATCGCAGTTAGCACAGACAGCGCCCTCGAGCGCTGCCCGTGCATGCTCCACTCCACTGCCCGTGCATGCTCAAACAACACAGAGCGAGTGTGTGTCACCCTCGCTCAAAAAGCGCGGACATGGGGACGCACATCGTCTAAATTGTTTCTCTGCCATCATATATATAAATATAGGGAAGGGATATCAACAATACAACACCAAATAAGACAAAACAGTCACACAGAGCGCTTCGCTGAAGAACAGAAAGCTGACATTGTTATGATCCGGTTCCCTTTTATAGCTTCCGCTCACCGTCACATGCGACGTCACGAGTGACGTCATGACGCAACACCAATCAAGATTGGACTAGTTCCATACAGGCTTCAGACGCGTCACGCTAGAGGCGTTCCCCAAAGTGTCGATTCTCTTCGAAAGGGAACTCCTGACACAAATTAAGAAATAACTGTCACTATAAGTTTCTCAGAAAAAAATAGTGGTCAAATACTGAAACTTGAGCCTTATATCTTTTTAATGATGTATAGTTTGTCAAGGTAATAACATTAAATCTAATAGTAACGTTAAACTATTAAAAACAAAGAACTATTCAGTGTGTCATCGTCCTCGCACATTCTATATGAATTGTCTTTCACTCCGAAAATAAAAACATGGACTCGAAGTAGGGCAAGGGGTCTCCTTCCTCACCGCCACGATCACTCGAAGTTGAAATGTGTTTCTGGTTCTTCCATCTCGAAAAAAACGAACAAATCTCAAGTGTTCTCACTGGAGGCAGGCAGCAGAACGGGTCTTGATTCGCTTGATTCGCTCAATGATGAGCCAGCTTCATCAAACCTGGTGACAGAGCCATCTACCGCTCTGGCAGTGATTATGTGGGTTTGGAATGATTCGTAACATTTTTATAATTGTAACAAGTAACGATCCAGCACATAAAAAATGTATCCGAGTAAAAGTATTAAACTCATCGAAAATATGTACTGAAGTAAAAGTGGAAGTAGGAGAAAAAAATAATACTCTAGTAGAGTACAGATATAGCCTTTTAGTACTTAAGTACAGTAGTGAAGTAGTTCTACTTCGTTACTATACATCTCTGCGCATATATCATGTTGTATTAATTCTGCATTAAATCTGCCAAGAGGGTTTTTAATAAGAGTATCCCATTTAAAATAGATTACTAGATGCCAGTTACACCAAAAAAGGGCCTTTACAGTTCCAGGTCTTCACATCTAATTTTGTTAAAACTTCACAGTCATTTGTGGAACAATATATTCTATCTATTTCTGTATGCTTTAATTCAAATTGAGTAGTCTGAGTTAACCGTAGCATTGCATTTACATTTACGCATTTGGCAGACGGTTTTATCCAAAGTGACTTACATTGCATTTCAAGGTACAGTACACATTTACATTCTTATCAGTTCTTGCTTTCCCAGTGCTTTCCTTTTCAGTGTGGGCGGTAGATGGGTTGGTCAGTCTGATCCGGACACCATATAAATGAAAGGACAGAAAGGAGAGCAGAACAAACTGCTAACAGGAGGAGACTCACTCATGGCCTATAAGACAGAGGATCATGAGACTCAATACTGCTTTCCTGCCATCAACTCATCATGTATCAAGGGAAAACGCTCCAGACATGAATACAATATCATGTATGTGTTTTTTTCATTGCTGTCAGCATGGACTGTGTTTCTGAACCTGCTGGTGATCATCTCCATCTCTCACTTCAAGAAGCTTCACACTCCAACCAACCTGATTATTCTCTCTCTGGCTGTGGCCGACCTGCTTGTTGGACTTATTGTGATGCCTATTGAAGCCATTAAACTGATTGAGACGTGCTGGTACTTTGGAGACATATTGTGTGGAGTGTTTGCAAATATCCTTGGATTGCTCCTATCAGCATCTCTTAGTAATTTAGTATTAATTGCTGTTGATCGTTATGTGGCTGTGTGTTGCCCTTTACAGTACCCACAGAAAATAACCACAACTAAAACTTTAATGATCATCCTTCTATGTTGGTTCGGTTCCTCAGCTTACAACACAGCCATTGTAATAAACAATGGATATTATTGGACATACACAACAGATGTATGCTCTGGAGAGTGCCCTTACATGATGAGTTTTGCCTGGAGAGCCAGTGACCAGATCTTGTCCTTTGTGTCTCCTTGTATCATGATCATAACCTTATATTTGAGGATATTCTGTATTGCACAACGGCAAGTGAAAAATATTAATTTACTTTTAAAGCCTGGAAAAGGTATAATGCAGGACACTTTAAAAATTAAATCTGAGAGCAAAGCTGCTCTAACATTAGGAATAATTGTGACATTTCATCTGCTTTGCTGGATTCCATTCTACATCCTTTCTTCATCAGGAAGCACAGTCAACATAGCAATAATGTCAAAATTTCTAACATGGGCCTTGTATGTTAACTCAGGTCTGAATCCCATTGTCTATGCTTTGTTTTACCCCTGGTTTAAAAAGGCAGTTAAATATTTCTTAACTCTTAAATTATGTAAGCCAGCATCCTCTTATGTGGACATTTTTAATGATTACCATTAATAATTCATGTGAATGGCAATGCTGCAGATATTACACATGACAAATATAAGAGGTAACCTTTTAAGACCAAATTGACTAATAATGTTTGGAACAACACTGAATGCGCATTTCACATAATTGTTCTGACAAAAGTTTTAGAGGTTTTGTCAAGTGTGTTTACAGTAATGATTTGACAACTATATCTATTCATCTTTTTAGATGGCCTGTCTCTTTGTTGGCCGCTATATTGTCCCAGAAATAATTGCAATAAACGCTATTATTGTCTATAAGACTATTTTATGCCACTGATTATATAATGGTAATATAACACCATAATAATGCAAATACACACTTTAAAATAACAAAGAACTTTTAATTATTCAGGACATTTAGATACTGGAATTGAAATGTCAAAAAAATCCTAAATAGATAAAACTTGAATTAATAATAAACCTTTGTAAACAAAAAGTGCAAAGTAATAAAAAGCTTAAAAAACGAACTAACATGTTTGACATAACGTCAGTTTAGACTTTTAAAGTATCTCTATACATAACCAAAAAGCACTTGTGTGGAGATTTTCCATCTACAGATTTTTCCCAGACCTTCTTTTCTCAGTAAAGTGGGGTGCACACTATTGCTGAAAAACACAAACCCTATTTAGCAGCCCGATGTCCATATGAACAAAGGCACAGATGACCCCAAACATTAGAGCGATTGTATAAAAAAAAAACATTTTAATAATACAAATGATATACAAAAATGTTTCCGTTTACTTCTCATCTATACGTTTATGCTGTGTTTTGGGGGATATGAGGTACTTTAACTATTTACTAACTACACCATTAGCATGCATATAAAATATTACATTTTTATGAAGAAAAACACTTTAATGATGATCAAAATTAAATACAAGTTGTTTATGGATATTTATCTAGGTGTTAGAGGTAGAAATCTGCCATCTGCTGGTTAGAGAAAATCTATAGGAAATACAGTTTTAGAATTATATTTATATTACCATATAAATCCATCAAAGGCCCATAGAGATCCATTCATTTTCTGGATGTGGCTAACTTCTCTTATAACATATTTTGTGATGTATATTTTGTGATTGTATATATTAAACATTTTAAAATACATTAAAATAACATTTTTGCCTAAGTTAAATTTGTTTTGTTGTTGTTGTCTGTTGAAGTGTCTTGTTTTTGTAATAATGGCACATAAATTTGCAATAATGCCACATAAGTTGCCACAAAAAGCCGAAGACTTGATTGTAATCACATATTATTTATTTCAGTAATCCAAATGTTTACAAATAATTAACTTTAGAATAAGAAATTAATTGTTAAAAAACAAACAAAAAAAAAGCAATATGCAGATATGAACCGAGTGAAAAGTGAACACACACCTGTGTGTGTGTGTGTGTGTGTGTGTGTGTGTGTGTGTGTGTGTGTGTGCAGGTTTATATTATATTGCGTGAACCAAATGTCTCCACAAGGATAGTAAAACCTGAGATCACCTACATTGTGTGGACCAGCCAGCAGTCCCCACAAGGGAAATGGGTTAATAAATGTACTAAACTTTGAGAATGTAAAAATGCATAAAGTTTTCTGTGATGGGTAGGATTAGTGTAAGGGGATAGAATATACACTTTTTACAGTATAAAAACCATTATGCCTATGGAGAGTCCCCACAAAGATAGCGAACCAGACGTGCACGCGAGAGAGAGAGAGAGAGAGAGAGAGAGAGAGAGAGAGAGAGAGAGAGAGAGAGAGAGAGAGAGAGAGAGAGAGAGAGAGAGAGAGAGAGAGAGAGAGAGAGAGAGAGAGAGACCAGGCCATCATTTATGTATAAATGTATGCTGGATTTATTGATTTTTTTTTTCTTTTCTTTTTTTTTAATTTTCGCTTTTCCCATTCATTTTCAATGTGGGGTCAATTTTGACTTTTTAGTTTTTTTCGTGTGTAGATAGATGATGTAGAAAAAGTAAAAAAAAATTATGCAACTCTTACTGAGATGAAGGGAACCATGTTTTTTAACTAAGGAAAAGTTGATTGGAGTCACCCAAACACCATATGAGCTTGAGTGCCACGTATTTAAGCAAAAGACACGAGCGCAACGGTTAAACACGTCAGTTTAGTGCACGTTTACATAAAAACTGGAAAAACAGCAGTGGAATGCAAAAACATGTTCTCTGTAAACTGCCTCAATGCTCTGAGTGAGGGTGCACCATCACGGGCTGTCACGTTTATATTTGCACTGGAACAGAGGATTACAGCTTTGAAACAGAGTCCACTTGAACTGTCTGTAGTGAAACACTATAACGTCTCGAGCAACGTCTTTACTTCACCTGTCGGTGTCAGCTCTGTGTGAGGAGGAGCTGCCTAAGCCTCGCTTTCGCCTCAGATACAAAAAGCAAACAAGATGACAAAGGCAGTGCGATCAGCTAAAATGTTTTTATGTAAACATAATAGGCAATATATCGCGTCACCAAAAATGATCAAGGTCACGTCCCTATTATCGTTCGATAAGTTAATATAGTAATTCACTAGTTCACACTTACAAATAAGTTAGATAGAATAAATGGTATGCATATTTGGCGTGCTGTCTGGGGAGAGGGCTCCGAGCTCGGATATTTGGCCCGAACCCAGAGTACTCCCCCAAAAGTTGCAATAAATGCGGGACAGCCGCCAGAAATGATGTTGATGACCCCCCAAAACTTGCAGAGTGCAAGCTTATGGTGCCAATCGTAGGGAGGGAATTTAGTCACTGGATGGGGAGGGCTTCTTGCATTGTCAGAAGGGAGTTGATTGTCGTGGCATCGGATGGGTGGCCTCGCTGATGGCAAATTGGATGGAAAATTGAATAGTCGTGGGGACGGAAGAGGAAAGAAGAGGAAGAAGGCGAGTTGGATGGAGAAACGGAACTTTTAGTCCACTGCTGCGGCAGTGGACCAAACTTGCTTTCGATTTGCTTTCCGACTATCCTTTGGACAGAGAACTGAGCTCCTGCGGGAGCGGAAGAGAATGCTGCTGTGGCAGTGGAGCAAGTTTGGACGGAGAAACGGAGCTCCTGCGGGAGCGGAGTAGATGACACTGCTGCAGCAGTGGACCAAACTTGTTTCCTGAACTCAACTGTCCAAAGTAAGTTGGACTAAGAACTGGGCTCCTGCGGGAGCAGTAAAGATAACGCTGCTGTGGCAGTGGTGCAAGTTTGGACGGAGTAACAGAGCTCCTGCGGGAGCGGAGTAGATGACACTGCTGCGACAGTGGAAAACTTGCTTCCGACTTGCTTCCAAGTATCCTATGGTGAGTTGAATGGAGAATTGAGCACCTGCTGGAGCGCAAGAGATAATGGTTCCGCGGGAATGGAGTAAGTTGGAGTAAGAAACGGAACTCCTGCGGGAGTGGAGATGACGACACTGCTGCGGCAGTGGGTCAAACTTGCTTTCTGAATTCAACTGTCCAAAAGTTAAGTTGGACATAGAATTGGGATCCTGCGAGAGCAGAAAAGATAATGCTGCTGCGGCGGAGGATCAAGTTTGGATGGAGAAATGGAACTCCTGCGGGAGCGGAGTAGATTATGCTGTAGTGGAAAGACTTGGTTCTGACTTTCTTTCAAATTACCCAATGAGCCATTTGGCTGGAGAACGAGCTCCTGATGGAAAGGAAGAGATGATACTGCTGCGGTGTTGGAACCAAACTTGCTTTCGACTTGCTTTCCAAGCTATCTGAATGGCGTTTTGAATATTTTGTGATCTTTTCACAGGGCATATAGCGCGGGAGTGAGCGCCGCAGTAGTTGCAGACGTGCAGGTAACGGCAACGTTGTCTTGAGCATCCCAAGGAGTTCAAATTATGGCAGACTTGGTCACGAGATTTGTAGGTGGATTTAAAATCTTTGGATGGTGAGTCGAAATGTACTGGTCGTGGGATGTAACTGGTAGATTTTCCCTGGGATGCAACTGGGCAATGGGGAGATGAAGGGTTAACCAGAGGACAGTTTATGGTGGAGTGAGCGAGTGATCTGCATACTGCACAAGAGATGTTGCGGCAGCCCAGGAACAATCTGTTGTGGAGGTCTGTGTCCAGTGCACCCCAGTAAGGGCACTGGTTCCATTGAGCAACGTGGACGCCGCATTTAGCTGAGAATAGTTTATGGTACTTATAGAAATGAGACCCTCCGTAAGATAACGCGAGCTCAGCAATTATCGCGAGATAATTGCTCAGCTCACGTCTCCTATGGGGAAAAACGGCCAAGATGATTTTGCTGTAATCAAATCAAAATCCAATCAATTTCCTTTATTGTCACACAACCATATACACAAGTGCAACAGTGGGTGAAATTCTTAGGTGTAGTTCCAAACAACATAGCAGTCATGACACGATGCGACGTATAACAATTTAAATGACTGGCGTCCTGTTGCTCTGACCCCCATCATCAGTAAATGCTTTGAGAGACTAGTCAGAGATTACATCTGCTCTGTTCTACCTCCCTCACGTACGTTCCTCTGTTACAGTGTTGCTTTGAGCAACACTGTAATGGTTGAATGCGATTGAAAATTCAGTGAAAGAAAGGAGGAGGGATGTTTTTTTTTTTTTTTTAACTAACTGAAATATCGCCTACTTCTATTTGGCGATCTGAAGCGGATTGAGGAAGTAAAGATAGCAGGGAAGATAAATCAATGTCTGCACCTGAGAGGATCTGTGTTCTGATGTTGTTGGCTACTGGGGTTGGTTCCAAGGCTGTAGCGTTTGGAGGGATGGGCATCGGTGTTGCGTCCATGCTCACTGGACGGGAGAGAGTAGAGATAAGTACACAGTACGTCCGCTGGGAAACCAATGCTCACTGGACGGGAGAGAGTAGAGATAAGTACACAGTACGTCCGCTGGGAGACCCATGCTCGCTGGACGGAAGAGAAACGTAAGTGCTCTACCGGAAAAGTTCTCGCTGCGTCCGCTGTGAGGACAAATGTTCGCTGGACAAAAAGAGAAAACAGGAAAGAGGAACATGATTACTCGACCGGGAGATTTTCACTGCGTCCGCTGTGAGACCAAATGCTCGCTGGACGTAAAGAGTGAGACCCCCCGTGGACGACCCAGGGGGTTTTAATCAATGAGGGTTTGGTGGCCTTTTTTTTATGTGGAACCAGTTGGTCCTGATATAGCTTTGGAAAGCATCTGAGGACAATCTCCCAAGAGCTTGGATCTGCTGTTGGGAGAGGTCTTTTTGAGCTGCTGAAGTTGCTGCCCCGATACGGAAGGAGTGACTTGAGAAATTCTTTTCTGGAATTCCTGACTGTTGTAGAACGGATTTGAGGTGTTTCTAGAACCAAAAGCGTGTCACAGGTTTATTGGATTCGTCTATGAACAGGGGGTCCAGAGGAGATTTAGCCAGAGAACTTCTCCGTTGCAGATATGCCAGAATGTACTGGTATGGTTGGATTGGTGATGAGAGGTTAAAAATGTAGATGAAATTACCTTTTTTGGTTTGGTCGGTCTTACTTTGCTTAATCAAATATGAGACTGTTTCACCATCTAGTACTGACAAGTCTGAGATGGTGGGGTGGATTTTTGGGTCGAATTTGGAAGTGATGACGAGTTCCGAGCATCTAAAAAAAAACAAAAAAGCCTAGGATAAACATATCGTCGAGTGCGGGCGGTATTGAGGGGCTGGTAGCCTGTGCGGAGGATGTGAATACATTTGGTGAGAATGTCTAGCGTTATGGGTTGTCTGGCGTCAGGACGGGTGGGCTGGGATCTTTGAATCCCTTTGATCAGGAGGGAGGTTTGTGAATTGTTTATCTCAGAGGAGGGAGCGCCGTAAATCAATTTATGGAAAAACTGAACGCCGCTCAAGTAACCTTTGATGGACCCGACTTGTAGGCCCTTAACGCTATTAAGGTAGGAAATAAATGAGGTGATCGAAAGAAGAGAAAAATCGGGGAACGGCATGTTATAAGAGACATGGAATGCTTTAAAACATCTCCAAGCGGTCAGGTAGGATTGGAGGGTCCTGGGAGCAACTGCTTGGAGAATGGTGTCGAGTGATGCGTCGAGGAGGGGTTTTAACGGGTGGGTTATGGGAATATCAGTTCTGAATAGCGAGGAACTGGAGTTGGGAATTGGTCCACCTCTGGAGCCAGCGTCCTGGATTTCTGAGAGGATCTGAGCGCGGATGCTTTGAGACGCTGGTGGTGGTTCCATGGCGACAGCGTTGGACGGAACGAGCATCGGTGTTGCTGTGAAGAGAGAATGTTGTGGTTTAGTTTGAATGAGAGAGCTGGGAAGGGTATAAGCCATGGCTGCGAATGTCGGCGGCGGCCTCACACTTAGATTACCATGTGCGACTTGGAAAGGAAAATTAGTTGGAGGATAGAAAGGAAAGGAAGGATGATAAAATGAAGTGTGAGCTTGTGCTGCAAGCGGAAGCAGCCCAACAGGAAGTCGGCTATTTTGGTCTGAATGTGGATGTTTTGCAAAACCAGCCTCTACATTTTTACTCACTCCTCTTAAGTGGTTTATTTTATTCCCACCAAACTTTTTCAACATGATGTAAATACATTAAAGATGCTAAATTGTTAACGGATATTGAATATCTCAAACGGTTTTGCTATGGCGGGGGATTGTGTCAAAAAAAAAAATCAGGAAACGTCTCATATCTTCTAATTATACACCTCTAATTATACACCATTTATTTTTATATGAAATTATACAAATATTAGAACTAAACTAATTTTATTCTATTTTTTCAATTCAAGTTGTATGAAAAAGTTTAAAACAGGCTATTTAGTGCTATTTGGTTAAACAAAAAAAATCATACATAGGGCTATACTTCCCTCTTGTGTCCAAAATGATATAAACATAGTACATAAAACTTTTTTTTATCAGGTATGCCTTTTGTATTTATATATAAATATATTAGGTATGTGGCTGTGAGGATATTTTCCCACTGGTTAATCGACGTGTGACACCAGCGGGGGCTTTTAAATTGCTAATATAAAAGTGAAAGTAAAGGCACTTTTACACAAAATATTCCGTCATCATCTTTTCAATCAGCTCTTCACTCTCGTAATTAATGAAATTTGACTCCTGTTGCTGATCTTTGCTGCAAAATTACAAATAATTTATTTCTGTATAAAATAACACTCTGACTAAAAATACATTTGATGTTTCTTTTTTAATCAATGTAGAATGTGTAACTTAAAAATGAACAGATTAGTGCTCTGTTTGAGGACAATCCTGTGAGGGGAGGGGAGGGGAGGGCAGGGGGATTTCTCTGTTGGGTGAGAATTAATTGAAATTATTGTTTTTCAAGGTAGCATTCTAATCAGGTAAAGCAAGTAATATTCTGTGTTTCTATAAATATTATATATATATATATATATATATATATATATATATATATATATATATATATATATATATATATATATATATATATATATATGTTATATACCGTAAAACTTCAAATAATAGCCGAGTCCCAAATAGACGCCCGTCTCTTTTACACGCCTGGTGTGGCTGCAGGTTTGGGTAAATAAAAGCCGGTCTCAAATAGAGGCCGGGTCTTTTTTTTACTTTCGGGTTGTTAATCTTCTAAAACCGTCAGATCATCCGCTTTTTGACCCTCCAAAGCCTATTTTGATCGGTGAGTGATTTAGAATAGAATGACTGCTGCGCTTGACAGGGTGCATAACGAGCAGAGAGAGAGAGAGAGAGAGCGCCCCGGCCGTGCGCGCGCACTCTCACGTCTTCAAACAACACAAGCGCTGTCTTGCTCTCTCTCCCCCGTGCATATTAATCAAATCAATTGACACGATAGTAAAAGGTTGGAACTTGGAAGACCGCAGTTTCACGTGGAGCATTTGGAGATTTTTAGAGATTAGAGACTCAGTGAACAACATCTCAACACTAAATTATAAAGGCCTGTCTCATGTAGACGCCTGTCTCAAATACAAGCCGGTGCAGTTCGACGATTTGGGAAAATAAAAGCCCGGGCTATTATTTGAAGTTTTACGCTATATATATATATATATATATATATATATATATATATATATATATATATATGTATATATGTATATATATATAAATATGTATAGCTATGAGCAGCGATTACGGGCCCAAGCCGATGGCACCGCAACCCCGGTTATAGCGCCACCAACTGGCAGCAGGAAGTGTGTATCTTTCAAAATACTTTGAAATCACCCTCTTATTTTTACCTGATTTGCTTCAAACTTCACTACTATAATGTAAACACACGGCAGATGTAGACCTGGATGTAGACCTGACCTTTCAGAAGGTTGCTCATGCATACTTTGTGGTTGATATGTGCCCTCGATGCGCACTTTTGCAGAGCCCACACTGATGCAAGCTCTTCAGCACACTTCTTTTCGACAGTCAAAGCGGGGTTACGTTTTTGCACGTTGTGCACAATAACCCTAAAGGCACCAGGGTTGCGGTGCCACCGGCTTGGGCCCGTAATCGCTGCTCGCAGCTATATTTATTATTATTATTCTTCTTTTTATTATTTTTTTACTACCTTTTGGGCACTTTTGGGGCCCTTAACGTGCTCGAAAACTCTTGAAACTTTGCACACGGGTCAGAACCCGTGGCCATCAGGGCCGGGCTGAAGCTGGTACCCGGGCGTGGCAGGGGGGCTCGACAGCGCCCCCTGGAACGAGGTTTGAACACTTGTCCATATATCAAACACGCTTGCATGTAATAATCTGAAACTCGGTACACATATAGATGTCATCGGGCCAAACAACTTTCGTGCTCTAAGTTTTACGCCAGCCCAACAGGAAGTCGGCTATTTAGGGTTGTTTGGAAACGCATGCTCAGGAATTTAAAACACTTCTCCTAGGGAATTCACCCAATCATCACCAAACTCGGTGTGCATGAAGTCAAGACATTGAAGATGAAAAATTGCCAGGGGATTTTTGATATCTTGAACGGTTTGGCCGTGGCGAGGAAACGAATTTATGGCGAATAATGAAAACAGGAAGTGTGTTATAACTTCAGCATACATTAACTGATCTTGATGAAACTTCAGCAGTGTGTTCGGTGTAAGAGGCCGATCACATGGATGTAAGTATTGTGAGTCAAAGTTATAGCGCCACCAACTGGCAGCAGGAAGTGTGTCACTTTCAAAATGCTTTGAAATCACCCTCTTATTTTTACCCGATTTGCTTCAAACTTCATCTGTATAATGTAAACACACGCAAGATGTAGACCTGTGAAAGGATTATTGATATCTTAAATACTGTTGCCATGGCAACACATTAAACTTTTAATATTCTTTTTGGATGCTTTTGAGGCTCTTAACATGCTTGAAATTGCATGAAACTCGTCAGACACATCACATTTATTAGCCAGTAGACATGTGCAAAGTTTCAGAAACGGGCGTGGTTCAGGGGCTCAGTAGCGCCACCTTTTGACAAAAGAGGGGGAGTTAGGTCTACACTTTTATCTACAACCTTAAAACTCAGTCCGTATATTGTTCTCATCGAGCCGGACAACTTTCTAATTTACAGTCATTAGCTCCAACCAACAGGAAGTCAGATATTTTGGTTTGAATGTGGATGTTTTGAAGAATTTTCTCTCTCTCTCTGTGAGAGGGAGAGGGAAGGGGGGGGGGAGAGATTTGTCTGCTGAGTGAGAATACTTTAAAATATATATATATATATATATATATATATATATATATATACATATATAAATAAATATAGCTGCGAGCAGCGATTACGGGCCCAAGCCGGTGGCACCGCAACCCCGGTGCCTTTACCTAAAGGCTCGGGCCCTTCATCGCTGCTCGCAGGTATATATATATATATATATATATTATATATATGTATATATACAAATGGTTTGTCTAAACCCCCTCCCCCCTCACACACACACACACACACACACACAAACACACACACACACACACACACACACACACACACACACACACACACACACACACACACAGACACAGAGACATAGACACACAGAGAGAGAGAAAATGACCACATTCAAACCAAAATATCTGACTTCCTGTTGGTCGGAGCTAATGACTGTAAATTAGAAAGTTGTCCAGCTTGATGAGAACAATATGTGACCCGTCACAGAAACCAGGGACACAAGTCGGCAGCACAACTTTCGAGCAAAATGAGAAAGAAGAGTTTTTTTTCAAAATTGGTGAATTTCATTTTTTTGGAGATTCTAGCACGCAGTAGGGGTGTGGCGTGTTATTGTCTGTGTGTATTTCCATACTGAATATGGCGCTTTTGTCCCCGCCCTCCAAGTGAACCGCATGGCTACTTATGCTGTGCTCTGGTAGGCTCGCTGACAGCGGTGGCTGGCTGTTTCATATGGGACGTCCCGATTGCTTTGAATGGGGAAAGTTTTGTGAACTGAACAGACTTAATGGACTGGCAACAATCTCCATAGAACATGAACTGGCACAGAGAATCGAAATAGAGGATGCAGTTAAGACCTTTGCTGCAATGAAGGCGATGAAGGCCTGCCGTGCGCGTTTCTGAAACGTAAGTTAAGCTTCATTTGCTCTTTAGTCGTTATTTAAGATGCTGAACCTGCTGATGATATAATGTGCTTGCGGACATTTCATTTGTGTGTGTATAGTATACGCACATAAGAAAGTGGTGTAAAGAGATTTGCAACAGTAAATTGAGGAGGTGAAATGTGATTATTTGGAAAATTCCTGTCATGACTGCTTAAAGAAAAATGCCAGCAGGCATTTGCCTCCTGCATAAACTTTAATATTGTTGACATTTTGGGCACACGCGCGTTGCGCACTATTTGCGTTATATGTAGGCCTATGGCTTATTGGTCTTTGTGTGTTGTTGCTGGTTTTGCTTTATATGTATGGCATATTGGTCTTTGTGTGTTGTTGCTGGTTTTGCGTTATATGTATATGGCATATTGGCCCTTGTGTGTTGTTGCTGGTTTTGCGTTATATGTAGGCTATATGGCATATTGGTCTTTGTGTGTTGTTGCTGGTACGTTGCAAATAGAGGGGCATCACAATTGTTTTTCGCCTAGAGCTGCTGCAGAAGTGCACTCATTCGAAGTGCAAAAAAAAGCTGTAAAGCACAGGGGGGAGCTTTTCAGGGGGTATGGCTTATCTAAATGAGATGTAAATGAGCCCTATTGTCACTCCTAGCAGCAGAGAGAGGTGAGAACTGCACAATCTTTCGAGGTCGTTTTCTCATCTTTGAGCTTTTTTAAGTGCCTACCTTCAAATGGCCACAACTTCTCCAAATATTATCAGATTTCCACATGTTACACATCGTTGGAAAGCTTGTAGACTACACTTTCAGAATTTATGAATAACTCAAAATGCCCCAGAACCGACTTGTGTCCCTAGCTTCCGTGACTGGTCACATATATGTATGGAGTTTTGTTACTGTGGGTAAAACTAACCCCCCCACTTTTGTCAAAAGAATTAAGAAAGTGACACTTTCTGCTGCCAGTTGGTGGCGCTATAACTTTGACTCACAATAGTCGCATCCATGTGATCGGCCTCTTACCACGAACACACTGCTGAAGTTTCATCAAGATCAGTTAATGTATGCAGAAGTTATAAGACTTTGTGTTTCCTTTTCTCGCCATGAATTCTTTTCCTTGCCACGGCCAAACCATTCGAGATATCAAAAATCCATCCGCAATTTAGCATCCTCAATGTCTTGACTTCATGCACACCGAGTTTGCTGACGATCGGATGCAATCTCTAGAAGTGTTTCAAATTCCAAAGCATGCGTTTTCCAAACAACCCATAATAGCCGACTTCCTGCTGGGCTGGCGTAAAACTTAGAGCACGAAAGTTGTTCAGCTCGAAGAGATCTATATGTGTACCGAGTTTCATATTAATTCATGCAAGCGTGTTTGACATATGGACCAAGTTTTCAAACCCCGTTCCAGGGGGTGCTGTTGAGCCCCCCTGCCACGCCCGGGTACCAGCTTCAGCCCGTCCCTGATGGCCGCGGGTTCTGACCTGTGTGCAAAGTTTCAAGAGTTTTCGAGCACGTTAAGGGCCCCAAAAGCCCCAGAAACCTTGAAAAACAAGAATAAAAGCAAATCTCATGCACACACACACAGAGACGCAGAGGCAGAGACAGAGAGAGACAGAGAGGGAGAGAAAATGCTTGAAAAATCCACATTCAAAGCAAAATATCTGACTTCCTGTTGGTCGGAGCTAATGACTTTAAATTAGAAAGTTGTCCGGCTTGAAGAGTACAATATACATACCGAGTTTTGTTACTGTAGATAAAACTACCCCCCCCCCCACTTTTTAGTCAAAAGGTGGCGCTACTGAGCCCCTCACCACGCCCGCTTCTGAAACTTTGCACGTCTACTGGCTAATAAATGTTATGTGTCTGTCAAGTTTCATGCAATTTCAAGTATGTTAAGAGTCTCAAAAGCATCAAAAAAGAATATTAAAGTTTAATGCGTTGCCACGGCAACAGTATCTAAGATATCAATAATCCTTTCACAGGTCTACATCTGCCGTGTGTTTACATTATACACATAAAGTTTGAAGCAAATCGGGTAAAAATAAGAGGGTGATTTCAAAGCATTTTGAAAGTGACACACTTCCTGCTGCCAGTTGGTGGCACTATAACTTTGACTCACAATAGTCACATCCATGTGATCGGCCTCTTACAGCGAACACACTGCTGAAGTTTCATCAAGATCAGTTAATGTATGCTGAAGTTATAACACACTTCCTGTTTCCATTATTCGCCATAAATTCGTTTCCTCGCCACGGCCAAACCGTTCGAGATATCAAAAATCCCCTGGCAATTTTTCATCCTCAGTGTCTTGACTTCATGCACACCGAGTTTGGTGACGAACGGGGGAATTCCCTAGGAGAAGTGTTTTAAATTCCTGAGCATGCGTTTCCAAACAACCCTAAATAGCCGACTTCCTGTTGGGCTGGCGTAAAACTTAGAGCACGAAAGTTGTTCGGCCCGATGAGATCTATATGTGTACCGAGTTTCAGATTATTACATGCAAGCGTGTTTGATATATGGACAAGTGTTCAAACCTCGTTCCAGGGGGCGCTGTCGAGCCCCCCTGCCACGCCTGGGTACCAGCTTCAACCCGGCCCTGATGGCCGCGGGTTCTGACCAGTGTGCAAAGTTTCAGGAGTTTTTGAGCACGTTAAGGGCCCCAAAAGTGATTACAAAAGTGATATATATATATATATATATATATAAATATAGCTGCAAAAAGTGATATATATATATATATATATATATATATATATATATATATATATAAATATAGCTGCAAGCAGCTATTACGGGCCCAATAGCTTTGGCCCTTCATCGCTGCTTGTAGCTATATATATATATATATATATATATATATATATATATATATATATATATATATATACAAGCCGCCACCCCGGTGCCTTTAGGGTTATTGTGCACGACGTGCAAAAACATAACCTCGCTTTGACTGTTGTGTGCTGTAGAGCTTGCATCAGTGTGGGCTCTGCAAAAGTGCGCATCGAGGGCATATATCAACCACAAAGTAAGCGTGACGAACCTTCTAAAACCTAAAATGAAAAATGAGACACACTACAGTCTCATGGATTTAACGGACACATGAAATAACTACACAAGACCGAAAATTCATATGAAGTGTGCCATTTGGGACAGGGCCTATGATTGTGAACCACAATAGCCACGTATATGAGTTAATTTAAATTTAGAATAATTTTTAATGTCATAGCATAATTTAATTTTAAGCAAACTAAAAGATATGGGTTATATGAATATTTTGGAAAAAGATATCATATATATATATATATATATATATATATATATATATATATATATATATATATATATATATATATATAAGACAAGGCCTTCAACTTAAACTTGAACAAGGGTTAAACTCTTGTCACTGTAACAGACACCAAGGCATCACACACACACACACACACACACACACACACACACACACACACACACACACACACACACACACACACACACACACACACACACACACACACACACACAGTTTAAAAGCAAAAAAATATTTATCCAACAGCATTTAAAAACAGTCTGTGAGTGCCATCTTTTGGACATTCATCATATTGCATAGGTTTTCATTTCTTGTCCTCAGAGCACTAATTTGTTTATTTTTTAAGTTACACATTCTTCATTGATTAAAATAGAAAATCAAATGTGTTTTTTAATGGTTGTATTATTTTATACAAAAATTTATAATTCTGATGAGAATAAATTTAGTGTTGATTAAAATGTTAAAGAAAACTTATATATTGATCTAATATATATAGCACATTAATTTTAAATTCATTCAGCTTGAATCACCAATCATACAATATTAATTTTATTTAAAGCAAACAATACATTTAAAAGATATGTTCTATGCATATTTTGTCATTTTAAAAATATCCATAAAGTGCTATGCAAAAAGACAAGGCCTTAGAGATTTCTTTATCCTTTTAATGCAGGAATAATTTTAAACTCAAACTAAGTGCACGGCTGCACGGTCATTCATGGGTACAAGACAGAGAATTTTACTTGCCTGACCTGATTAGAACAATGAAAAAATAAAATAAAATAATATATATTTTTCAAGGCTTAAGACATTTCCCCCTCACCCCTCACACACACACAGAGACATAGACACAGAGAGAAAGAGAAAATGACCATATTCAAACCAACATATCTGACTTCCTGTTGGTCTGAGCTAATGACTGTAAATTAGAAAGTTGTCCGGCTTGATAAGAAAAATATACGTACCGAGTTTTGTTGCTGTAGGTAAAACTAACCCCCCCACTTTTGTCAAAAGCATTTAGAAAGTAACACACTTCCTGCTGCCAGTTGGTGGCGCTATAACTTTGACTCACAATAGTTACATCCATCTGATCTGCCTCTTAAACCGAACTCACTGCTGAAGTTTCATCAAGATCAGTTAATGTATGCAGAAGTTTTAACACTTCGTGTTTCTCTTTTCTCGCCATCAATTCGTTTCCTCGCCACGACCAAACCGTTCGAGACATCAAAAATCTGTCCACAATTTATCATCCTCATCCTTTCCTAGGAGGAGTACAACAAATTACAAAGCATGCTTTTACCAAACAACCCATAATAGCCGACTTCCTGTTGGGCTGGCGTGAAACTTAGAGCACGAAAGTTGTTTGGCCTGATGAGATTTATAAGTGTACCGAGTTTCATATTAATTCATTCAAGCGTGTTTGATATATGGATCAAGTTTTCAGACCCTGTTAAAGGGGGCGCTGTTGAGCCCCCCTGCCATGCCCGGGTGCCAGCTTCAGCCCGGCCCTGATGGCCGTGGGTTCTGACCTGGGTGCAAAGTTTCAAGAGTTTTCGAGCATGTTAAGGCCCCCAAAAATACCAGAGAAGTCGCACACAGAAAAGAAAGGGTTAAAATAAACCTGACAAGCCCCTATCCTCTCTCCTCTCAGGAACCTGACGATCAGGTCGTGCCTCCCCAAAGACTTACCTTCAACAAAGTCATGCTGTGCGGCAATGGCGGCGACATAGACTTTTAGGGTGGAGGGAGACAGCCTTCGCTCCAACCCATCTTGTAGGAAGGAAAGCACGACACTGATCGAACATCTCCGGGGGTCTTCTCGGTGAGAAGAGCACCAGTTGACGAAGAGGTTCCACTTCAACGCATAGAGATGTCTCGTGGACGATGCTCTAGCGGAAGTCTACCTGCCTCGTCCCATCCAGGAGCCACACGTGGAAGTTCCAAAGATCGGGACAACAGAAATTCGATCGCTGCAAACCAATCATGGGGCCGTACACATTCGAAAATGCGCTTGGCAGTGAGCATCTTGAACGGCAGCCTGTGAAGGGAGCGGTTCAGCACGCGCAGGTCCAGGATTGGCCGTAACCCACCGGTTTTCTTCGGGACAATGAAGTACGGGCTGTAGAAGCCGGACCTCATTTCGGCTGGAGGGACAGTCTCGATCGCACCCTTCGCCAGCAGGGTGGCAACCTCCGCTCTCATGATAGGGGCATTGCCACCGACCATAGTGGAGCGAACTCCCCTGAAGCGGGGAGGAGACCGCGCGAACTGAATCGCGTAGCCGAGCCTGATCGTTAGCGGGACAGGTTGGGAAGCTCTAGCCAGGCTCCCAAGAACTGTACCAGCTGGGTCATGCGAACCACAGACTTCCCGTCGGTGGGGCAGCGAGGCGGAATGACTGTCCCGGACGTGGACGGCATAGCGGCCCAGTGTCGGGGCATAGTCATTGACCGCGTCCTGACAGAGGAGACCAGGGAAGGACGAACGTTCCACGGGGGTCTGCTCTGCCAGGGGTCTGGCGACAGAGGGGGATGAGAGCGGCACGGTCCGGGGACGGCGCGTGCTGTCATCCGGCTCTGGGACAGAGGAGGACGAGGGATGCACGGCTCGGGGGCGGCGCACCATGTCGTCCGAGAACTGTGTGTGCTCAGGGATGAACGTGTCATTTCTTTCTTTAACCACATTAGGGTGCTGCCCACCTGAGGGTGAGCAGCGGTGAGTGGAAAACAAAAGATTCTCCCCCGGCCCTCCACCGGGGGAAGGAGTGGTCCTGCTACCATCTCCTGAGAAATGACAGTTATCCCTGAGCAGCTCGTCTCAGGAGCACCGCTTGGCCCGGCGTTTAGCGGGGGGCGGGGCAGGAGAGGGCTGGGGCGCCTTCTTACGGCTTCCTCCGCGACCAGGCCCGGATGGAGGCTGCTGCTTGGGCCGGCCGGGAGGGGGGGGAACCGTAGGAGGGCGCCCTCGGCGGCGAACAGACTGAGTATTCTGCCCGGTCGGCTGGGTGGAGGCAGCAGCGGGCCGTCGGGGCAGAATGTGCTTGATCGCCTCAGTCTGTTTCTGGGCAGTCGAGAACTGTTGGGAAAAGTCCTCGACCGCACCGCCGAAAAGGCCGGCCTGTGATATGGGGGTGTCGAGCAGCCGGGACCGCTCGGCATCCCGCATATCAGCGAGGTTCAGCCAGAGATGTCTCTCCTGGACCACGGCAGTGGACATCACCAAACCCAGGGAGCGTGTGGTCACCTTCGTTGCTCAGAGAGCAAGGTCGGTGGCAGCGCGCAGCTCATTGAAGAGCCCTGGGTCTGTCCTACCCTCGTGCATGTCCCTGAGCATCTGGGCCTGGTAGACCTGCAGAATGGCCATGGCATGCAAAGAGGTGGCTGCCTGTCCCGCCGCTCTGTAAGACTTCGCCACTAGCTTAGACAAATATCTACAGGCTTTGGATGGGTGCTTAGACTCACCACGAGAAGAAGCGCTCTGAGGACACAGTTGCATCCGCAACAGAGCGTTCAACCGGGGGGAGCCCAGGACTCTCACTCTTGCAATATCACTGAGTCTTGATCGTAATGTTGCGATGGTCATGTTCCCGCAGTGAGAACATGACGCATCCACGAGCGCTGCTCTAGTGTGATCAATGCCCAAACACACTATGCAGCGCTCGTGCCCATCAAAGTCGGCTACCAGTCTACCGCAACCAGAAGTGCACGGGCGATGCATCTTTAAAAAGACGCGCCCGGGGAGAAACACACTCACTGGCAAACCACAGCACAGATAAGCAGGATGTGCGCACTCGCCGGGAGATCGCCGTCACACCAACACCAGAGAATCTCGCTCGTCTGTAAAGCTGACAGTTCAGAGATGGCTTGTGGAACGAAGGATTAACTTGGCTCCGAAGCGAAAACATATCTGCATGTTGCTTCCTTTTATACCCACGAGGTAGGGCGGAGATATGCTATGCAAATTCCGCAGACCCATGGCATTTCTTTGCCATTGGCTCGTTTTGTAATACTCGAAGTTGATAGGCTTTCTAAGCGAAACCCCATTTGTCGTCATCCGACGTAACTCGGAGTGACAACGAAAGGGAACAGAGGATTCAGACCTGAGTTTGTGTACAAGACCCATGTCAAAATATTTATGGTTGTGGAAGAGATTACTGATATAGAACAGATATAGTACAGAATATAGCACAGCAAATAAACTGTCACAATGATTCCTAATGTCAGAGCAGCTTGACTCTCAGATTTTCTCCTCACTGAACCTTCCATTACACATTTACCACCCTTCAGAAAGTTTATAACTCTCACTTGCTGATGTACAACATAAAAAATCCTCAAATAGGAAGTTATGATCACGATACAAGGAAAAATAAAAGACATGAACAGATCAGTGACTATCCAGGCAAATCCCATCACAAAACAACACTCTCCATAACACATGTCTGTTCTGTGTGAAGTGTCTACATTTCCGCTATTAATTACCAAGGCAGTCATATAACCTGAGGAGCAATACCAGCAGAGACAGATGCTTATTAAAGTTTTAGTTGTGGTAATTTTCTGTGGGTACATTAAAGGGTGACACACAGCCACATAACGATCAACAGAAACTAAAACTAAATTACTGAGAGATGCTGAAAGAGGCACCTCAATAAATATTGAATAGAGTCCGCATAAAGTGTCTCCAAAGTACCAACACGTCTCAATCAGTCTGGTGGCCTCTATGGGCATGACAAGTCCAATAAGCAGGTCGGCCACAGCCAGAGAGAGAATAATCAGGTTGGTTGGAGTGTGAAGCTTCTTTAAGTGAGAGATGGAGATGATCACCAGCAGATTCAGCAACACAGTCCATGCTGACAGCAATGATACAAACACATACATGATATTGTATTCATGTCTGGAGCGTTTTCCCTTGATACATGATGAGTTGATGGCAGGAAAGCAGTATTGAGTCTCATGCTTCTCTGTCTCATAGGCCATGAATGAGTCTCCTCATGTTAGGAGCTTGTTCTGCTCTTCTGTTCTGCTCTATTGCCGTTTAATTTATACAGTGTCTGGATCAGACCGACCAACCCATGATCTACCGCCCACTCTGATGCTGCATAATGTTATAGTTATTTATTCATTGTATGCATTGTTAAATTTAGCCACACAATAATAGGGTAAAACAATGCTAAAGTTTAAATTAATATTTGCATGCTTTTTATTTACATGACAAACTTATTTTTCTATTTCTTTTCACATGAATTGGGTTTCACGAGTTCAAACTTACATCAATTAAACAGAGTAAAGATTATGTGTATTTGGCATGCTGTCCGGGGGGGGTCTCCTAGCTCGGAATTTTGCCCGAACCCAGAGTACTCCCCCAAAAGCAAAAAGAGCAAAGGACAGCCGCCAGACTAAAGACCCCCCAAACGCAGAGATTTAGCAGGCTGGCATTTTGAGAATGAGCCTGGTTGCTTGACCAGGAGGGCCTGCTGGCTCACGAACGGGGAGCAGTCGTAATTGGAACAACCAGTCAGGAGGGCTTGCGCCATTTCTTGACAGGAGCAGCTCACGGCTTCGGACAGGCGAGCCCTACCAGCCGATAAATGAGGAACAGCTTGATTTATTCCGCCTGACCAGGAGGGCCCGTGTTTCCTCTGGCAGGAGCAGCTCACTGCGCTAGGCGGACTGGCCCTACTGGCTGATGAATGAGGAGCAGCAAGATTTGGAAATGCCTGATCGGGGGGGCTCACGCCGTGGCTTGACGGGAGTAGCGCACGGCGTCGAACGGGTGAGCTCTGCCGACCGATGGGTGGGGAACAGTGAGGTCAAAGACGGCCGACCGAGAGGGCCCATGTAGTTTTTAGGACCCGGGAGCAGCTCACGGCGTTGGGCTGGAGGGCCCTACCGGCAAGCGGTGAAGTGACACATTTTGGAAGCCCGGCCGGGAGATTTCTTGCTGTGTCCGCTGGGAAATCAATACCTGCTGGATGGGAAAGAGGAAGCCTAGATGCACGCTACGTCTGCAGGGAGACCAATGCTCGCTGGATAGAGAAAGAGGAAACCTAGATGCATGCTACGTCTGCTGGGAGACCAATGCTCGCTGGACGGAGAAAGAAAAACAAGTCAAGTCACCTTTATTTATATAGCGCTTTTTACAATACATATTTTTTCAAAGCAGCTTTACAGCAGTAACAGGAAAATAATGTTGTAATAGTGTTGTTAAATATAAAATTAAATGTCCCCAACTAAGCAAAAAGCCAATGGCGAAAAAGGCGAAGAAAGGCGACAGTGGCAAGGAACCAAAACTCCATCAGGTGACAGAATGGAAAAAAAACCTCGGGAGAACCCAGGCTCAGTCAGGGGGCCAGTCCTCCTTTGGCCAATGAACGAAGCGTGTATGATTATGATTTAGGCTGCATTATAGGTCAGAAGATGGGATCAGAACTTTCACAATATTTATCCAGTTCCATCATCACGCCGGTATGGAGAAGAGTTTGTTGAGGTGTCCATGAGGCCTTCACAGGGCTGATGAGGCTGGCACTTCAGGGATGTGTTGTAGTCGTGTCCGTGCGATGGTCCTTCATCAGATCTGGATATGGCCTGGATCCGGCGGTTTGCAGTAAACCTCGGGATAAACAGAGAGACTAATATTAGCATAGATGCCATCCTTCTTATGATTTACAAAGTTCATCAGGATTTATGGGAAGTGTTCCCGGTTCCGGCTGATCTAAACTATGCAGCCTAACATTGAATTATAGAAGTCTATAATGTGTTATGTGTATGCTAAGCCAAAGAGATGTGTTTTTAGTCTAGATTTTAACTGACAGACTGTGTCTGCTTCCCGGACCATGTTAGGAAGATTGTTCCAAAGTTTTGGAGCTAAATAGGAAAAGGATCTACCACCAGCAGTCGATTAGATATTCTAGGTATTATCAACTGGCCAGAATTTTGAGATCGCAATAGACGTGAAGGACTATAATGCGTTAAGAGCTCGCTCAAGTAAAGGGGAGCTAAACCATTTAGTGCTTTGTAAGTAATCAGCAATATTTTAAAATTTATACGATGTTTAATAGGGAGCCAATGCAGTGTTGACAGAACCGGGCTACTATGGTCATACTTCCTGGTTCTGGTAAGAACTCTAGCGGCTGCATTTTGGACCAACTGTAGTCTATGTATTAAGAATGTATTAACTTCTGCATTTTTCATTGAGAGCATATGACATAATTTAGATATATTTTTTTAAGATGAAAAAATGCAGTTTTACTAGACACGTGACTTTCAAATGAAAGATTGGTATCAAAGAGCACACCCAGGTTCCTAACCGACGACGAAGACTTGACAGAGCAGCCATCAAGTGTTAGACAGTATTCTAGGTTATTACGTGAGGAAGTTTTTTGTCCAATAATAAGAATCTCTGTTTTTTCAGATTTAAGTAGTACACCACCAATTCTGGTTTTTGGAATAAACTCCCTGTTAGTTAAAATCAACTCAATCTGAGTGTACATGCGTGACCATCAAATAGACTCCAGCGCAGAGTTAAAATAACTCTGCTCTTGGAGTTGAATTTTTAACACTTTTTCAGAGTTAAAATGTAACTCTTTATGGAGTTAAAATACTAATCCTACGGAGAGTAACTGTAACTCTAAAATTAATTATATGAACTCCTTACCAGTGTTAAAAAGTAACACTTAAAAAATATTTAGTTTAACACTTCTTAGAGTTAACATTTATTTAACACAATATAATGTTTTATGTGGAAATTACTACACTGAACACCATACTCTTGATTTACTGCCTTTATTTGAGCAAATCCATATGGTTCAGAAATTCAATGCATGGACAGACTTTGAAAACAATTGCTGTCATAAAATACTGTAAAACCTAACAGCAAAACATTAACATTTAATACATGTAGGCAGCTAACAAAGTGAATTAGTAAAATTGTATAAAACATTGTCAACAACACATCACTGCATTATATAAAATCAAGCCTGCTGGATTATAAAAAAACAAAACAAAAAAAAAAACAGTAGTGCAGTAGGATTGTGTAACCTGAGGTAGATACATCAGATGAAGTAACAATAACTTCACAGTAAACTCATTTAAATAAGAAATCAGATAATGCAACTTTCTGATACAACATAAAATTGTGAATCACACCCGTATTACATTTGTGCATCAAAAGACTTGAAATATCTTAATCTTTCCCTTTCTATAACCAGTATCTTCCTTGGTAGGGTTTCAGTCACTTAAAAAGCATGGAAGTGATCATAGAAACATGTTTCATGCTCAATCAAAACAAAAAACACTTTACCATTGTGTAAAATGATTGAGGTTATTTTGCTGAAAAGTTGCATGTTTTCATCAGTACCTGTGCAAACAAAAAGTCCAACACGATACTCAACACCACAACATCTTAACCACTTAGTGAGATTGACAGTGGCTTGTGAATCAACATGGAGAGATGCAGTTAAATGTTCTGAAAATTCAAGCGTCTCAAGTGAACACAATTTAACTGGACCAGACTCAACTGCTTTTAAAGACAAGCATTCCCAATGATATGCTACTGCAAACTGGTGTTTATTTGCAAGCGATACAGTCAAATTTTTGAAGTTCTTCACAGAATCTTTAAAAAATGTGTGTTTCGCTTCGAATCTCATGGTCCAGATATGAATGAGTGGTCCTATCTTTCTAATGCATCTTGGGTAGTGGACCATGAAATTATGTTTTAGAAGCAAGTTTTTTGATGGGTACAGTTCTTTGAAGAGCTGATGATGTTCAATAATAATGTGCTTTAAATACACTGTCATCCCCTCAGTGATTGAGTAAGAGAACACAATGTTTATGATGTTCAACAATAAGAGCAACAAGCGCCAGTGCAAATCATCCTCTGGTACCAGGTCACCAAATATCAAAGGTATGTTTGTGACTAAACACAGTGTTTGCGATGCATTCAGGCCTAATCCATGTCCTCCACAGTCAAGATTAATATTTGTTGGCTTGTTTTTAGTTTCCAGATAGCCATAATTAAAAGCATACATTCTGTTTAACAAGCTTTCTTTAGAGATGAAATGTTCAGTTAGATATTCAAAAAGTAGTTTGATCTCATATTGGCCAACCCCTTCCAAAATATCGTGCATGATGTCAAAGGCATAGTTTTCCCCTGTATTGAAATACTGCAAAGTATTGAGGATGCTTTTCCTCTTGATGCCAAAAGAAGAGGTTAGTGTTGGATCATCTACCAAACTGGCATAATGCTGATCATTCAGTACTGGTGATCTTAAAGTCAAACTTGGGTCATCCTCTGAGAAAACGGACTGAGCTGAAGATTTATCAATTAAGCAAAATTGACAGAAATAATTTGCATTAAATGATTCCAAGAACCCAAGAATGCTATGCATACCCAAGTTATCGCCGGTAATTTGAGCAAGTGTGCCATGTACAGGTTGTTCAGCAAATGGAACAGCAACCCCAACAGTTTCTAATATTTTCAAGTCCCTTATTAAGGGTTTCAGCATTTCATCAATCCCATATGTCTTAACATCTTGGGCATGAAACAAAGATACCAAATGGATGTTCATGAGGGCAGAATTCAACTTTGGAGCAAGATTTCTGAGAATAAAGTAAAGGCAACCAACTTTATGAATACCTTTTTTGGAGCCAAGAGGATTTGCACATTCAAACTCAAAGTATAATTGAATTTGGAGAGCAAATTGATTAGTCGAAAATAATGGATGATTTTTAAAGTAGCTACCGTCACAGAAGTCTTCATATATGTCAGACTGAGTACATGTTTGCATCATCTCACAAATGTTTTCATTTCTGAAAATGAACTGGAGTGTTTTCAAAATTGGAATATATATGAATTTATCATTAAAAGGAACTTGTTCATAAGTTCCAGTTTTGTTATTTCGTCTAGTATCATACCTTACACCAAGGCGCAGTTCAACTGGCTCTACTACTCCCCATTTGTCTCTGAAATACTTCTTCCATTTGGTATCAGTGTTCAGTTGGCTGAAAGGGTTCTCCAAACTTTTAAGTAACTCTTCTATGGCTGGTCTGGATGGATTGTTATCTGGGACTAAGTTCAAAACATGGTCCTTAATATTAGACTGCAGATCTTCCACAAATTCCTCCAAATTCTCAATTGTGGAAAGAACTACAGCATTTGGTAAACCACTACCCAAAAGCTTTGCTATTATGGATGCACGCATGTATTTCTTGTGAGTGGATACTGAAGGGCATGCTTCAACATTTTGGCACTGAGATGAAGTAGAGGGTATTTCGTCATTTAAGGAATGAGAATCGTCTTTTTCATTTTCATAACTGGAAGGGGTCTCATAAGGAACAATTCTGTCACCAATTGAAGAATGTATCTTAACGAGATGTCTCCTAAATCCAGAATAACTAGAGAATTGCAAGCAACAACCTGCTTGAGCACATTTCAGTCTTAGATTTTTCCCAGGATACATTCCATGAATTAGTTTGAGGTGCCTGAATAAAAGCAAAGCTGAACCAAAGGATGATGTGCAAAGGAAACAACTTAACATTTTGTTTGAATAAGACAATTACTGCTTGTTCAACAGCTTTGCTCTCAGCTCTTTGACTTTTGGAGTTTCTTCAGTTGTACCGATATCAATATTGTACACAGTAGTCTGCAAAAATGTGTACAGGCTGGACAGAGCATCATCATACTTCACACTGAAAACAAAATGGCACTTGAACAGCTCGTCAAAAGCACCCAAGGATGTACATGACTGACAAGGCAGACGTTTTTTGTCCAAGACAATGTAAAAGGTGAAAACCTGTGCTTTTGAAGTCCCTGAAGCAAGAAGATATGGCTGAGGGTTTCCTTCAGTGGTCAGGAGATGATCCTAGAGGCTTTGGCATGACTGAAACACAACATAAATGTCCCTTTTTAAACAATTTGTTTAAAATAGGCATTATTTGGAATAGGATAGTGTTGTCTTAACAAACCTTCACAAATTTCACCAGATGATCTGTTGCCTCTCCAACACTGATCTTCTTGGGCCGCTTTCTTCCAGCTGGTTGTGGAGTGAGAAGATGCAGCAGGACAAGTAGAGAAGCCATGTCACTGTCCCATTCTGGAGACAGAAAATAACAGTAGTTCAAACCAGTCTGTTTATGGCATTACCATAAATTAAATTACCCCTGTGTATTGTGTATCATAATATCTTAAAATTACAAACTATTTGTGAGGTAGTTATTACAATTTTCTTACAAACAGCATGATTTTTAAAAATGTAAATAGTTATGAAAAGCATGTGCAAAACATGAATTTAATGATGAGCTTTTGTAATAAACTAAATTAAGAATTAACTGTGAGTTAAGACTTTTGGGGAAATGCTTTTGGGAAATAATCAATAAAAACTTTTATCCAGAAGATTTATTGACTCAAGTAACAACATTACTAGTTTGATGATGACTGTACCTGGATCATCAGTAGTGTCAGATTCTTCATTCAGTGCAGCTTTCAGATGCTGTTTTAGGAGAGCAGTCTCTTTAAGGTTCCTGGCCTCCTGAATGACTTTTTCTTTAAAACTGGTGTTCCATTTTTCCAGGAACCTTGAAGCAACCTCTGGTCCAAACATCTGTGAGAAGTCTTGCAAAATCTAATTAAAAAGGGAAAGATAACCATTCAGACAACTAATTTAACATAATATTTGTAATACAATTTTGCATTCTTATTTAATACTTACCAGTCCTTTGATGTCCAAAAAACGAGGAAACATTTGTAGTACATCAGCAGAGCGCTGCGAGTCGTGGATAATCTGCTGACGGTAGTGGAAAGTTTCTCTCATCTTCTGGAACACCAAGTCACGGTCAGTTGTGTGGTGGAGGAGAGAAATGGCTTCCATACATTCATCTCCCATTCGCTGGTCATCTATGGTTCCAGTTGTTCTTGATGATGTGGGACCTCCTTTTAGCTCCACTCTGTTCTGTGATGTAGAGACGATTCTGGATTTACGTTGCACAGTCTTTATACGCCACTCAAGAAAGCCTTTGTTGCTCTGAATGTCAAAGAAACGTTCCTGGGGGGAAGCAGTATGTTATGTTGGACAAAATAATACAATTGCAGTGGCTCAAAAGCATATAAGATGTAAAAAGACTTACATATCCTTTTTTAGAGTATGGGTCTTTCAAAGATGGGAACAGTGACACAATCCCAAGGGCATGGAACTCCTTTGTTGCTTTACTAACAGCTCTCCTGCAAAGGTGAAAACATATTTGTATTTAGACTCTAATCTAAAAAAAAAAAAGGATAGTCATGCCTTCTTTAAGCTTCTTACCCTTCTTTTTCATGCATGTGAGCAACAATAATGTTCACCATTAAACGCCTTGTGGAATCTTTCAAGCTCCCAGTCTCTTGATACTCTTTAATCACAGTCATCCCCGCAGGCTTTGAAGTAAGAATTTGCTCGACATTCTAAAACAATGAAAAGATTATTTAGAAAAATTACAACGAAACTTGGACCTGTTTTTTTAAACAAAGACATTTAATCTTAATCTAATAAAAAAAATATACATTTGTGTGCAAGTAAAAAAAAAAATTATATATATATACACATTTCTTGCATGGACACTTTCCATTAAAGGTGGAATCATTTGAGATGCAGAATCACTACTGCTTGAGACAGACAATGTATCTGTCAGACTTGAGGAGGAGTAACCTTCAACCGCTTGCTGCAGTACAGTCATA
Organism: Gila orcuttii; assembly: GCA_026230005.1. Taxonomy (NCBI): domain Eukaryota; kingdom Metazoa; phylum Chordata; class Actinopteri; order Cypriniformes; family Leuciscidae; genus Gila; species Gila orcuttii. Next base: position 26,784,665 of record JAPDVR010000024.1, read on the forward strand.
TCTGAAGATCACAAAAACAACAGTATGACGCATATATAATCTAGCACCAGGGTGGATATGCCCAGGGTCAGACAAAACAATCAAATTGCATATAACTCTGCTTACCACAAGTAGTGAGAGTAACATATTCTGTCAGATTTGAGGTGGCACCAAACTCTGTCAGGTCTGATAAGTCAGTAGAGTTCTTGGATTTTTCAGGAAATGGAAGTTCTGAAATGCACATATTTTGTTTCTTAGTCAAGATACAAACTCTCAAAATATCTATAAAACAAAACAAATGTACTAAAATGTCCTACCATCATCAGTGTGGATGAAAAAACAAATTTCTTTGGTTGTTGCAAGTTCTGGAAAGACATCCTCATCCACCTCTATGCCCTGGTCATCTGTGACTTTCAATTCTGTATTCTCAGGTATCAGAAACTTCTGCTGGACTACACCATAATATCAACAACGTTATTATTTAAAAGAAATGACAAAATTACTGTTACTTACTCTTTATTAACTGAATACTAAACATACAACTCACCTGCACTGAGAAAATCTGTGAAACAAACTTCTTCCAGTTTTACATACTTCTTCTTCCCTCCAAATTGCACTTTTATTAACATCGTGACCTGACATTAAAGAGAAAACATGTCATTTAAGATAACAGCTAATGATTGAGAATGCAAAAATATATAAGCTGAAAATCACGCACATCGTGGATCACCACTAATACGTAGCCTAACGTTACATAGCTGTTACAATTCAAATCATTGCAGGCCTACACAGCACAGCTCAACTATATCTTATTATCCAGGGTAACGTTAGACACTGCAATTTTGTAACCACGTACGCCTGTAATGCATTGATGCATCAATTTCACGGCAAAACACTCATTTTCAGAAACACGGTGAATGGAAAGACGGTTAGCTAATGTTAACTCGTTTACATCGACAAAAACCCCGCGCAAATAGCCATTTCAAATTTTGAAACAAGTATAGGGCCTATACGTTCAACAGCAAGTTTGTCATGGTCGTTGACGTTAGTAAACAGTATAACTAGCCTATAACATAACAGCTACGCGATGACCAAACGTGTTTGTCAGAAAATATAGAACATTTTTAAATAGTTTTATATACACTTTTACCTACCTCACGACGAAGCACATAAGTCCATTATTCCTTTGTGCAGCAGAACCAGGGTCGTGTCGTGGCGCACTTCTCAAAACTCCAGGTGTTAAAACATGCTCCTGAACACCAATGAATGAACTCCAAAATACAACACAGCCGGGGAGTATCCAATAACACAAACTGTAGTCAGAGTTAAAAAAATAACTCAAAAAAATTAACTCTTTCACACTTTCTTGCCTAACTCATGATTTTTCAACTCCTGAAATTTGCTGTGTAGGAAATTACTAGTCATCCAGTTTTTATATCAGCTATGCTTTCAATTAATTTTGTGGATTGGTAAGTTTCGTCAGGGCGTGAAGAAATATAGAGCTGAATATCATCAGCATAAAAGTGAAAACTAATGAGGCAAAGCTGAGGCAACTAATCTCTCATATATGCCCATAGAAAACGAATTTCAGTCCAATTTCCATTTTAGTAAAATGCAAATACATTAAAGAACCATATGTGTGTACTACAGAGCATTAACGTGTTCCCTTTCGTTGTCACTCCGAGTTACGTCGGATGACGACGAATGGGGTTTCGCTTAGAAAGCCTATCAGCTTCGAGTATTACAAAACGAGCCTATGGCAAAGAAATGCCATGGGTCTGCGGAATTTGCATGACGTAAGGTCGAGACTCGGTGAACTCACATGAGTGAGAGTCCCCTCATCCACCCCCCGATCTTCGGCTGGTGGCCAGGGTGACCTGAGGGTTTCGGTCTGGAACAAGGCGCCGACTATGTGTCCGCGACCCCAGCCCCCCTCTTCAATGACGGTGCCCGCTAGTGAACAGGTGATTCCCACGGGTCTACCCTCTGGTGGCCCGTGTGTTTCATTTGAAGCTACAGAGGATGATATTATGTTTGTAGCAGCTTCACTAGGTGAGTTTGATTTTCCTGGAAGTGACGACTCGTCGAGTCTGATCCGGAGATGACGGCCATGCTTTCCCGGGACGATTGGTTTTTGGGTGAGGCCGCCGACCCTCGTCCACGGCAAACCCCAATACCGTTCTTCCCGGACGTGCATGATGAGATCAGGGGCCATTCGCTGATCTCATCCGCCTTTCCTCCCCTCGATGGGGCCGCTGCCCGTGGGTACACTGGGGTTCCCCCGGCTGAACGCTCTGTTGCGATGCTATGTGTCCTCAGAGTGCTTCTTCTCGGCGCAATCCTAAGCACCCGTCCGTGGCCTGTAGTTTTTTGTCTACGCTTGTGGCGAGATCCTATAGCGCCACGGGACTGGCGGCCGCCTCACTGCGTGCCATGGTCATTCTGCTGGTCTACCTGACCCAGATGCTCATGGACCTGCACGAGGGCGGAACTGACCCAGGGCTCTTCACTGAGCTGCGCGCCGCCACTAACCTTGCTCTCCGAGCGACGAAAGTGGCCGTACGCTCCCTGGGTCGGGTGATGCTCACCATTCGGTGGCCGTACCTGTTTGATGTGCTGGATGTCGCGCGGACCCGTCTGTCCGACATTCCCACATCCCAGGTCGGCCTCTTCGGCGGTGCGGTTGAGGGCTGGCCCAACAGCTCTCAGCCGTCCATGAGCAGACTGACGTTGATTCTGTACCGACGGCCCCGCCGTCCGCTCAGATCCCTCGGTCTGCCCACCGCCAAGGGCGCCCTCCCGCGGCTCCCACCCTGCCCGTTCACCCGGGCCGGCTCTGGGGGCCGCGGGCGGACGCCACAGCCCTCTCTAGCCCCGCCCCCCGCTACACGCCGGGTTAAGCGGCGCTCCTGAGACGGGCTCCTCGGGGATGGAGCAGGTTGAGGTCGACTCTGTCCCGACGGCCCCGCCGTCCGCTCAGGTCCCTCGGTCTGCCCACCGCCGAGGGCGCCCCCCCGCGGCTCCCAGAAGCCGTACGCCACAGCCCTCTCCAGCCCCGCCCCCGCTACGCGCCGGGTTAGGTGGCGCTCTTGAGAGGGGCTCCTCAGAGATGGGACTCAGTTCTTTCCAGGAGTTGGGAGCAGGACCACTCCTTTCCCCGGTGGAGGGCCGGGGAAGAATCCTTATTCGCAAAGAACTGACTCTCCCGTCAGTTCCGTCAGTTCTGACTCTCCCGAACTGACTCTCCCGAGAGGGGCTCCTCAGAGATGGGACTCAGTTCTTTCCAGGAGTTGGGAGCAGGACCACTCCTTTCCCCGGAGGGCCGGGGAAGAATCCTTATTCGCAAAGAACTGACTCTCCCGTCTCTGAGCACACAGAGTTCTCGGACGACACAGAGCGCCGCCCTCTAGCCGTGCTCTCCTCGTCCCCCTCTGTCCCAGAGGTGGTTGACACGGCGTGCCGTCCACGGACCGCTTTGCCCCTGTCCCCCTCTGTCGCCAGACCCCTGGCAGAGCAGGCCCCCGCGGGACGACCAGCCTGGTCCTCCCCTGGCCCCCTCTGCCAGGGCGCGGTTGCTAACTGTGCCCCCACACCAGGCCGCTATACCGTCCACGTCTGGGCCAGTTACTCCGCTTCGCTGCCCCTCCGGGGGGACGCCTGTCGTCGCGTGATCCCGCCGGTTCAGTTCCTGGGAGCCTGGCTAGAGCTTCCCCGTCTGTCCCGCTGGATCGCGCGCTCCGTCAGGCTCGGCTTGCGATTCAGTTCGCACGGTCTCCTCCCCGCTTCAGGGGAGTCCGCTCCTCTTTGGTCGGTGGCAATGCCCCCGTCATGAGAGCAGAGATTGCCACCCTGCTGGCGAAGGGTGCAATCGAGACTGTCCCTCCAGCCGAGATGAGGTCCGGGTTCTACAGCCCTTACTTCATTGTCCCCAAGAAAACCGGTGGGTTATGGCCAAGCCTGGACTTGCGCGTGCTGAACCGCTCCCTTCACAGGCTGCTGTTCAAGATGCTCAACGCCAAACGCGTTCTCGAATGCGTGCGGCCCCAGAATTGGTTTGCAGCGATCGACCTGAAGGACGCCTACTTTCATGTCTCCATTCTTCCTCGACACAGACCGTTCCTACGGTTTGCTTTCGAGGGGCAGGCATACCAGTACGCGGTTCTCCCTTTCGGGCTAGCCCTGTCTCCTCGCACCTTCACGAAGGTCGTCGAGGCTGCCCTTGTTCCCCTTCGGGAACACGGGGTTCGCATCCTGAGTTATATCGACGACTGGCTGATCCTAGCTCACTCTCGAGATCAGGTTTGCGAACACAGGGACCTAGTGCTCCGGCACCTAGCTCGTCTGGGCCTTCGGGTCAACTGGGAGAAGAGCAAACTTTGCCCCGTGCAGAGGATCTCTTTTCTCGGTATGGACATCGACTCGGTCGCCATGTCCGCGCAGCTTACGAGCGAGCGCGCGCAGTCACTGCTGACTTGCCTGAGACATCTCAAGAGCAAGAGTGCGGTTCCACTGAAACATTTTCAGAGGCTCCTGGGGCATATGGCATCTGCAGCCGCGGTCACGCCTCTCGGATTGCTTCATATGAGACCGCTTCAGCTTTGGCTTCGCGACCGAGTCCCGAGGTGGGCATGGCAACAAGGCACGCTCCGAGTACCAGTTACTCCGACCTGCCGTCAGTTCCTCACCCCGTGGTCGAACCTCAGTTTTCTCAGGGCGGGTGTCCCCCTGGAACGAGCTTCCCGGCATGTTGTGGTCTCCACAGATGCCTCCACCACGGGCTGGGGCGCCATGTGCAATGGACATGCTGCTGCGGGCTCCTGGACAGGACCCCAGCGGCTATGGCATGTCAATTGCCTCGAGTTGTTGGCAGTACGCCTTGCCCTGCACCGCTTCCGGGCGTTGCTCAGGGGTCAACACGTACTAGTCCGCTCAGACAATACCGCTACTGTAGCGTACATCAACCATCAAGGTGGTCTACGCTCCCGCCGTATGTCACAACTCGCCCGCCACCTCCTCCTATGGAGTCAGAAGCATCTGAGGTCGCTTCGAGCCATTTTCATTCCCGGAGCCCTGAACTGTGCAGCCGACGAGCTCTCACGGCTTCAGCCCTCCCTGGAGAATAGCGACTCCATCCCCAGTCGGTTCAGCTGATTTGGGACCAGTTCGGGGACGCACAGATAGATCTGTTTGCCTCTCACGACTCGACCCATTGCGCCCTGTATTTTTCCCTGACCGAGGGCACGCTCGGCACGGATGCACTGGCGCACAGCTGGCCGCCGGGCCGCAAATATGCGTTTCCCCCAGTGAGCCTTCTTGCGCAGACCTTGTGCAAGGTCAGGGAGGATGAGGAGCAGGTCATTTTGGTCGCACCGTATTGGCCCGGCCGGACCTGGTTCTCCGAACTTGCACTCCTCGCGACAGCACCTCCCTGGCCCATTCCTCTGAGGAAGGACCTTCTTTCTCAGGGACGGGGCACCCTGTGGCACCCTCGCCCCGATCTCTGGAGCCTCCACGTGTGGCTCCTGGACGGCTCGAGGTAGGTTTGAGTACCCTTCCACCAGCGGTGGCGGCTACCATCACTTCCGCTAGAGCGTCGTCCACGAGACACGTCTATGCGTTGAAGTGGAACCTCTTCGTCGACTGGTGCTCTTCTCACCGAGAAGACCCCCGGAGATGCTCGATCAGCGTTGTGCTTTCCTTCCTTCAGCAAGGGTTGGAGCGAAGGCTGTCTCCCTCCACCCTTAAGGTCTATGTTGCCGCCATTGCCGCACATCATAACCCCGTCGAAGGTAAGTCGGTAGGGAAGCACGACCTGGTCATCAGGTTCCTGAGAGGAGCGAGGAGACTAAATCCTCCTCGTCCTCCTCTCGTTCCCTCTTGGGACCTCTCAGTGGTTCTAACTGCCCTGAAGAGTGCTCCCTTTGAGCCCCTGCAATCAGTTGAGCTTAAGTTCCTGTCAATGAAGACAGCGCTCCTGGTTGCACTGGCCTCCATCAAGAGGGTAGGGGACCTGCACGCATTCTCCGTCGACGAAGCGTGCCTGGAATTCGGGCCGGCCTTCTCTCACGTGATCCTGAGACCCCGGCCCGGATACGTGCCCAAGGTTCCTACCACTCCCTTTCGGGACCAGGTGGTGAACCTGCAAGCGCTGCCCCCGGAGGAGGCAGACCCAGCCTTGGCACTGCTCTGTCCAGTACGCGCTCTTCGCGCCTATGTAGACAGGACGCAGTGTTTCAGGACCTCAGACCAGCTCTTTGTCTGTTATGGTGGGAAGCTGAAGGGAAAGGCTCTCTCCAAGCAAAGTTTGTCTCACTGGATAGTGGACGCCATTGCTTTGGCATACCAGCAGCAAGGCCGACCGTGCCCCCTTGGTGTGACGGCCCACTCCACCCGGAGTGTGGCATCCTCTTGGGCTCTAGCGCATGGCGCCTCACTAACAGACATCTGCAGAGCTGCAGGCTGGGCGACACCTAACACATTCGCCAGATTCTATAATCTCCGAGTGGAGCCAGAGTCCTTCCATGTACTCGCTTCAACTAGCTAGTACCGGACCCGCTCAGGTGTCTTCGCTTGCTCGCCATTCCACTCCACGGACTGGATACGTGCGATATTCTCCTCAGGTGAGCTTCCCGAAAGCCCTGAGTTCCTCCAGCACTCCTGACGTCGGCGCCAGTCTCTTGCCTGCGCGTCGGCTAGGTGCCTCCCGTGTGCATGGTCCCTCCCCTGAGCGACCCCCACATGTGTATTTCCACTGTAAGCCTCTCTGAGCATGTGTCTGAGCACCTTGCCACCCCTGGGGTTGAGATATTCCACCTGCGGCTGGACACCCCAGTGTTCTCCATGTTTCCTTCGGGTCATATGTGTATTCTCTAAGTCCCCCCCCCCTCTGGGTTGGCATTAATTGCATACTTCCCCTAACTTGGGATATGCTTCCCAGTGTACCTTGGTATTCCTGTGTTAAATTGAGTCCTTCGTCCTTCTATGTCAGGGACCTCGATTTACGCAGGGCACTGGAAGACAGCTGAGAAGGTGGCGTGATTAGACTGGTAACCCCATTCGTCGTCATCCGACGTAACTCGGAGTGACAACGAAAGGGAACGTCTCGGTTACGTATGTAACCCTCGTTCCCTGAGTAGGGAACGGAGACGTTACGTCTGCCTGCCACTTTCCGCTGTACCGCGGGGATCGCCTGAGCTCAGTCTTGGCTCCTCAGCGAAGAAACATAAACTGCTGTTGCGGACTTCCTCCTTTTATACCCACGAGGTGGGGCGGAGTTACGTCATGCAAATTCCGCAGACCCATGGCATTTCTTTGCCATAGGCTCGTTTTGTAATACTCGAAGCTGATAGGCTTTCTAAGCGAAACCCCATTCGTCGTCATCCGACGTAACGTCTCCGTTCCCTACTCAGGGAACGAGGGTTACATACGTAACCGAGACGTTTCATGGAGAGGAAGATATGATGACTAGTTGCCTATAAGTATTGTAATGGTGCAAAAAGTCAAATTTCAGAGGCATGTTATCATCTAAATGGTATATGTTTATACTTCTCTTTAAGGGCGTAGGTTTGATTTTGAGATTGGTGGGGACTGGGGACATCCACAGAAGCGGAGGAATCAGGAAATTAATAGGATAATGTATTAAGGTTTTTATATTGACCTTAACAATATGTTAACTCATTAATTCTGTAATGTTACAGGTAACTAATAAAGCCAAGGAGGCAGTTTAACAGAGACTTAACTGTACTCCGTTCATAGTGCAATGCAATAGTGCAATGTCTTGTTCCTTGCTTTTTGACGAAGCCAAACACGTCTGCATCTTTCATTAAAAGGATATTGTTCACCCAAAAACGAAAATCATTTAGGCTACTCACTCTCAACTTGTTTCAAACCAGTTTCTTTCTTCTGCTGAACACAAAAGAAGATATTTTGAAGAATGTCGATAACCAAACAGTTGATTGTAGCTATAGACTTCCATTGTAGGAAAAAAAAAATACTATGGAAGTCAATGGCTACCATCAACTGTTTGGTTATCGACATTCTTCAAAATACCTTCTTTTGTCTTCAGCAGAAGAAAGAATCTGGTTTGAAACAACTTGAGAGTGAGTAAATGATGACAGAATTTTCATTTTTAAATAAGTGAACTTATCCCTTTAACAGAAATTAACTGTTGGCATATATGTTTTGCATCAATACTGTCAAGTTTGTCCTGTTGGACACGACACACAGCAATACTGTCAAGTGTCACTTGTGACCATTGGTCTGAGACATGTTTTCAGCGTCCTAAGTGCACTGAAACTTCTTTCAGTCCAGCTGATGAGACTGGGATGACAAGGTTCCAACTTGATCAAACAGGCCTCTCATTTCAACAGACTTATCCCGCGATTGTCTTACAGTTTATTGTAAAAACTGCTGTCCCCGAATCAATATTTGACGCGATTTTCCCCGTATTCTTGAGCAGAGAACTGTTGATTTCTCCCTCACTTACCGCATCTAGGTTTCTTAATTCCTTCGGGTGAGTTTTGCCAATTCGCACAACCAAATGTAACAGCGTCTCACAAGTTAGAAAGAAAACACAAAGCCAATCAGTTTAGCGATGTTCAGGAGGCGGGACTCAGATCTATTAAACTTTTGTGTAATTGGCCATTTTTTGAACGATGACAAGCCGGAATAAAAACAAGCTGAAATGAAATTGGAGTAACGAGGCTATTTTAAAAATGTAAGGACTATAAAAGTACAGATAATTGCGTGAAAATGTAAGGAGTAGAAGTAAAAAGTCGGCTGAAAAATAATTACTCAAGTAAAGAATAGATACCCAAAATTTCTACTTAAGTAAGGTAACGAAGTATTTGTACTTCGTTACTTGACACCTCTGGTCTCCTGGGAGATCAATGCCCGCTGGACAGAGAAAGAGGAAACCTAGATGCATGCTATGTCCGCTGGGAGACCAATGCTCGCTGGACGGAGAAAGAAAAACAGATGCCTGCTACGTCCGCTGGGAGACCAATGCTCACTGGACAGAGAAAGAGGAAACCTAGATGCATGCTACGTCCGCTGGGAGACTAATGCTCGCTGGACAGAGAGAGAGGAAACATGAGTGCTCTACAGGGAGAGTTCTTGCTGCGTCCACTGGGAGACTAATGATTGCTGGATAAAGAAAGAGGAAACAAAAGTATACTACGTCCGCTGGGAGATCAACGCTCACTGGACGGAGAAAGGGTATGGGAATCTTAGTTCTGAATAGTGAGGTACTGGAGTTGGGGATTGGTCCGCCTCAGGAGCCAGCGTCTGTTTAGCAATTATGATAATTTGATCGCAGGCTGAGATACAAATTAGGCGTCTTAAGAGTGACATTAGAACGGGTGAATGGGAACGGCCATTATTAATGCATTGAACGGTTGCTTCGTTGTTGTGATGCACTAAAACACTAAAACACTGCTGGTGGCCCATCCTTTTCCCCATAGGAAAGCTTCTACTACATGAGGGTAAAGCTCAAATAGTGCTGAGGACTGAGTTGTGTCCTGGAGTTGGGGGGGCCATGGAGACACAAACCAGCATCCTTGGTAGAAACCCCCGAATCCGATTGAGGGGGCCGCATCTGTGAATAATTGGATATCGACTGGAGAAAGAACGAGATTGTTATAGAAAAAAAGATAGGCCGTTCCACTGTTTTAGGAAAGTTGTTCATAACCTGAGTTTGTCGCGGCACATCTGAGATATGGAAATGAGGTCCTCAAATCATAAACAAAGTCTTGACGCGATATAAATGAGAGATTCACTGTGCAGTGTGGACAACTTCAGTGTTTTTGTGATTCTTTATTTATTAAACATTTTGTGTGTATAACTATTTACAACAAAGCCCAAGACCCGCCCATAATCATAAGACTAAATAGAAATAATAAAATAAATAAATACATATGACAGGAAATTACAATATAATTAGACAAAATTATATATAGAAGGAACTCAGAGTCTTTTTGATAAAGTCTCAATAAGGTCCCGCCAAAATTGTTTTGTAATTCTGTTGGCGCCGAGCACTTTAGCTGTGGTACACTCCTAAAGAGCAATGTCCATCAAATAGGACATCCAGACAGACATAGCTGGGGTAGTTGGTTCCACCCACAGTTTTAGGATAACCTTTTTAGCAGCAGTAAGAACAGCGGACAGAATCCTCCTTTGATTGACAGACAGTGACAGTGAGCAATCGTCCAGCAAAAGAAAAACCAGAGGGTCCTTTTGTAACGGAATCCTCAGAAGATCTGTCAGAAGGTCCTGGACTGAAGACCAGAACGGCACAATTCGAGAACAGTCCCAGAACATATGCATATATGTACCTAAATGTGCGCTGTTACACAGGTGACAGAAAGGATCAGACTTTCTTTTCATTTTATTTAGTAAACAGGGTGTGGCATATGCCTTATAAATTAGCTTATAATGTATCATTTGGTGAGCTGGATTTTTTGAGGTAGCAAAACAATTCCCCCAGACAGTGTCCCAGTCAATCACGGTGTTAAGTTGCCTCTCCCAAAAGTCATCAGTCGGAATGTTCGCGTACTGTCGTACCACAAGCGATTTATAAATTATGCTCACAATACCTCTAGAAGCCATACTGGAATCTATCCAGTCTATCATAGGATGAGAAGATACTTTAGTTGACCAGGGTACTCCATAGGCTTTTAGCGCAGACCTCAATCTTAGATACAAAAAGAAGGAAAATCCTGGAAGAGAGAATTCATCCTTTAGACTCTGAAAGGATTTAACCCCATAATCACTGTACATATCTTTCAGGGTATAAACCCCACATTTAGCCCATTATTTGGAAACAAAGGGTTTGTTACCCATACAGAGATTACTATTATGCCAAATGGGGGTGGAATCACAGTAGGAATCTGAAGCTCCCATGATCCTTTCTGCCACTCTCCAGGTTTTGATAGAATGACATATAATTGGACCAAACTTTTCCAAAACTTTATTAGGTATCCCAGTAAAAGGTAAATCCTGTAGACGCAATGCGTGAATAATATTAGTTTCTAAAGCCCGCCATGGCACAGGGGAGTCAGCATCAATCCACGTCCTAAGTGGTCTTATTTGGTATGGTAAATAATAGGACCAAAAATCTGGTAGCGATAAGCCTCCATGAGGTTTTAACCTGTGCATAGATTTGAGACGAATTCTAGGCCGTTTATAGTTCCATAAGAATTTTGTTACTGCTGTACGAAGCTCTTTAAAGTAACCAATAGGTGGTTCCAGAGGTAAAGTTGAAAATAAAAAGCTCAGCCTCGGAAGTATAGTCATCTTAATAGTGGCCATCCTACCATGAAGAGCCAAGCAGAGTGGAGACCAACACAGGAGATTACTCGAAATCTTATCAAGAAGAGACTGGTAGTTCCACTTAGAAATGCTAGATAGTGAAGAAAAAACTCTAATCCCAAGATAATTAAACTGGTCGCTGACTGGAATCATGGTGGGTAAGGCCTGAATCTCTGATTTAGCAGCTGAGTTAAGTGGCATAAGTACGGATTTGCTCCAGTTAATTTTATAACCGGACAGTTTACCAAATGTATCAAATAATTTTAAGCATTCTTTAACTGAATCTGTGATATTTGATAGATACAAAAGAATGTATAGAGTGAAATCTTATGAGAGGTATTAACACAGCTTATGGTGACTATTGCAGAGCATTGTCTAATCGCTTGGGCCAAAGGCTCTAATGATAAATTAAAAAGCAAGGGTGATAGGGGACATCCTTGGCGAGTGCCTCTGTCAAGACGGAAGGGAGGAGAAATCTGAAGACCAGTAAGAATTCTGGCTGAACAGTCAAAATAGATAGTTTTGACAGCTTGCAATGAAAAAAGAACCAAATCTAAAATGCTCCAAAACAGACCACAAAAAATTCCACTCAATTCTGTCGAACGCTTTTTCTGCATCCAGAGAAAGGACTGCAGAGGAAGCTGTATAGGAGTCTGCTTGTTGAATAATATGAAGAAGCCTACGTATATTGTCAGCAGCAAATCTCCCCTTAAGAAAACCCGACTGATCATACTTGATCAAGTCTCCTACACACTGATCCAATCTCAAGGCCAAGACTTTTGCCATCAGCTTTGAATCTGTGGATAGAAGGCTAATTGGCCTGTAGCTAGAACACTCAAGAGAGTCCTTCCCTTTCTTCAAAAGCAAAGTTATTAAAGCTGTGTTTTGGTCCCTGTGCAGAGCACCTTTTTCTAAAGCAAAATTTAAAGAATTAAGTATCATGGGAGCCACTATGTCCCATAATGTCTTCAGTAACTCCGGGGGAATCCCATCTAACCCAGGGGCTTTATTACTGCTTATGGATTCCAGGGCTGATTTCAATTCCTCGATTGTCAAAGGGCTGTCCAATATATCGCGCTGAGAATCATTTAATTTGGGAAGATTTAAATGCTTAAGGAATAAATCTAAATTTTTTGGGTCAGTGCTGTATTCTGAAGTATATAACTGTTGATAATAGGATTCAAATATTCTATTTACACCCTTAGGTTGAGTATAAACTGAGCCCTCATACCTAATAGCAGATATGCTGGCCTTCACCATCACCATCCTTCAACCTCAAAGCCAAAAGCTTAGAAGGGCGTTCTCCATTGAAATAATAAGATTGTCTAGTGCGGTGCATGTAAAATTCAGCTCTGTGCAAATATATAGATTTTAATTCTGATTTAAGGACGTTTACTTCTTTGACTTTTATCTCAGAAAATTTACCTTTTAATTCCTTCTCTAGTATATCAATTTGTTTTTCTAATTCGATATTACGCCTCTCTCTACGTTTTTTACTAAAGGATGAAAAACATTTACCCCTAATAAAACATTTAGCGGTTTCCCACAATACTTGAGGGTTAGAAGCTGAATCCCTATTAATCTGCAAAAACTCCTTCAAAGAGCTGCGTTATCAGCCACAAATTTACAGTCCTGTAACAAGGAAGTATTAAATCTCCAACGATTATGTCTGGAGCCCAATGATACAGGGGTTAAAGTAGTAATTATTGGGGAATGATCAGATAGAAGAAGTGGCAGAATATCTACTTTATTAATATAAGGAATTAGAGAGGGAGACATAAGTAAGTAGTTGATCCTTGAATAGCTCTTGTGACGAGCTGAAAAGAATGTATAATCCCTTGAACCATCATTTTGTAAGCGCCAGACATCACATATGTTAGAATGTCGCAAAAAGGAGTTAAAACATCCAGAAATCCTTGCATCAGCCTTAGAAGCATGAGATCTATCTAGCTGAGGATCCAACACAGCATTAAAATCGCCCCCTAACACCACGAGACAGTCCTCCAAGCTCGCAACTACACATAATAATTCTTGAAAAAATAAGGGATCACCCTCGTTGGGTGCATATACAGAAACAAAAGCGTATTTAGTATTATTTAGAGAACCAACAACATAGGTGATTCGGCCTTCTTTATCCCCACCAGATCGTGTAATTGAGAAATTGAGTGCCTAGACAATATCAGTACCCCTTTAGATTTATTGACGGCCGAAGAAGAGGAAATAATTTAAGTATCTATTTTGAAAGCGATGTATGTCAGCCGACTTCAAATGCGACTATTGTATAAGGGCAAAAGAGACCTTTTTACATCTTAGATAATCTAAGCATTTGGTTCGTTTGATGGGGCTATTTAACCCATTAACGTTCCATGACAATATATTTATAGCCATGAGTTAACTAACAGCAATATGCAGACCAACCAGAACAAGGCGGGAAGACCAAAGAGTATTATACATATGAATATATGCATTAAAAAAAAGACAAAAGAAATTAAACTTACGTGGGCAGACTCGGGCATTGAAAAAAAAGAAAAACACAAACAAGAACAGTAAAAGAAAGGGCAGTAAGCAAAGAGTTAAAACACACTCTTCTACCTGCCCTTAACATAACAGACTTTGGATACGCGGCCAACTAGCAGTCCGGCTCATCCGTCAATTCACCTGACCCGGTCATTTTCCGGATGAAATCAAATCAGCCCGTCTCAGTAAAGTCCTCCATGGGAACTGCCGATTCATGCTCATTCGCCTCGGATTCTCGTGACACGACCGCCACATCTCCCTTCAGAGAAGATTTTGCGATGGGATCCCAATTGAGGATGAACTTTTCAACCTCCGCCGGTGTCTCTAAAAGTGAAATCTTCCCTCGGTGAGTAACTTTTACTACCGCGGGATAGAGCAGAAAAGACGTCATTCCCAACTGAGTTAGCTTCTTCCTCGCCAGTGCCATCGCTCTCCTCTTAGACGCAGTGTGAGTGCTGTAGTCTGGGAAGAAAAGCAGTGGAGATCCATTATGAAGAATCTGTCCAGCAGCACGGGCTCCATTCAGGATTGCATTCCGATCTTGATAGCGCAGCATCTTAAAGATGAACGTACGAGGGGTATATTTTGTGCGCTCACCGCCGTAGATACGGTGAGCTCTTTCAATTTCCAGTACCTTGCCAGCAAGAGAGGGAATCCATTTAGGAAGATTATTCTGTATAAATCGCAGAGGTTATACAGAGGCAATAATTTTATGATTTTTGTTACATTTACAGTTTACATACACCTTTCAGAATCTCCAGAATGTAATTTTTATTTATTTATTATTAAGAAGGATCATAAAAACATTGTTTCTATTTAGTAGCTACTGCACTGAAAAAGCTTTTTCACATAACAGATGTTTAATAGCCTAGACCACAAGACAAAATACAAACACAAAATACAAGACAAATTACTTGATTGTAATATTGTTTCATTACCTGAATGATCCACAACTGTTTTTTTGTTGTTGTAATGGTTGTTCATGAGGAATAATCCTCCAGCTCCTGCACATTCTTTGCTTTTCCAGCATCTTCTGCATATTTACTCCTTAATAGCAGTGACTATGATTGTGAGATCCATATTTTCGCACTGGTGACAACTGAGGGACTCATACACAACTATTACAAACCCTGCAAACATTTAGTGATGCTCAAGAAGTTCATTAAGGATGGAACTGGATGTAAATTCTTCTTATTTTGTTGAAAAATTATATTAATTTAGTCCTGCCCTTCAGAGGCTAAAAAAGATATTAGCATGTAAAAGAAAATAAGAAAAATTTAAACATCACCATCATCTTGCTCAAAAGTTTACCCCTGGCTCTTAATGCATCGTGTTGCATTCTTGAGCATTACCTTGCAGATTATGAAAGATGTACAATAGGTAAACGTATGACTTTGACTATACATTGCAATCATTTTGTAAGGTTTAAAATATTAATTTAAGAGCTCAGTGTTGAGACCTTTCGCCGGAATTTGATTGATCATAATGCAGATACCCGCCATTTTTGTCCGACAAACAAACCAAACCAGTTAATAGATTAAAGTCAGTGGACTTGAACTTGAAAAATGGTGTGTATTGATTTATTTTTAGAGTTCTGATTTTCATTCATGTTTAATTCGTGCTATAACTAGAAGAGATTATCAGTTCATGTGCTGCTTGAACTGAGATCTACACATTAAAGCACCACAAAACAGCAGAGGTGGAAAGTAACAAATTACATTTTCTCGCGTTACGTAATTGAGTCGTTTTTTTGTGTATTTCTACTTTTTTAAGTAGTTTTTAAAATCTGTAATTTTACTTTTACTTAAGTACGTTTTGTTTAAAGAATTGTACTTCGCTACATTTGAAATCATATCCGTTACTGAGTAAAAAATAATACAAGGGAGAAAAAAAAAATCACACTCCGGAAACTACTGCATTGATTGAAGGGCGGGAGAACAAACGTGCAAAAAAGGTGACGCAGACCCAGCTGAAGCTGAAAGCGAAGCGCCCTTGAATTCTTATGAAGCGAATTATGGCCAGTATGGAAATACTTTGGATGTAGAAAAAAGTGTGGTTGTCCTCGAGGATAGATATCCAATTTGCAAAAAATGTGGACACATAGTGGCTGCAAAAGGAGGATACATAGGACACCCTCCCCCTGCAGATAAGGGTATGTCCCGATTATAACTTAAGGCGAATGATTTACGTGATGCAGAGGGAATCCTGGAATCCAGTCATGAAAATGGAATATAACGCAGATGTCACATAGGCTAAAACACGCAAAATGATGTATGGATCAATACATGGAAAGTAGAACTGTGCAATAATTCCAATCGCGACCTGGTCTGTGAATATTTAAGCGCAAAAATACTGCTATGTAAATATATAACCTGCTTGTTCTGCGTTTCTGTTTGAATAGGTGAGAATGAGCTGCTCCGCTTGGTCTAAGTTACTACATAGGCTCAAGTACATGCTGTTTTCAGCGCCTCACAAACAATTTGAGGACATGAACATTTCCAGAGCTGCTCTGAGAGAACGCCTATAAGAGATCGCTAAGACATGTGACCAACTGGGCGGCAACGTCATCAGAACGCAAAGAATTATGTTTGGCCAGTTGGCAAAGTTACAGGGGCTGGCATAGCAGGCTAGTGTTCCGGCATGAAAAAAAAATAGCGTGAAAAACAGAATATAATCCTACAAAATGCAGCGGGCTAAAGAAAACATTGTCGGACCATACCAGAAAACTGTCGTCCGTTCAAAAGTATGCTAATTTTTTAAGCACCACACTCCTCGCTCTCTCTCATCTATCTCATCTATCTAGCATGCAGTCAGAATTCATGTCAAGATTGCAATGCTGGAGTGTGTGTGCGCCCGCGAGAGAGAGGCGCAGGCGCGGGCGCGATCGAACTGTGTGTGTGTGTGTGTGTGTGTGTGTGTGTGTGAGAGAGAGAGAGAGAGAGAGAGAGAGAGAGACGCGATCGAACTGTGTGTGTGTGTGTGTGTGTGTGTGTGTGTGTGTGTGTGTGTGTGTGTGTGTGTGTGAGAGAGAGACAGAGAGAGAGAGAGAGAGGGAGAGAGAGAGAGACGCGATCGAACTCTGTGTGTGTGTGAGAGAGAGAGAGAGAGAGAGAGAGAGAGAGAGAGAGAGAGAGAGAGAGAGGCGCGGGCGCGATCGAACAGTGGAAACATAAAAACATACTCCGTCATTTTGTTCATAGAGGTTATCATTCAAACTGCAAAGTGTTTACTTATATTTGCGTAACTTACACTCGCAATAAAACACAACATTGTGCTTTTGTCACACTCTAAACTCTTGTCAAACTGTAACCTACAACTGTCACCCAACCAAACACACACAGTTTTAAAAGCAACATCCAACCCCATTTCAAAACAGTCTGTGGGTTACTTTTGGACATTAATCATATCGCATTGGTTTTCATTTCTTGTCTTCAGAGCAGTTACATATTCTACATTGATTAAAAAAGAAAATCAAATGTGTTTTTAATGGTAGTATTATTTTATTTGAAAATCAATTATTTACCATTCAGATGAGAATAAAGTTAGGGTTAATTAAAACTAACGAAAACAAATATATTGATCCGTTCTTAAAGGATAATTCAGGTATTTAGCACTTTGAGTCTATTTTCTAGTTTGTTTTGGATGAACTAAGTTAGAGTGGTGGGTAGAATTTTGACGATGGGTCCTGTCTCGACTTTTTGAATCTTTTAGAATCGCCTCTGACCGTTTCAGAGTGGCTGTCTACGAGCATACACAAACATGTCCTTAAAACAACCCTTAACGTTCGTTTTCAAAACTGTGCAAGAAGAGCTATTGCAGTTTATAACACAGCAGGTAGACGGCATCTTGAACACTGCGTTCTTCCCTCCATGCAATCAAGTCACTCTGGTGCCTTCTGTTTGTGCCGCGGATTCCCAAAATGCTTTGCGTTCACCACTGGTAATACGTCACGATGACGTCACATTAGCAATCTCTATTGAGCATTTTCACCATTTTATTTGAGGAAAACCATTGTCAAATACACTTTGAAACAGGTCTTCACTACAACCCGTCAAAATAAAAGTTTGGTTTAACTAGGAGAAATTATGACAGAAATGTATTACTATTGTAGGCATACAATAGAACATACTCCTCAAAATAATAATAATAACAACAACAACAATAATAATACAATTTATTTAAACATTATTTAAGGAATATATTTTTTGTCCATTGTTTAATTTAGTAAATCTGTTTTTGCAGCTCTTCCCCAAAAAATAAAAGGACACAAGTTTAAATTTTCATTTGATTACCACCGTTTTTGATAATATATTTGGATTAAATCATAAAAGAAACATAAATTTTCTGAATAAAATACATTTCATAGGACTATATTATTCTTAAACATTTTAATAAATTATTAATGTTAAAAATAAGTTGTTAATCTAATTCATTATCAATTATTGAATTTAATTGATTCGTTTTATTGAAATTTTAATAAACAAAACAAACAAATGGTTTCAAGTTTGTTATAATAAAAGCATTCGTTCAACCCCCAACAAAAACTGTTTTCTTTAATTTAATTGTCATTTTAACTGATGATAATAATAATAACCATAATTTAATAATACCGTTTATTTATTTAATAATTGATTAATACTGTAAACCGTGATATTTTCTGAGACGTTATCATACTGTGAAAATCTCATACCATTACAACCCTACACGGGAGAGCCCCCCACCCCACCCCACTGTTAAAAAAGTAACTCAGTAACTTTTACTTGAGTACATTTTAAATTAGCTACTTTTTACTTTTACTTGAGTAGATTTTTAGACCGGTAATTTTACTTGTACTTAAGTAAAATTTCATTGAAGTAGTAGTACTTTTACTTGAGTAGAATATTTTATTACTCTTTCCACCTCTGCAAAACAGTATTTATTGTTTGAATTTCATAATAATTATAAACATTTGAAAGATGAGACTTTATTTCATACCAAAAGTAGGCTGCTCTGTCTTGTATGTTGGCGCATTGTCAGTGTCCTCTTTGCTCGGCAATATATTTTTCACTGTGTGAGAACATGTGGAGTGAGATCAGAACGGCTTGTCGGACGTAGCAACAGTAACTAAGAGGGGCGGGTCTTTGTGAAAGGTCAATTTCAAATCATTTAAATCTTTGTGGACTCGGCCGGACTCGACTCGGACTTGGATGTTAAGGACTCGGACTCAAGTCCGACTCAGCCCTCTTTGGACTCGGACTTGGACTCAGACTCAATTGTTAAGGACTTGGACTTGACTCGGACTCGACAAAGGTGGACTCGGACCCAACACTAGTAGATTGTATGACTAGTATGATCCTGTCGATTTTTTCATTTGGCAGGGAAGCCTGGAATTTTACTGAATCTAAGTTAATGCCGAGGAACTCAATTGATGTGGTGGGACCCATGGTTTTCTCCTGGGCGATGGGGATCCCAAGCTCAGAAAAACGTTTTGAACGGTGAGGATATGAGCGGTTGGGATGGCGTCAGGAGATAATATGATTAGGAAATCGTCTAGCAAGTGAATGAGGCGAGGAATTGTGTAATTGTTCGACAAAATACAGCAAACGGCTTCTGATAAAATGTAAAACATTTTGGGGCTGCTTTTGCATCCGAAAGTTAAGCGTACGGAAAAATTGAATTTTCCATGCCAGCGTACACCGAATAAGTGCCATGAATCCGGATGGATGCCTTTAGAGCTGCTGCGGGAGTAGAGGAGACATCACTGCTGCGGCAGTGGAGAAAATAGCCAGAGAAACACAGCTGCTGCAGGAGCAGAGGAGACATCACTGCTGCGGCAGTGGAGAAAATAGCCGGAGAAACAGAGCTGCTGCGGGAGCAGAGGAGACATCACTGTTGCGGAAGTGTAGAAATTAGCCAGAGAAACAGAGCTCCTGTGGGAGCAGAGGAGACATCACTGTTGCAGCAGTGTAGAAAATAGCCAGAAAAACAGAGCTCCTGCGGGAGCGGAGGAGACATCACTGCTGTGGCAGTGGAGAAAATAGCTGGAGAAACAGAGCTGCTGCGGGAGCAGAGGAGACATCACTGTTGCGAAAGTGTGGAAATTAGCCATAGAAACAGAGCTCATGTGGAACGGAGGAGACATCACTGCTGTGGCAGTGTAGAAAATTAGACAGAGAAACAGAGCTCCCAGCGGGAGTGGAGGAGACATCAATGTTGAGCTCCTGTGGGAGCATCACTGCTGCGGCAATGAAGGAAATTTTACTAGAGAACTGAGTTCCTGTTGGAGCAGGGATATAACACTGCTGCGGCAGTTAAGGCAAGGTTAGCCAGAGAAACTGGAATTATATGAGAGCAAAAAGGAGTGCTGCGACAGTGGAGAAGGTTAGCCAGAGACGGAGCCTCACGCTAGGTGCTGCTAAAGGAGCTGTAAGTCACTGGTAGGAAAAAAGGTTAGAGGCAGCGGGAGGAAAAGGAAGTGTTATCTTTGTCGTAAGCGGAGGTATCCTTACGCTAGGGTCTGCAGGCCACGGACAATGGGGAGAGTTAAGAGACGGCGGGATGAAATGGCTGAGAAGGCTGAGCTTGCCCCATTAGCTGAGACAACCTCACACTAAGGCATACATGAGCAATATAGGCCCGGGGGCCGGATCCTCAATCTGGCCCCCGCGATGCGCTCTCAATTTGGATGAAACACACACTGCCTTTATCTGAACTGCGATCCTGCTATTAAAAACAATCCAACAGATGTCGCTGTGTGAAATTACAATTTGCGACTTTACCTCTCTTTTTCACTCCTCAAAGTAACAAATTCTAAACGGCCGGCGGCATAAACAATTCGTCAAAATGAGTGCAGTAAAAAAAGAGAAAAGTTGACTCTGAATGTCGAGCATTTAATAAAGAATGGACGTCAAAATATTTCGTCACGATCGTCGGCTCAAAGGTGATTTGTCTGATATGTCAGGAGAGCATCGCTGTCTTTAAAGAATATAATATTAGCAGGCACTTCAATGCTAATCATGCTAATTATCCCATGAATTTCTCTGCAAAGGAGAGGGAAGAAAAAGCCACGAGATTGTCCTCCAACTTAACTTCCAGGCAGAATATTTTTACCAAGCAGTCTAATGTACAGGAGTCAGCAACAAAAGTGAGCTATTTGGTGTCACACAAAATCGGCAAACACAGCAAACCATTTTCAGATGGTGAGTTTGTAAAAGATTGTATGGTAAAGGGCAGCTAGCGTGCTGTGCCCTGACAGCAAAAGTCAGTTCGAAAATGTGAGCCTGTCTCGCCGTACAGTTACTCGTCGCATCGAGGTAATTGATGATGAGCTGACATCTGCATTGCTAAAAAGGGCCACCGATTTCACATACTTTTCAATAGCACTGGATGAGAGCACTGATATTAACCCTTAGGGGTCTGAGGTGTTTTCTGGGTCCTGGAGGTGTTCTGACATGCTCTGACATTTGTGCTTTTTTCAGTTATTTATAAACATGTTAATGGCAAAGGTGTAAATTCACTCTATATAGCACAAACGGGGCTACCGTAATATGTGAGCAACATGTATGTACATGTTTGTATTTTTAAGATAATAATGTTTATGCATGGTTTGTGAAAAAACAAAAAACAAATGTCACTGAAATAAGGTCATAAAACCCATAGTGATTATTTCTTCACAAGACTTTTGAAAATTGTATCACGTAGCCTAGAATATTTGCCTCAAAACTATGTGAAAATCATCCTGCATACTCATTTAGATAAGACAATATATTGATTTAAAATTTGTATGACGTGTTTTGTGTGAGAACGCTTTATGCGAGGAGGCGTGAATCTCTCATTAATATGAATGCATTTTACACCTGAGAAAGACAAAGACCCTCCCCTAATGGCCCTATCAGGTGCTATCAAGCCCGATCATTATGAGGAGCCTTGCACAAAGAATGAGGAGAAATTAAAAAAAGAATGGCTTTTAGATGGTCTGGATTTATTTACAACACAACATAATCCAAAGATACACAACAAAGGACAAAAAGCACATTAGTAAACACACTGATCTAAAGACAAAGACTTAAACAGTCACACACCTTTGTGCCATTCCTGAAACATAGTAGCCTACATACCTTTTTATGTAACCTTTTTAGCCCTCAAGTTAACACTTATTCGAGAATAAGAGGGCTAAAAGAGTATGGTTATGAGGCGATGCCCCAGGCGGAACAGAATTTAGCATAAAAAACAGCTATCTTTCGCCTGGTCCCGCATCGTCCCTGAAAGCCTCGGCTTTGCCCACTAGACCGCTTAAAGCCACCTCGGTTTTAGTGGGCAAAGCTTATACGGCAGCAGGTCAAGCTGGAGCATGTCTGCATACAATGGCAAAAAAAGTGCTACAGACGTATCAAGCTGACCTGCTGGGGGATTTGGATAGTAGTGAGGGAATTACTCATGACGATATTCGAGAACTTCGTCGTGCTACCGATCTTTCTCTCAGGGCTACTAAGGAGACCGCCAGAGCAATTGGGCGGTCTATGGCAGCCTTGGTAGCTACTGAGAGACACTTATGGTTAAATCTGTCAGAGATTAAAGAAAAAGATCGAGCTTTTTTATTAGATGCTCCGCTTGAACCTTCTGGTCTCTTTGGCGACGCAGTCCACGCGGTCGTCGAGCGATTTCAGGATTCTAAGAAGCAAGCTGACGCTTTTAAAAAGTTTATCCCTCGCCGTGTCCAGCCCCCTGGGGCTGCTGGGCGTGAGCAGACCCAGCCGTCGAGCTCATCATATCATGTGCAACAGAAAGAGTGTTTCGTCTCGTGCACCTCCACATAAACAATGGAAACAGGCGCAACACTCTCAGTCGAAGTCTTCTAAGTCGAAGCCGGATCTGAGGACCGTTCTTCAGGCGAAGAAGACTTCGGCTCAAAAAAAAAAAAAAAAAAAGAGGTCCTGTTGTCACTGGCGTCAGACCTGTGAGGACAGCCCCGACCGAAGTGGAGCGGTGTACACCTCAGAATACGGTGCCCGTTCCACTTCGGGGTCCTCACGGGACCGTTCTGCCAACCCCGTCACCCTTGGTGCTTCGGGGCGCAGCGGTCTCCAGCGAGTCGCTGATGCTATGCTGCGGCACTGCATCGGTTTCGCGCCCTCCGAGGGGGGTTTTAGAGCAGCCAGTTCAGGTAGTTCCTGCCATTATGTTTCAGGCTCCGGGACTGGCTGTCTCGTTAACACCAGAGACCAGCCTCGAGAGGCTGGTTCCCTTAGTAAATTTTCTGGCAGCGTGGAAGCTTCTGCCGAATATTTCTCGTTGGGTCCTGCAGATTGTAGAGAAAGGATACAGAATCCTGTTTGGTTTACGTCCTCCTCGTTACAGCGGGGTGTTGCCCACAGTGGTGCATCCCGAGCAGGCTCTGGTAATGGAGCAAGAGGTAAAGGCCCTGTTAGCGAAAGAAGCTATAGAACAGGTGTACTCACCCGACCGAGGTCGGGTTTTTACAGCCGTTATTTCATTGTTCCAAAAAAGGATGGAGAGTTGCGTCCCATTTTAGATCTTCGTCTGTTAAATCGTTCAGTACAGGAACTCAAGTTCTAGATGCTGACACTCAAACAGATCGTGACTCAAATCAGATCCGAGGACTGGTTTGTCACGATAGATCTGAAGGACGCTTACTTCCATGTCTCCATCTTCCCTCAGCACAGGAGGTTCCTAAGGTTTTCTTTCGGGGGCAAAGAATACCAGTATTGGGTACTTCCTTTCGGTCTAGCTCTATCACCCCGCACGTTCACGAAATGCGTAGATGCAGCTCTAGCCCCGCTCAGGCTGCAGGGCATACGTATTCTAAACTACATCGACGACTGGCTGATTCTAGCGGAATCAGAGCAGTTGGCGGTTCGGCACCGAGGTGTCGTTCTCGCTCATATGCAGATGTTGGGGTTGAGGCTCAATACCAAGAAGAGTGTGCTTTCTCCAGTACAGAGAACCACTTTCCTTGGTGTGGTATGGGATTCAGTGACGATGCGGGCCACCCTATCGCCCGTTCGTGTAGCTGCTATCCTGTCAGCCACAAAAGAGCTGAAGCTAGGCCAGTCACACACTGTAAAACAGTTCGGGAGACTGTTGGGTCTTTTGGCAGCAGCGTCCAACGGGATACCTTTTGGCCTGCTGTACATGAGGCCTTTACAGTGGTGGCTCAGGACCAGAGGGTTCTCCCCGAGGGGAAACCCACTTCGTATGATCAAGGTCACGCGGCGTTGCTTTCGTGCCTTAGTTATACGGAGGAAGCACTGGTTCTTAACCCAGGGTCCGGTGTTTGGAGCTCTTTGCCATCGAGTTACTATCTCGACAGATGCTTCCCTCACCGGCTGGGGAGCGGTAATGGAAGGCCGCTCGGTTCAGGGTCTGTGAAAGAGTCATCATCTCTCGTGGCACATAAATTGCCTGGAGATGATGGCTGTCTTCAATGCGTTGAAGCAATTCCTCCCAGACCTGAGGGGTCATCATGTGCTCGTCCGTACAGACAACACATCGGTGGTCTCTTATCTGAACCGTCAGGGGGGTCTGAGGATCCTCCTGTGGTCTCTGGGGAAGGTACTCTCCCTGAGGGCAGTGTATATTCTTGGGGACCAAAATATTGGAGCAGACATCCTGTCGAGGCAGGAGCTGAGGCCAGGGGATTATTTGGGAGTTTTACGGCCAAGCAGAGGTGGATCTGTTTGCGTCTCAGCATACGACGCACTGTCCACTTTGGTTCTCCCTTACTCACCCAGCCCCCTGGGCTGGATGCTATGGTGCAGACGTGGCCGAGGCTACGTCTGTACGCATTTCCCCCTGTTGCTCTGCACCCAGGAGTTCTGGAGCGAGTTCGCCAGTACGGAATAAGCCTACTGCTAGTAGCACCACGCTGGCCGAGTCGGATCTGGTTTGCGGACCTGATCCATCTCTTAGACGGTCCTCCCTTGGAGAAATCCCGATCAGGAGAGACCTTCTGTCTCAGGCCGGGGGCACAATATTTCAAAACCCCCGACCGGAGATTTGGAACCTGTGGGTTTGGCCTCTGAGGGGGCCCAACTCATAGAGAGTGGTCTCTCAACTGAGGTTGTTGAGACCATTCTAAGCTCCAGAGCTCCAGCTACTAGGAAACTATATGCGCTTAAATGCTAAGTTTTTTCTGTATGGTGTCACCGACATCAGTGGGATCCGGTTAACTGTTCTGTGAACACAGTACTCGAGTTCCTGCAGGAGCGCTTTACGTCAGGTTAGGTCTACGTGGCGGCCATTGCGGCTTACCACGCCCATCGTCGGGTACATCGTTGGGTCGAGACCCCCTGATTTCACGTTTCCTTCGTGGCACACTGCGGACCAGGAAAGGCTGAACCTCTTGTGTCCAGTGCGATCACTGGATACTTATGTTTATCGGACATCTTCAATGAGGATGTCCGACCAGTTATTTATTTGCTTGGATCACCTGAGAAGGGTCTTCCTGCTTCTAAACAGACGGTTAGTAAGTGGATAGTTGAGGCTATTTCACTTGCATACGAGTACTCTGACCAGCCGTGTCCTTTGGCGGTCAGAGCTCACTCTACGAGGGGTATGGCGGCCTCTAAAGCCTAATTACTTGGAGTTTCTCTTCAAGACGTGTGTGATGCGGCAGGCTGGTCCTCACCGCTCACATTCATTAGGTTTTACTGCCTGGACCTGGATGCTGCCCCAGGTTCTCAGGTGCTTAGTGCTTAGTTACAACAGACTAACACTCAGGTACTTGGAATTCTGGCGCTTTGGGTATTCTCGTTCCCATGGCGTCGATCGACGCATCGTTGAGTTCCCTTCGTAAGGGAACGTCTCAGGTTACTATTGTAACCATAGTTCCCTGAGAACAGGGAACGAGACGATGCGTCACCCTGCCATACTTCCTGCATCCCTGTGATCGGCTTGCTTCGGCAATTTTCTAAGCTAATGCCGGTTTGCACCGGATGTGCTTTTATCATTTCCTGGTCATGACGTCACCCGCCCGTGACGCTCATTCTTTCCATTGGACTAGTTGACATAGATGCTTCAGACGCAGTCACGCTGGGGGCGTTCCCATGGCGTCGATCGACGCATCGTCTCGTTCCCTGTTCTCAGGGAACTATGGTTACAATAGTAACCTGAGACGTTTTTCCGTGTTGTCTCTTGAAGGTTCAAATGTCCAGGTGAATTTTGCCATCCTGTGATCCTACGGATCTCTCTCTCTCTCTCTCTCTCTCTCCCTCTCTTTTTTATCTTCCTCTCTCATCCTATTTTAATTCGTGTTTGTAATGTTTTTTGTTTTGTTTGTTTCGGGTGTATACACATATATATTCTGTGTGAATTGTAGTTTGATGTATTATTAGTCCAATTATTAAAACCATTATATTCTTGATTGCTTCTGTCTAAAATGCTAAATTTTACAAAGTCAATGAGATGTTGATCCTAGCTACAAAAGCTTTTATTATTGACTACGTTGAGTAGCCTAATTTTATAAACACAGGAAAATTAATGTTCACGGCCAGAAAATTGATATTTCTTGGAGTTTATAAGAAGGGATAACTTTGTTGAGAAGTTAATCTTACGGCCGTTTGCTGGACAAACAGTTCGATAGCTAAATTAATTCCATTAAAGGTTATCTCATATAATCGATCTGGAAATGGACCATTGATATATGAATGAGGAATTATAATTCGTTGTGATTGATCATTCATATGTACAATCGATCTATTTTCAACTTCGATAATTTAACTGTAATATGCAATATATTAATCATATTCATGATTAATTATTAAAATTCCCTATATATAATTTGAGCTAATTTAATGTAAAACTGAATGTTGTTATAGTTTGGTGGAGAATGCACCACATTTCAAACTTTGTTTTATGAGCAATCCAGTTTCAATCTGTGTATATGGTTATTAATAATTTTTTTGCGCTATGAAATTATGAAATTGTGAGATAAGTCGCAACGCGAACTCACTCTGACCGAGGCAAAAAGCCGAAGTCAGTAACGTTACATTTTTAACAAGTTGCTAAAATATGCCTTGACAATTGTTAGCACTGTTAAATGCTAAGTACACTGCAGTATTTAATATTACAAATGTCCTGTTAAGAGATGAAGAAATACCTCTGCAGTTGATACATTTCTAATATTTGTTTTAAATCGCTGTGAATGAAGAATTCTCACGTGCGTATTACTGGTTTGAATAAATATGTTTTTAAGCGAGACTCCTTTTAAACATAGGCCTTGCATGCAAATGTCGTTATTGAATTCGGGGTTAACCCAGTGATATTCAACAAAAACGATAAACTCCTTGTCAAAAATTGGCGTACCTACCCAATTGAAGATCTAATACATTTAAATCATAAGTGCTATTGTGAAAAATGTTTATTGGAGTTCGAACCAACAGACGGAAATTCCTGTTGTCCACATTTGTGTATGTGCAGCGAAGAAATCCCGTCATATACTCTTTTGCAGTATAGCACCGAAAAGATCCGCAGAGATCTGAATTGTATACTTATGATGTATTCCATAAAATCAGCGCGTGACGCGAGCTGAAAGTTCCTAGCTCTTGAATCACATTAAAAAGTGGTTGTAATTCCGCTGACTAAACACTAGAGGGCGTTTAGAAGTCTCAAATTACGCCCCGCCTTCAGCCTGCATGAGCACAATTATGCCATCTCGCGGCCGTTTCAGATAATGCTCTCTTACTGCTAAAGTCCACCACCTAGTGGCTGCCTTCTAAGTCGGCTCACTCAACTCTCCTTTTCTCTCTTTTCAAATTCTGTTTTGAATTGCCTATTTCTACTTTTCTCTTTTGATTGTTTTATAGTTATTGATAATAGTTTACTGTTATCGTTAATTATTATAAAACATTATCCTGATTTTTCAATTCCCTTACACGCTTAATTAAATTTGGTTTTAAACCAGTTTGAATTTAAATTTACATCGTGTTTGCCTGTCAGTCACTGATACCCACTTAGAGGGACACGCACCCTTGTTAAATACCCCTGCTAAGCCGATGTATCACTTTTTTCTCCTTTCATTCTTTTTTGAAGTGGTATGTTTCCAATGTTTCGTTGGCTTTATTTTATTTATCACTGATACCTTACAGTAATCGTGATTATCATCAGATATAATTCTGATCTTTAACTCTTCTTACACTTATTCAAATTTGGTTTGAAACAAACAAATTTCTAATTTAAATTTGAATTAAGTTTCTCATTTCAATTCTTTTCTTTTTCATTCTTCGTACTGATACGTTATCACGACTGTGTCCTTACTATCTTAGATGCTACTTAACATCTTTTTATTACACTTATTTAAATTGAGTTTAAACTTGTTTGAATTGCAATTTAAATTAAGTGCCTCTTTTAACCAGGGTGACCACTGAGAGGAAGTACGTATCCTTGTGGCCCAAACCCGCTACTACAGCTTACCTCCTCCTGTGTCATCCTGCTTTACTTATTAATACTTCTTCTTTTGGGGTTAGGTAATTCTGATAAAACAACATCATCGTCATAATTCCCTTTCGTTTTTACCATTATTTAGTAAAGCCTTCGCTTTTTATTTTCTACATACATAAATACTCAATTTGGTTTAAACAAAGAAAGCCTTAATTCACTTTAAGTTTCACTTGTTCTTCACCCTGTTTTGTATTTGTGTGTAGAACACTCTCTCGTGCTGTGGTGGTTTGACAGGCATCCCTGGTTGGTTTCCAGCGAGCGGGGTCGTCTGACCGGCGTTACCGACGCTTGCCGTGCGTGAGTTTTGGACCTTTTCTGTCTCTTTCCATAGGTGCGGCACGCAACACGACTCAGCAATTTGGCACTCCAAAGGGAAGTCCACCACGCTAGTCGACACACAAGTCAAGGCGCACCTTGGTGTAGATAAACAGAAGGGCCCAGGGACACTGCGGTCGGGTGTTTGGGGACGACGGAAAGATTGACCACAACGCCGGCTCCAAACAGGGATGACCTCAATTCACCCCAGGCAAGCTAAAAAATATGGTAAAACCCATCCATTTAGTATAGGCCACCGAATATTAGATATTCCCCCGGTCATTTAAGTGTTTGGCCCATCTCCTCTTCTCTAAGCCACACATAGCAGGCTCAGGCCTCCTTATCCCCTGTAACACTTCCTGTGTTATTATTCACTCCATGTCATTACAGACCTATTCATTTTTATTGTTTCATTTTACTGCAATCTTTTCCATCTTGCTATTTTTCTGTTCTGTTGTGATCTATTCCTTTCAGTTCACCTAGAGACAGAACCTACGAGAATCACCAAGGAAAGCTAAATAACAGGTTGACAACCAAGCCGTTAGCGGCAACAGATGACCCACTAGGCTGCCACCCTGTCAAAATCTTTATTTAGGCCCCGCGCTGACCTACGCAAATTGTCCCCACTTAACTGTCTAACTGTCTGCACCAGTTAGCCGAAATTCTGATAGACGGCATAGCCCGTAGTAGTATTATAGCTCGTGAACGAACTTGCATTGGTCTCTTTGTGTGTGCTGTGTTCCTCTCGCCCACAGTGAGCCAGTATGTTCCGGTCTTCCAGCCCCGCAGTCCACTGGGACAACCTCGAGACATGGCTGAAAGCCATGACGACTACCTTCCTGCCTGAGGACGCCGGTGACACAGAGCCCCCGAGCCAAGGGCAGCTGGACGCCGGCTTGGACAAGCTGTTGGAACACGATCCAACCCAGACACGGCTCAGCGAAAGGAGTAGCATCGGCCTGGAGCAGGAAGTAGCAACGCTAAAGCTTCAAGCTGAGGAGGCCCGGAGGAACCGGGCCCAAACCCAGAGTCGTCTAGATCAGCTACTCGTCGAGACCGAGGACCAGACTGAGGAAGAGGATGAAACAGACCCAGAGCTACAAAAGGAAGTGGAAAGACTTCAAACTGCCCTGTCTGATCTTCGTCTAGACACAGACCGAAGAGAGCAGTCAGAGAAAGAAACCAGAGAGGAACTCAACGAGAAACTCAGGAAAGGTGAAGCTCTCCTTACAAGAGCAGAGACTGAACTAAAAGGAAGAGACTCTAAAGCCAAGGCCTGCAAAAAACACTTGCAAGCCGCCCAAGCTAAAATCCACGAGCTTGTTCAGCAGAGACACGATCTTGAATACGAACTTGACATTGTTCACAGAGAGCTGAAACACTCGTATAGGCTGCAGAGTGACCGGGAAGGGGAAACGCACACCACAAAGTTTCCCCTGACCAGCCGGTCCACACCTTTCAGCCAAGAACCCAGAGCTGAAAAGGGGGGCGAAAGATCAAGATGGTGATTCTTGGATCAAGATGGTGCCGCGGATGGCTGCCTCGGTGTGGAGCTCTCCAGCTATTGTGTTGTTTTTGTTCGTTTGTTCTGCGTTTAGTCATTCGTTTCACCAATGATGAACTACTGGACATTAGGAAACACACACCAGATAACTTTTCTACAGTTTTTGATTATTCAGACGTCTTGCAGGACATTCTCGTCGGAGGGGCAGCGTTGTTGTTCAAACGCGCGGTCAGACGCAAACGCGGGAAGCGAGCCGGCGCGCTGGTTAAACTCCGCGAGCGCGGCCTCCGCACTGCACTCCCCAGTATTCATCTTGCGAATCTCCGATCCCTTCCTAACAAAACGGATGAACTTCTTCTCCTCACCCGTACTAACAAGGATTTTTTAAACTCTGCTGCTCTGTGCTTCACTGAAACCTGGCTGAGTGAAGCCATACCGGACAACGCAATACATCTGCCGGGCTTCCAGCTGTTCCGAGCGGATCGCATCGCGGAGCTAACGGGGAAAACAAGAGGTGGTGGATTGTGTTTCTACATTAACGAAAGTTGGTGTTCAGATGTAACAACACTGAAGAAGATGTGCTCTCCTAATTTAGAGGCACATTTCATAAACTGTAAACCCTTCTACTCGCCTCGGGAGTTTTCCTCTTTCATTCTCGCGAATGTATACATCCCTCCAGACGCGTGTGTGAGCACGGCGCTATAAAAGCTGGCTGAACAAATAGCTGAAACAGAACAAAGGTATCCTGACTCTCTTTTAATCATTCTTGGGGATTTTAACAAAGCAAATCTTTCACGTAAACTACCAAAATATAGACAGCACGTTACATGTCCCACCAGAGACAGTAATATACTGGACCACTGTTACACCACAATAAAAAATGCGTATCACTCCGTCCCACGGGCAGCTTTGGGGCTCTCTGATCACTGTTTGGTTCATCTCATACTGACCTACAGGCAGAAACTGAAATCAGCTAAACCTGTAATAAGGACTGTAAAAAGATGGACTAATGAAGCAGAGCAGAATCTACAGGCCTGCTTTGATTGCACTGATTGGACTGTTTTTGAAGCTGCTACCAACGATCTGGATGAGCTCACAGATACTGTAACATCATATATAAGTATCTGTGAGGATACATGCATTCCTACCAGGACATTCTTATCATGTACTAATGATAAACCATGGTTTACTGGGAAACTCAAACACCTTCATCATGCCAAAGAGGATGCCTACAGAAGTGGGGATAAAATCTTGTATAACCAGCCCAGAAACAGACTGACAAAGGAGATCAGAGTTGCTAAAAGAAGCTACTCTGAAAAACTGAAAAAACAGTTTTCATCCAACGACCCATCATCAGTCTGGAATGGCCTGAGGAACATCACCAACTACAAGTCACCATCTCCCTGATCGGTGGACAATCAACACCTGGCTGATGATTTAAACTCATTTTATTGCAGGTTTGAAAAGCCCTCATTCACACCACACACCCGGTCTGATCTGCACTTCACACATTCACCATCACCTCCTGCACCCCCATTACTCCCCCCTCCTGCCATCCAACCTGAGCTTAAGGTCTGTGTGGAGGACGTGAGCCGAGTCTTCAAAAAACAGAAACTAGGAAAGCCTCAGGCCCAGACGGCATCTCATCTGCTTGTCTAAAAGCCTGCGCTGAACAACTGGCCCCGGTCTTCACGCAGATCTTCAATAGATCATTGGAGCAGTGTGAAGTTCCCTGCTGCTTCAAACGCTCCACTATCATTCCTGTCCCCAAAAAAAACAAAATCTCTGGACTTAATGACTACAGACCTGTCGCTCTCACGTCTGTGGTCATGAAGTCGTTTGAAAGACTGGTGCTGGCCCACCTGAAGGACATCACTGGACCCCTGCTGGATCCCTTTCAGTTTGCTTACAGAGCAAACAGGTCTGTGGATGATGCAGTCAACATGGGACTGCATTATATCCTGCAACATCTCGACAGACCAGGAGCTTATGCAAGGATCCTCTTTGTGGACTTCAGTTCGGCCTTCAATACCATCATGCCTGGTCTTCTCACAGCCAAACTGACCCAGCTCTCCATACCATCCTCGATCTGTCAGTGGATCTCCAGCTTCCTGACGGACCGGCAGCAGCGAGTGAGTCTGGGGAAACACACATCCAGGACTCTCACCACCAGCACTGGCGCCCCCCAAGGGTGCGTTCTCTCCCCACTGCTCTTCTCCCTGTACACTAATGACTGCACTTCTAAAGACCCCACTGTCAAGCTCCTGAAACTTGCAGACGACACCACTGTCACCGGTCTCATCCAAAACGGTGACGAGTCTGCTTACAGACTGGAGGTTGAACAGCTGGCTGTCTGGTGCAGTTATAACAACCTTGAGCTGAACACGCTCAAAACAGTGGAGATGATCCTGGACTTTAGGAAGAACAGCCCAGCACTCCCCCCACTCACCATCATGAACAGCACTGTGGAAGCAGTGGAGTCATTCAGGTTCCTGGGCACTTCCATCTCTTAGGACCTGAAGTGGGACAATCACATTGACTCCACTGTGAAAAAGGCCCAGCAGAGACTGTACTTCCTTCGCCAGCTGAGGAAGTTCAACTTGCCACAGGAGCTGCTGATTCAGTTCTACTCAGCCGTCATTGAGTCTGTTTTATGCACTTCCATCACTGTCTGGTTTGGTTCAGCAACCAAATCGGACATCAGGAGACTACAACGGACAGTCCGGACTGCGGAGAGGATCATTGGTGCCCCCCTGCCATCCCTCCAGGACCTGTACTCTTCCAGAGTGAGGAAGAGAGCAGGTAAAATCATCACAGACTCCACTCACCCTGGACACCTCCTGTTTGAACTGTTACCGTCAAGACGGCGACTCAGATCACTGGCCACTAGAACATCTCGGCACAGGAACAGTTTCTTCCCACAGGCCATTTCCCTTCTGAACAGTTAACATATCTCCCAAGGCATATGCCTGTAAGTGCAATACTCACACTGTTTAGTGCAATATCTTAAAAATTCAGGTGATATTTATATTTATTTATATTTATTCATACTATTCAGAATACTGTAAATATGTTCATAATCTGTAAACATTTATTCTGACAAAACCCAACTGTGACCATATATTTTTATAGTTTTTTCATATTTTTTTTTTATAATTTTATTTGTAGAATTTGTATTACTATGTTTCTTGTTGTATCTGTATTTGTATATGTGCACTGGAAGCTTCAGTACCAAGGAAAATTCCTTGTGTGTGCAAGCACACTTGGCAATAAAGCTCTTTCTGATTCTGATTCTGAAGCCCGCTGTTCAAAACATCACCAGCCAGCTCACAAGAACCCCCGTCAACAGCGAGGGGGGGGGAAGCCTTTCCAAAGAACCCCTGCCACTAAGCACGGCATGGCTCCCAAAGAACTTGACTAGCTGGCTAGAAACATCCCATTCCAGGCCAGCAGAGAGCAGCACAACCGTGATGGTGCTCGTCCAAGGCACCAGAGGGAGCGCTCTGAAAGATTCTGGGAAGCCTGCCGGCGACCCAGAAACAGCCTACCCCCATCACCAAGAGACTCAAACCCAGACAGCCCGGAGCAGTACCCCTCTCAACATGCCACTGGTAAGCACAAGTCTGAGCACACATCAGATAAAAACAGTGCAGCCACGTCAGAGACGGCAGAGATCCTGAAGGTGCTGAAAGAGCTTCTGCACATGAGATCTCACAAGAGAAACAAGAGGGATGGGCCAGACGTCCTATGTCTAAGAGTAAGACCTGAAACAGGCACCCAGAACACTGCACGTCAGCATCAGACCACAGAGCTGCCTGTCACATCACAAAGTGATAGCAACACCCAGCCACCACAGCTGACAGCTGCACAGCCTGAGCATGACAGCACAGTTTCCCACAACTGGGACCAAAGTCTGGGAAACCTGATCAAAAAGGGAGTGAAAACTCTACCCAACAACCACTGTGGACAATGATTTGAGCCTTGACGCCCTGCTAGACACCGGCTCAGACATCACGTTAATGTCAGCCCAACTCTTTGAAAGACTCAGTGCTAAAACTAAGAGCCAAGATCGAACTCTTAAATCTCAAACATGTGAGCTGAATGTGCAATCCCACAGCTAGAACGACATCCAGCTCAAACAGGTAGCTCCCATTCACCTATTTGGTCCTATGAGTCTGGTACACCCCGTGCACATCTCACAAATGAACACTAGCCACTTCTGATTGGCCAAGATCTGCTAGATCGATTTGAGCCTTTAATAGACTTCAAACAACTGCAAGTTTGGGCTCAAGTGCGAGAACCCCTCCCCCTCACACAGGTCACCAGAGCCAGACTGGCAGGCCACAGAGGTCACGGGAACTCCCACAGCCAGCCATGACGACACAGCCTCAGCACCAATTGAATTCGCTACCCTGCACCTTACAGCTTACCAAAGACTATGACAAGCCTATGAACACTATGAGACACCACCTCTCATACCCCTCCAACCACCCACGCACGCCGTCTGAACCAACCGATAACCGGTGCCACAGACAACTGCAGTTCACCAAGCACATGCTGCATGCACGGGACAACATTCCACATTGTGCACCTTGTGACATCACTGCGCCAAAGCTTGTGGTGCCACAGTGCAAAAGGGGGGTCAGGCCAGTGTATGCCCATGACGCACCATGCGCTGCACACCGCAGCACCAGAACACCGAAGCAAGTGGCATACCGGCGCCCTCGAAGCAAAAAGACTGTCCTAGCCAACCAAGGACGACACTTGCTGAGATCTTTCCTCCTTTTCTCTCTCCCTGGACACAAGTGGACACAACCGCCGCTCCAAACGGTTCCTGGGAGCGTTGCTCGGAGCCGCCGCTGCCGTCGGAACTCTGTTTAACATTGACATGTCCAGTGTCAACGCAATGAACCTAGCCACCGTGAGACGGCATGTGACTGAAATTCAAGCTGAGATCCCACTGCTAAAAGAGCAACTCACAACCCAGAGTACCTCCCTGCAGACTAGGGCTGGGCGATATGGAGCAAAACATATATCTCGATATATTTTGCTATATCTCGATATACGATATATATCTCGATATCTTTACAGGAAAAATAACCCCCCAAAAACTACTGCAAAAACAAATATGTCAAATACCACAAAGTCTTTTTTATTGAAGTGCAAAGAGGTAGGCAGTTCATGTAGAAACAAAGTGCTTCTGCGACATTTAAAAAAAAATCCCTGTAAACAAAAATAATAATTTAACTGTAAAATAAAAGAAGAAATAATACATATTGCCTTCTTTTCAGCCTGATATTGCCTGCTGATTCAGTTTACTAACTGAATCAGCAGCTCCTGTGGCAAGTTGAACTTCCTCAGCTGGCGAAGGAAGTACAGTCTCTGCTGGGCCTTTTTCACAGTGGAGTCAATGTGATTGTCCCACTTCAGGTCCTTAAAACTAACATCATAAATATGATATTTTTTACTTTGAGCAATTCTGGAGCTATAGTTGACTCTTCTTAGAATATAAAACAAAACAGCTCCTTGGAAAAAATGAAATGTAATATTGTAGTAGTTATAAACAAAGGTTTATTTTAGTTCAGATTAACATTTGAGGGCAGCAATTGTATTCATAATGTCAAAATAAACCAAAGTAATGTTACTTGAAGGCATTATAGCCTACTATTCCTGCCAAACTTCCATGGTTGCAGTTAGTGTTACTACAGTAAATCCATGGTGAATGTTGCTGATCTGTGGACACTGGATAGTTCATTCATGCAGGGCCGGCCCGTGGCATAGGCGGAATAGGCAAATGCTAGGGGCGCCACTCAATAGGGGCGCCAAAATGAGTGAACGAGTTTTTTTTTTACTAATACTATTTTAAAAACATAAATTCAAAATACTACAAAATAAAGCAAAAAAAAAAAAAATCTACAAAAACTTAACTAAGTCCCCCGACTCCGGTCCGGCGCATCAATCTTCCCCCGGCCCAGCGAGTGCCTGAAGTGCGTCAGAAACAGAGCGCGCGCGATCAGTTTACTGTTGGTAATGTGTTGTGTAGCGTCGCCCCTCGCTGCATCCAATGTAGAAAGCATTGCTTTCTTTTGAAGGCACTTAACACACTCAAGCACCCCGTAGACACGGGCCTGGCAGCTCGCGCCAGGTCTAGACATGGTGAAAGTTACCTGATTGTGACGGATGGCCAAATTTACATGACATATTTTAGATTAGCATTATAGTCTGCAATAGATAGGCTACAGGGCCAAACAGAAGAGAAGAGGATAAAAGGGGATAAAGACAGAGGTAATGTAATGAATGAACAGTTTATCTAATTGCATAGTAGTAAGATATATAATTTAATGGCAGTTATTTTTACCTTAAACTTTAAGCTAACAATGTTCTGAGTTCTCCAGAGGCCCCAGACAGTGTGATTTGTAACAATCACGTCAGTTTTTTTAGACGCATTCACTATCACTTTTATTAATTAATGTTTTACTCTACAGTTGTGCAGTTTTGAGGGGGATATAAGGCATTTTTTAAATTTATTTGCCAAAATTATTAATGATATTTATATAGGCTACAGGTTTATTAAACGTAGCAACGTTTTATGTAAAATTAACATTAAAGAAGACATTTCGCAGTTTCATTCATGGTGAAAACATGAAACGTGCCATAGTTTAGTGGAAGACTGCTGCCATCAACTGCAAAACAAACACTTTTGCTAGCGCTCAATGAATAGTTTGTGCATGAATGACATTTGGACGATGACATCACTGTTTTATCCAGAGCGGCTTTATATACTGAACAAAATTATAAACGCAACAAAACTGTAAAGCTGTAAATCTGCCTTGAAATAATCTATATTGTAAAAAGCGCTATAAAAATAAATGGGACTTGACTTGAATGCTAGATGTAATGCTCTTGCTATTTGTGTTTAGGCTGTAATGTGTATATATATATATATATATATATATAGGATAAATAATCATGAACACAATGACAGGGCAAAATGGGCTGTGATGCGTGGGGCACCCGGTAAAATCTTGCCTAGGGCAGCAAATTGGCCAGGGCCGGCCCTGCATTCATGGCACAATCTCATGGTTTCCACGTCAGCGCTGTTTGATCCGTTAATAACGGAAAAATGTGAATGTTTCTCACTAGATCTCGCAGCGATGTTATTACTTCTGTGGCGAATTCAAATGCTTTCTTTACTGGATCTCTTATTAGCGCTGTGTAGTAACAGTGTCGCGTGATCACGATCGACTCGCGCTGCACTGGTCTACACAATAACGAGCAGTTTCATTCCGCTTGTTTTACGTTTGCCATTTGATGTTGGGCAATGTTGTGGTCACGCCGGCGTCTCTTACATTATGAGCGCGCTTACCACACGCAACGTGCCTACATGTTGAATGAGACAACACGCGAAGGGAGGGGGAACAAAAGCAAGGAGGCGGGGGCGAGCACACACAGCACAGAGAAGGCAAACAAGCAAAGTGGCGAAATCAGAATTAAATATAAACAATATATCGATATATACTATATGTCAAAATCCATATCGTGTTTCAAAAATATCTCGATATATTTAAAATATCGAGATATCGCCCACCCCTACTGCAGACCAAGTGCAAGACATTGAAGGGAACTGTGGTAATTATCAACACCCACAGGGTTCTGCGGAACCAGACAGTGAACTCCATGAATCAGCTGTTTACTGTTGTCCAGAATGACTTTGCCCAAACTCAGCTGGTCACAGCCCTGATGACAGACATGCTGAGGGAGGTGAGCTCCTCCATTGACAGCCTAGCCACGGGTAGAATTCCACCATACCTGATACCCTTAAGCCTTGTAGAAACCATGCTGGCTTCCACCATCACCATGCCAACTGACCCTCTACAAATGCACCTGGCCCCGAACCTGCACATGTGCACCTTGACTAAAGACATTCATTATCTCTGTCCTAGCAAACCCTTCCTCAGAGACAACACTGATGGAATCTGCGGGTTGCATCCATGGCCAGCTACACACGCTGCCCTGCTGAGGCCAAACCTCACACTCAAGTCACCGAGACACAAGCAGAGATTGTAGGCGACAGGTGGCTCGTTAACACTCCTGTGCGCACAGCTACACTCACCTACGGCCAACATGACACTGCCACCCGTGTCAC
Source organism: Gila orcuttii (assembly GCA_026230005.1). Lineage (NCBI taxonomy): Eukaryota > Metazoa > Chordata > Actinopteri > Cypriniformes > Leuciscidae > Gila > Gila orcuttii. The sequence goes on from JAPDVR010000024.1 coordinate 26,822,869, forward strand.
CTTGCTCAACCAGAGCATGTGGATTCAAGTACCGAAAGGTGCCATCCTCCACCTAGATGACCTGGCATTGTACCATCTTCCAAGCAACGAGTACGAATCAGAACTGGAAATCCCATCCTTCTTCAAGAACCACAATTTCACCCTAAATCCGGAACTGGAAAAATGGATTCTGGAAGGGGGGTCACAGATCATCGATATCGCTCCCCTTGAAACAGCCCTCCAAGCATTGTCCAGAATGCCCATCCTGAGCGCTTCACCTGTCGTCCAAGCATGGACCACCGCTGACACTGCCGTATGCATTCCGACGAATCAACGAGACGCGAGCCTCTACAGTCAAGCTCACAAAAGCCGTGTCTGGAGGGTTCCGGAGGGGCCCTCGGAAGGAAGACTCCCCGCCATAGAACGCTACGAACCTCATCGAGCTGAGCCCTCAGTCCTAACAACCACCTGCAGTATCCTGCCTGCGTGATTCACCTGCCATCTGTGATTGTGAAGGAGTCGACAAGGCCCACACACACGGGTCCTGCCGAACCATCAAAGGGGGGACTGTAGCACCAACCAGTTGATCACGTCGGCTATTTGATTAAATTACTGGAGTCTAATTTGCAGACACAGCTCCTCTCTTCATGGACTGTGACACAAAGCAGATGTCATGGGACTTTTAATTAAGTTAATGATTCTCTAACAATGAAACAAAGAAGTGCTCTGTCATATTGACATGTGACAGCCCCCCCCCCCCCCCTTTGTCGTGGCACATCGCAAAAAAATTAACATTGTACTCCGTGTTAAACTCATTAACTCAAAAAAGACGCACACACACAGAATTCCCCGGAGAAAACGCTGACTGAACTCTGATACAGACACACACACACACACACACATAAGGACTCTTCTCCAATCTCCTCATTGAGAGATTTGTACTTTGATATATTCTATATGTTTTTATGTTTTCCCATGTTCCATTGGGGTTAGATGTGATCGTATTGTAATTCTAAATGAACAGAGGTGCCTTTAGATGCATTTTTAATGTAACTGTGTTTTCCTATAATTTTTATATGTCGTGCGTCATACCTTTAGAATCATTTTGATCTGACCAAACCATATATATATATGGGTACAAACCGTAAAATGTATGTTACTATGTTTTATCATCTCTGGAGTAAAATTGAATGCATTTTTACATCACTGTCATGAAAAATGCAAAGCCGGTCTCAAGGGAACAAAGGAACACTTATCCGCACACTTTTCTGAACTTCACATTGAGAGAGAAGACAGAACGTGCATCATGTTTTTTTTCTTTATTTTACGAAAAACACAACTTTTTGTTTTTATTATTAGTGTACACAAAAAAAAGAAGACATTTAACAGTTTTTAATGATGTATAACACTTGCCTGTATGACAAAAATCGACTGAGTTATTTGAGTTTCTTTTGCACTGATAAGAAAAATGCGAGACTATCGCGCCGGCGCGATAGCCGACTCCAGGGGGTTAAAGACACTGCCCAGCTGCTTATATTCATCAGAGGTATTACTGACACATTTGAAATAGTGGAGGAGTTTCTTGCGATGGAATCAATGAAGGGGATGACAAGGGGTTCAGACACGGTATGATACAGTGTCAGGATGCATGCAGAGAATGAACCTACCATGGGCGACGTTACTGAACGTGACCACTGATGGCTGTCCAAACATCACCGGGAAGAACACTGACTAGTGCGTAGGATACAGGACAGGGTGAGAGAGGATGACCCCAACTCAACTCTGATTTTCTTGCACTGCATCATTCATCAGGAGGCCTTGTCTAAGTCGGTGTTAAAGCTTGATCACATCACCAAAACTGTGGTGAAACTTGTCAATTTCATAAGGGCCTAGGCGCTTAACCAACGCCAGTTTATCCAGTTGTTGGAGGAGAGTGAGGCAGAACACACTGATGTTCCATACCACTCAAACGTCCGCTGGCTGAGCCTGGACACAGTGCTATGCCGTGTGTGGGACCTGAGAGGTCAGATAGGGGTGTTTCTGGAGAATGTCGGGAAGGCTGGTAACTTTCCAGAACTCGAAGATTCCGATTGGATGCTTGACTTTGCCTTTGCGATGGATTTTAATGGGCCATTTGAATGACCTCAATCAGAAGCTGCAGGGGAAGGATGTGTTCGTGCACGAACTGTCTTCCTATGTGCGAGCATTCAGAACAAAGCTGACTCTGTTTTCCCGACAAATGACAAACAGAGCTTTACACATTTCCCAACTCTCGCCACAATAAAGGATGTGCCATCTCGACTAACTGTCAAATACACCACTACACTCGAGGATCTGCACACTGAATTCAACAGGCGTTTCTCTGATTTCGGAAAAATTGAAAAAGAGATGGAGCTGGTGTCCGCCCCCTTTTCCTTTGACAGCGATCAAGCACCTCCAGAGGCTCAGCTTGAGTTGATTGACATGCAGTGCGATCCCACTCTCAAGGAGAAATTCACCTTGTCATCATTGGACCGGTTTTACGGTGCATTGAACGAGGGCAAATTTCCTAACATGCGGAGGCATGCGCGAAGGATGCTCGTTTTATTCGGGTCCACGTATGTATGCGAGCAGACTTTATCTGTAATGAACTTTAACAAGTCACACTACAGATCACGACTAACCGACTCACACCTGTCGTCCGTGTTGTGCATCTCAACGTCGAACACGACCCCAGATTTCAATGACTTGGTAAAGAAAGGTGACCGCCTCAATTGTTCACATTGAGTTACAGAACACCGACAAAAAGCTCTTCATCTCAGTTGCATAGGCCGAAATACATTTTTCTAAAGTAGGCCTAGCTGAAGTTCCATTAAGTTACCCTTGACTGATGATGTTATTTTTACAACATTGTTCAGTTTCATGTTGCCATTTCTTATGCATGTCCCGTAGATGGTTATGATACAGCTAAATCAAATTTAAATTTTGTGAGATACATAGGCCTATTCCATGTTGTCCTTTATATCTTTCAAGCAAACATACATGTGATGAAGTTGATCTGCACTTAAATTGTGTTCTTTTTTTATAAAAGATTTAAACAAAATATGTGAAAGAAATTAAAAAAAAAAAATAATAATCACAACTGAAATCAGCTGAATATGTTTTTCATTCAGTGATGAAGGTCTCCCTCTGGTGTTATATAGCCTCAATTAAATTTGATAATTCCAAACCAGATTGCCTGAAGTCTGTATCTGTATGTTACAGTTTTTTACAATCACTTTGCTACTATTTTCAGAACCTTGATGTCATTTTTCAAAACTCTAGACACAAAACTCAAAACGGTTATCACTTGTAACACAGGTTGTCTAATGTTCAAAACATTGCATTGTGCATTCACATCTTTAAAGAAATCTTGCACTTGCACAATCATTGGTTCAAAAAACAAATTTACTGTGAAATACCATTGAAACACAACTATAGATCACCCACACACAAGCAACCGATAGTTTCACTCTGTCATTGTTCGTACAATCATTAACTATTGTAGAACAAAATAGGTGATACAGGTTCCATTATGGTACTACATGTACAGTAAATACCTCTGTTACTGTAAAGTACTGCAGTAGTAGAGAGAATACAGACAAAGTGGAATCATTGAACAAAGTTTGTAATATATTGATGCAAAACACTACAGTACAATCACAACATTGGTTTATTTTAATCAAAGCAAAAATACAGTAATTAGCTATGAAATAGAAAAGAAAAGACAGTACTGTAAACCATCAAATGCAATGAAATAGAAAAGAAAAGACAGTACTGTAAACCATCAAATGCAGTGTTCCTCAACTTGCTTGCACTGTAAGAAATAAAACAGCAGTGATTACTGTACTTCTACATTGTCATCAACTCTGTGTTGTGGATTTGGCCACAGGTTCTCATCTACATCACAATGGATGTTTTCATTAGCCAAACATCTTGGAAAAAACCTTCGGGCATGGCGAATCCAGGCCTGACACTGGTCTGCTGTGATGTCATTGCAGGCGTCATCCATGGCCTGGAGAAGAGTGACTTGTTCATGAGGGTGCCTATCATGAACCTTCCATCTCCATGCGGAGAAAAATTCCTCAATCGGGTTAAGGAAGGGGGAGTATGGGGGTAAATACAGGGTGGTAAATTGTGCATGGGCCTGAAACCATGCTTGCACCACATGAGCATGATGGAACCTGACATTGTCCCAGACAATGACATAGGTCACACCTTCAGCTCTACAAACCTGTTCGAGCTCATCAAGAAAGGTGACAAGGAGAGCTGCATTATATGGTCCAATATGAGGTCTGCGTCCCACCACACCATCTTCTGATATAGCCGCACACATGGTAATGTTGGCCCCACGTTGTCCAGGTACTTGGATGGTTGCCCGCTGGCCAATGAAATTCCGACCTCTCCTCCTTGTCTTGGCCAGATTAAAACCTGCCTCATCCAAATATATGAATTTGTGATGGTCGTCATCAGCATCCAGCTCCATCACCCTCTAAAAATACATTTTGGAAAGAGATTTAGAGATTACCGTACAATGTAGAATTTTTGGGAATGTTTTTACAACAGCCGTCTTGAAACTGAACTTACCTGAACATACTCAGTCCTCATTTGTTTCACTCTGTCTGCATTTCTTTCGAAAGGCACATGGTATAGTTGTTTTATAGATACCTGGTGCCTTTTCAGTATGCGTGCAATGGTCGGCAAACTTATGGATCCCACATTGTTGAACATGTCTTCATTGTCCAAGATATGCTGGCGAATTTCTGTAAGGCGAATATCATTTCTGGCCCGAACCAAATCGACCACAGCCTGCTCTTGCTGGTCAGTTAGAATTTTCCCTCTGCCTCCACTATTTGGCCTAGTCACAATTCTACAGGGAACATTAGAGTAAGAAGACACTTGGTCACATCACCTATTCTGTGATACACATTGGTATGCAGTCATTTGACAATTGAGAGTAGCATAATGTTTAGTGCATGCTGATAACTTACCGGTTCTCATTGCGGAAAGTTCTGATTATTGAGGCCACGGTTGACCTTCTCAGGTTTGGTTGTATCATTGTAGCCGCCTCAGTCATTGTCATGCCATGATTTATGACATGGTCTACAACTATTGCCCGAATTTCATTGGACACTCTATGCTGTTGCTGCCGCTGGCTTGGTCCGTGGCCTTGTCCTCTACCACGTTCCCCCACACCTCTCAAACGAGGCCCACGACCACCTCTCAGAAGGGGTGCCTGTCCTCTACCACGTTCCCCCACACCTCTCAAACGAGGCCCACGACCACCTCTCAGAAGGGGTGCCTGTCCTCTACCACGTTCCCCCACACCTCTCAAACGAGGCCCACGACCACCTCTCAGAAGGGCTGCCTGTCCCCTACCATTCCTTTGACCAACACGTCTTCCTCGTCTTCCTCCCACCACTGCTTGACCTCCATTGTGACCTGGATCACCTGCTGGCTCCATGTTACATATCACTATGCTCTTGCAATTGGATCCCAATCAACTCTTTATATACTCATTCCACAATGTGCCCTCAATCATCAGTAACGAGTTGGCAGAATTGGACAAGCAATTCCAAGGGCCTGCATCTCTACAGTGCAGTACTGTCAATACTTTAAATAGTCTGAAAAGGTGGTACAGTATTTGGGACCATAGACACAGTGTCTGATGAAGCATTACAGTATGATATAAAATATTAGGCTACATCCATGGATATTGTAGTCTAATTGGTTCATGCTCCACGCTAATTGGTGACAATGAATCTCGTTATCTTGAAACTTTCATGATTTACTGTAAACATGGAAGATTGTTTGTCTGTTTCCATACAACTATACATTAAGAGTAACGCAACAGTTACTTATCATTTTGAGCAGTTGTATCAATTGATAGTTAGATCAGTGTAAGGAAATGAATAGACATTCATTTGAAATGTAATGTGTGAATTGCCTTTTGAAATAGTAGTACTTTGATGTTAAGTTGTGTCATATTGAACAAGTGATTTTTGTTGAATGAACAAATGATCTAAGTTTTATGTGTATTGTATCCAAACAATTGAGAAAATGGTTAGAGTTTTGAAAAATGTGCATTTTGATAATTGGTTGTGAGTTTTGTGTCTAGAGTTGTGAAAAATGACATCAAGGTTCTGAAAATAGTAACACAGTGATTGTAAAAAACTGTAATGCAACCTGCACACATACATTTGCAGTTTTGTTAATAGTTTTCTACCTTGAATAGCTACAGCTGATATGAATGACAGTTGAACAATATGCAGGGTAGTGTAGGAAATTAATCCTTGAAAGTAAATCCAGTTAGACAGAGTAGCTTAGGTTAGACAGGCCTAGCAAAAATAAATATCAGGCCTTGAAATAGGCTGGCAAAGTCAAAATAACTGTAGAGTAGCCTTATACATATTTGCATTGAATAAATTTGTACCATTTAATCATGTAACTATGTTTAATTGCAATTGTCCAAAGTGTGGCCCTCCGTTTACTTTGCTAAAGTAACTGTGGCCCTCAGACTAAAACTGTTGCCCACCCCTGCTCTAGTGAAATGTTTGTGTGTGTGTGTGTGTGTGTGTGTGTGTGTGTGTGTGTGTGTGTGTGTGTGTGTGTGTGTGTGTGTGTCGAATTGTTGTAGTAACATTTGTTGACATTTTAAGAAATCAATGTCTCTAGCTCCCGATACAGTTCATGGATGACTCAGAAAAACAGTTTGACTCTCAAAAAGTGCTTACAGTCAGAAAAACGGCAAAAAAACAACAGTGTTCTGAATGAACTCAGGGCTCCAGCAACTCGCTCTCATGCTCTCAGCCAGTCTCCAACACCGTTCTCCGTCCGATGACGCGATAGTAGTCTATATGAGACAGCAACTGTCAAAATGATTGATTGACAGGTGGGTGTGTCTATCCTTTGATCTTCCCCCGTCCCTTCCGGTTCCTCCCCTTCCTGCCCCTCCCCTTGTCCCGCCCCTTCCGGTTCCGTCCCTTCCTGTTACCTTTGACCTAGTTCCGCCCCATCCGGTTACAGCTTCTGTCAAAATGATGGATGATGATCTTTGATCTAGTTCCGCCCCTTGCGGTTACAGCTTCTGTCAAAATGATGGATTGTTTGAAGTTAGTTTGATCAAGAAAAGGGAGGTATTGGCCTTTGATGTTAACATAAGCTTTGATGTTACAGTTACAAAGTGATGTGACAGTTAGTTTGATCGTTTGAAGTTGGTGTTTTGTCACCGCATCCCCTAAATATCCCTTAACTTTATCATGGGAGGTGTGAAAGTGATAAGAAAAAACTGTAAAAGTTTATCTGACAAAAACGTAAAAAATAAAAAACATTCTTTTCTTTAAAAGAATATAAACGATTATAAAATAAATCATACTAATACCTCACACAAAAGTTTAAAATAAATGTAGGACTATTCACTGAAGCAAGCATTTCAGATTAAATAAAATGGAGCCATAAAAAATTCTAAACAGTTAAAAAAATGTATTAGAGAGTTGAAGAAAAAAAACATACAGCTTATGTAAAACCTCACACAAAATGTTTAAATAAAATGGAGCCACAAAAAATTGCAAACAGTTAAAAATGTAGTAGAGAGTTGAAGAAAAAAAAACAATGCAATGTATGAATGATCTCACACTGACTCAAAACATAGGGAGCGCGCGTCTATGTATGTGTGTGTGTGTGTCAAAGCAGGAATTCCCCTCCCTCCGCATTGCTGAGGATGTTGGAAGTTTATCTCACACAGAAGTTGAAAAAGCATTATGTTCATTTAAATGAAATGGTTATAAAATTTACATTTAGTCATTCACAAATATTTGACACTGACTCAAGTTGAAAAACCATGCTGTTCAATTAAAAGTATATAAATTAAACAAAAATAAAATCATCTTACTGTTTCACCATGGTTGAAAAAAAACCCACAAGTGTTTCCCCTGAAGTCTTTTCTCTCTGTCACACCAGTGTGTGGCTGGCCTGGTATCTGTTTTTGTTGAGAAATATCTTACACAACAGTTGAAAAGCATTGTGTTCCTTTAAAAGTGTATAAATTAAAATATATCATATATAAAAAAAATAGTTTACTAATTTAACTAAAGTTGAAAAGCATGTTGTTCATTTAAAATCTTACTAAATTACTGAAGTTGAAAAGCATTCTGTTCATTTAAAATAAATATTTTACAAATTTACTGTACCAATTATGTTAGATTTAGATAAAAATAAAATCATCTTACATTTTCACCAGGGTTGAAGTAGCTCCTATCACATAGATGTCCATATTGACCATTTAAAGTTGAAAAGAACCCCAGAGTATTTCTCTCTTTCTCTCTCTCTCACACCAGCGTTTGACAGTCAGAGGGCTGTGTTCAGTGATCAGAATGAGACTCTGAACGTTTTGCTAAATTTATTTCATATTTTTAAAAATATGATTTTAATTAAATTCAATGAATTCATAAAAAACAAATATGCTATATCGATGGTCTCTTGGGAAAACTTGACTATATTTTTTTATTTATCAGGGTGCATGTAAAGAACTTTGAAATTTGCGGCTCTCACAAGTTATCTCACACATTGTGTGAAATGTTTAATAATTCCTCAAGTAGTATCTGTGAGAAAATCACCACATAGGCCTATCTGTAGTGAGAGAGCAACAATGAAGACTTTTAGAATCTGTGATGCCTCAGGCCGAGCCCCATTGATAGCCTGCTTATAAGCTCCTTCCGATCACCAGCACATCTTCAGAGAAATACGTTACTTTACAATAATGTTAGCTTCAGGATATAGGGTGACAGAGCAGATGAGCCTCTGTGCATCATGTAATGTTAGTCTGCTAACGCCTTTCCAGAGCCAAAGTTTTGTTCGTACTAAATTTATTTCAAAGCATAATCGTAAAAGTTTAAATATGATCTTTTAAAAATGAAAAGATTGTTTAAATTAAATCTTTACAGTTTTAATACATTCATATCTTTTAGAAGATTACTGTAATGATTTGTGTTTAACGGTGACCTAAAGTATAATTGTTATTAATATAGCCATAATGATTTTTGTACTGTAACAGCATATTCTACCCCGTACACCTAAACACGACCATCACAGAAAACGTCTCAGGTTACGTATGTAACCCTGGTTCCCTGAGAGGGAACGAGACGCTGCGTTGAGACGCGGTGGGAACGCTCTGCGTGATTGCGTCGTGAAGCACGTGTATAATCAGTCCAATGGAAGAGCTAGACGTCATAGGCGGGTGACGTCATAGACCAGGAAGCTATAAAGCACCCCTGAAAACAGACCGCGACAGCTTCTGATAAGCCTGAAGCAAGTCGATCAGGGCATGCAGGAAGTATGGCAGGAGAACGCAGCGTCTCGTTCCCTCTCAGGGAACCAGGGTTACATACGTAACCTGAGACGTTCCCTTTCAAGGGAACTCGAGCTGCGTTGAGACGCGGTGGGAACCCCATACCCACTACGCCATAAAGACAAATGCCCGTTCTGTGTGAAGTCTTGCGCACACTAAGAAGCAAGCAACCTAGCCCCAGGAGTGGAGAGGTCTAAGTCATAAAATCTGACAAATGTATGTGGTGAGGACCAGCCTGCCGCATTACAAATATCCTGAAAGGAAACTCCCGAAATTAAAGCCTAGAGGCAGCCATACTTCTGTAGAATGGGCCTGAACAGCCATAGGGTGAAGGCTGTCCGGCCGCTTCATAAGCAAGTGAGATAGCCTCAACTACCCACTTGCTCATCATCTGTTTAGATGCAGGGCAACCTATCTTAGGTGACCCGAAGCAGACAAATAATTGTTCTGATATAAGCCACTGAGCAGCTCTGTGGACATATGCATCCAAAGCCCGGACAGGGCATAACAGATTAAGTTTTTCCTGACCTGGGGTATTAATGGCGGAGGACAGAAGGCCTGCAGCACAAATGACCCGCACATTCAGTAGGGACCTAGAGATACAACCTGACCTGGGGTGAAGAAATACTATCACCATACCAGGTGCAAATCCAAGTACGTGCAGGCCTCAGCCTCATGTACCACGGAGAAGACGAAATTAAGGATCTCTCCTCAGAGATAACCCAGCAAAGAAACATTCATTACAGAAATCAAGTACTGTACCAACAGGGCAGAAACAAGATTCAGAAGGCGTTCTCTGCACCAGTCAGAGAACGGTTTCCATATCAATGCATATTTAGTCTTCTCGTGGAGGGAGCACTAGACTGGAGTATGGTCTCCAAGACCTCGGTCGAGAGACCTGAGTCTATGAGCTGGGCCCCCTCAGAGGCCGAGCCCACAGTATCCAGAGCTCCCAGGAGCAAAGATATCGGGAAATGCGTACAGTTGTAGCGTGAACCACACCTAATACATCACATCCAGTCCAAGCGGAGCTGGATGCATGAGGGAGAACCACAAAGGGCAATGCATTGTACAAGCGATACGAAAGGTCGACTTGAGTTTGACCTAAGTTCTCCCTAAGAAGCTCCACCACCTCGGGGTGAAGTTTCCATTCCCCGGGCCACAGCCCCTGCCTCAACAGGATATCTGCTCTGATATACGAGACCATCAGTGTGTTGTCCGGACCCTTCACTGAGCAACCACTCATGATTGCCCCCGACTTGTGAGGGAAGCATCCGTCGATAGCATTATGCGTCGACAAGAAGCCCCCAACACTGGGCCTGGGCGAGGAACCAAGGTTCTTCCACATGACCGAGGCACGAAGGCATAGCCGCGTGACCTTGATCATGCGAAAACGGATTTCCCCTCGGAGAAAACCCCTTGGTCCTGAGGCACCACTGCAGGGGTCTCATGTACAGAAGGCCAAAGGTAACTACGTTGGACGCAACTGCCATGAGCCCCAACCAAAGGCCTTTCACCGAACGGCCACTCATGACCGCCCCCCATCCTGTGAGGGAAGCATCCGTCGATAGCGTGACGCGTCGACAAGAAGCCCCCAGCACTGGGCCCTGGGCGAGGAACCAAGGTTTCTTCCACATGACCGAGGCACGAAGGCATAGCCGCGTGACCTTGACCATGCGAAAACGGATTTCCCCTCGGAGAAAACCCCTTGGTCCCGAGCCACCACTGCAGGGGTCTCATGTACAGAAGGCCAAAAGTAACTACGTTGGACGCAACTACCATGAGCCCCAAGAGTCTCAGAGACTGTTTGCAGTGAGTGACTGACCTAGTTTTAAATTCCTTTACGGCTGTGAGAATCGCAGAAATACGTGCAGGAGACAGACGTGCTTGCATTGTTGTCGAATCCCATAATACACCTAGAAAAGTGGTCCTCTGAGCTGGGAGGAGTACACTCTTTTGGTGTTGAGCCGCAACCCCAACCTCCTTATGTGGGACAGAACGACATCTCGATGTTGAACTGCCAAAAGCTTGGACTGAGCTAAAATCAACCAATCGTCGATATAATTTAATACGCGAATGCCCTGGAATCTCAGAGGAGCCAGAGCTGCATCCACGCATATTGTAAAAGGTGCGGGGTGATAACCTAGGCCGAATGGAAGAACCCGATACTGGTATGCTTCGCCCCTGAAAGCAAACCTCAGGAATCTCCTGTGATGAGGATGGATAGATAAGTAAGCGTCCTTTAAGTCTATTGTGACAAACCAGTCCTCGGACTGAGTCTGTGACACAATCATATTTAGCGTAAGCATACTTTGAACTTAAGATTCTGAGACCTGCTGTTTAATTGACGCAGGTCTAGAGTAGGACGCAACCCCTCATCCTCTTTCGGAACAATGAAGTAATGGCAGTAAAACCCTGACTGTCTGCCGGGAGGAGGAACCCCTTCTACAGCTCCTTTTGCAGAAGTGTCAGTACTTCCTGCTCCATAACCAAAGCCTGCTTGGGGTCCACCACAGTGGGGAGGACCCCTAGAAATCTGTGCGGACAAGAACTGAATTCTGAACCCCTTTTCTATAGTGTGCAGGACCCACCGAGAAATATGTGGCAGTAGTTTCCACGCTGCCAGAAATTCTACTAGGGGAACCAGTCTCTCAAGACTGGCCTCTGGGTTTGGTTGAACAGTCACTACGGTGCCCTGAAGCGGCGAACCGGCAGGGAACAACCGAACTGACCGTTCTACGACCCTCCTCGGAGGATCGTATGGGGACGCTGACACCTCGGTGCCCTGAACGGCGAACCGGCAGGGAACAACCGAACTGGCAGCGCTGCGACCCTCCTCAGAGAGTCGCACCCCAGAGGGCGCCGAAGAGAAACGGTTTCTCAAACCGGTCCCTGCCCCGGAGGAGCCCTCAGAAGCCTGATAGCCTCGTTTTTTTTTTTTTTTTTTACGACAGGACTTCCTGTCTAAACTTTATTAGAGATGACGACAGTCCTCAGATCTTGCCTACCTCTAAATAACTTAGTTCCTACGACCCTCCTCGGAGGATCATTGGAAAAAGCAGGCACCTCGGCACCCTGAAACGGCGAACCGGCAGGGAAACCGAACTGACTGCTCTACGACCCCCCTCGGAGGATCGTTTGGGGACACTGACACCTTGGTGCCCTGAACGGCGAACCGGCAGGAAAACCGAACTGGCAGCGCTGCGACCCTCCTCAGAGAGTCGCACCCCAGAGGGCGCCGAGGAGAAACGATTTCTCAAAACCATCCCTACCCCCGGAGGGGACCACCCTTTAGAAGCCTGATCGGCGTCAGGGCTTCCTATTTGTCCAAGCTTTTTTTAGAGATAAAAACGTCCTCAGATCTTGCATATCTCTAACTGGCTAGACTGCTACCGCCACCCAAGTCCCCCGATTGTGGAGGAGCCCAAATGGCGATGCTCGTTTGCACTCAGTGCTGCGAGGAGCTTAGTAGACCGAGACTGCTCCGCCCAGCAGTCTCAGGAACATTAGATTGGTGAGGAAGAAACCTCTGGAACGCCGCTGAATGGTTATTTCTTTGTTTTTTCTTTATTTTTAAATCAGAAATACGTATGTATGTATATATATATATATATATATATATATATCACTCCGTGGCCACCAGCAGGAAAACAACCGAACTGGCCGTGCTGCGACCCTCCTCAGAGAGTCGCCCCCCAGAGGACGCAGAGGAGAAACGATTTCTCGAAACCGTCCCTCCCAGTATAGTTTATCTCTTTCTTTGTTTTTGCACGACGCAATTCTCGAATAGCGTCAGTGCTGACAACCTCACATTCATCCATGTCTTTATAATTTACCCATGCGCTGGGTAACGTCGGGGTTAAAAATAATGACGCCGACTCGGGAGAGAGAAAGCTAGTAAGCGTCTCTTTAACCCGAGGCACTGTCATACCATGATACTTAATACCCATAGCCTTACTATAGTTAGACGTTTGGGCATTAAACACATAAAATAGAAACCGGCTTATTCCACAATCTCGACACCTCAGTGTGGTGTGGAGATAGGGAAAAAACGGCAGTCCCCGACGAGGAGGCTGAGATACAGAGTTTTTCTGTTTTTAGATATATTTCATCTAATAAACTCTTTTACTCTCATAATGTTCAGCTGGCCAGAAAATATTTAACTAGCAACAGCACTAGATAAACCTCCTTTTAAAGCTCCTCTTTATTCAACAGAGTTATGAGCTGACTTATCTATTCATTTATTGAAAACTCAAACATCTGCCTTTTTCTAATATCTTTATTTGTTTTGTTCTCTTTTTCTAAACAAAACACTAACGATACCAATTCCTCGGAACTGGAAATCGCCAGCACTGGATCTGGCAGGTGAAAGCTGAGATAGGGCGGGGCCCGTCCCAACTCTCGCTGTCAGATCCGTTTGCGAACCCCAAAATGCGAGTCGCCGCCGTGCATCGGCAACAGCAGGACCCGCACGGGGAGCGCGAACCGAAACGTCCTCCTCGAAGAACGCCCGGCGGGAGCGGAGCGTCCTCACGGACAGCTTCTCGCAATGCTCACAGTCAGCCCCCTCGAGAACTGACTGTGGCATGCTCCACTCCCAAATAGTAACAAAAAGCTGATGTGTGTGTCCCCACCCGTGATATAACGTGGGCAGGGAACAACACAAAGCTGCTTGCTCTCTTTTGCCATAATATATATATATATTTCAACTTGACAGACAACAATAAATATGACAAGGACAGAATACACAGATCGCTTGCTGAAGGCGCAGAAGCTGTCGCGGTCTGTTTTCAGGGGTGCTTTATAGCTTCCTGGTCTATGACGTCACCCGCCTATGACGTCTAGCTCTTCCATTGGACTGATTATACACGTGCTTCACGACGCAATCACGCAGAGCGTTCCCACCGCGTCTCAAAGCAGCTCGAGTTCCCTTGAAAGGGAACTGCATTTTTACATTTTTTTTTTTTTTTTTACATACTGTTTTGCACTCTCACACACTAAGTTGGTTCCATAAAATCAAATAAAGTATATAACTCAATGTATAATGACAAAATGTATTCAAACAATTTAACCTTAGTTTTAGCTAAATTAATATATATAAAATATAAAAACTCCTTACATTTTCATAGAACTGAAGAAGTAGTAGAAACTAACAATAAAAAAACAAATAGTTTAAGATGTCATAAACAAAAACCCTCACAGATCCTTCAGGGATAAACTATAGGGTGAGATGAAGCTTCACACCCTCACAGAGACGAGAGGAGTGACAGGCCAGATGAGCCTCTGGGGTCACCATGCCCCCAGCATATGCAAAGTTAGTCTGCTTTCCACTGTTTTATTCATATTAAACTCATTTAAAAGCATAATCTTAAAATTTTAAATGAGATCTTTTCAAATTAAAAGACAGTTTAAATAAAATTTGTCAAGTTTTATTAAAATCGTATCTTCTATTTATCTTCTACTTCTGTATGATATAAATGAATTTCATAAATTTAACCTAAGGTATTATTTTTTACTAAACATTGTTTGTTCAAAAAATAAAATAAAAAATTGTATAAATCAAGAACTGTGCTTTGGCGTCTTAGATCTTATTTCAAACAGTATTTTTTTCCATGTGACATGAAACATGTTGTCACAATGTTTTTGTTGTTTTAAAAGAAATCCCAGGACGCTACATTGCTCTTATTTAGATTAAGTTGTATCATTTAGAAAATCACCACACATGTTCAGAGACGCGATGTGCCTCTGTGGTCCATGAGTAATAAGTAAAGTTTGTCTTGAGCGAATATTTAATTTTACTCGTCTTAATTCAAAGCATGATCTTACTTTTTCTACGGTAGCTATGATCTATTGTACGTATAAGATCACTTTTACTTTTCTTGTATCTCCCGAACTATCCTTATTCATTGTGGAAACACACAGGGTGAGCCCCTTTACTGAGAGTATACTATCGGTTATCTACTCAAAATATATGTAGAATTTTAAAATGTTAGCCTTTGTTGATGCGACAGGCCACATGAACAGACTTTGGAGAGAGCTGATGATACTATAGCGGGAAGCATGCCCTTTGACCTCCTCGATTTTCTAGGCTTTTTGTCAAATACCCTACAACTTAGTCCTTAATGGTACGCTGTGTAGGAATTTCTCCCATCTAGCGGTGATATTGTATTTTGCATTCAAACGCATAGTGCTCTCTAGCGTCTCGCTTTTTCAAATGCGTGTTGCAACTACGGTAGCCGTTATGTGCCAAGAAGCTATGACAACACGTCTTCCAATAGCACTTCATCGAGTTTAACTATACATGTTCTACTGTTATGCTGCCTATATAATGAATTACACAACCACGGAATGAAAAAGCTTGTAATTTAGACCGTAACATCGACTTACCTGTCGAGAAGAAAGCAGACAACTTCTCCTTCATTAGCTCTATCCACCTGGGAAAAGCTATCACCATATTTACCCTCGTTTTGAATTTGCCGGACACGTGCCCCCTTTAAATGAATTTGTATGCTTTTATCACGGCTACGAGGATTGCATTATGAAGTACTGTGCAGTGCAACCTTTCAAGCGCCTCTCACTGACCGCTTCAGATGGTTTCAGTCAGCCGGCTCTGAACGAAAAGGTTGGCTAGTTGAGCTAGGCTAGTGCTTTTTGTCCCTCTCTGCTATTATAGTTTTTCAAGATGGCGGAACGACATGGAGGCCTCCATGGACTTACCCGTACCATGTAAATAAAGATAAGAAATTCTTTGCTTACGAGGATAAGTCAGTTCATTGGCAAAGGTAATTTTACACCAATGAGAAAATATTTATGAATAAAGACATTGATTTTAGCTAATAAAATACTTTATAAAAAACTACCATAAGTTTAATTTCAGATGTGTAAATTACAAAACTCAATTTTTCAACCGAGTGAATCTACGAATGAGAGATCTTCAGAAGTCATAACTTCAAACCAAAAGATTAAAAACCAAAGATTAAGCTAAATGACACTAGGTTCCAGCGTACCCCCAAAAATCAAATACTGTTTTACACTTTTCAAAGTATAATCTAGCTTTAAAGTTAGAATAAAAAAGTTAAAATCATGCATATCTACATACGTGTTGTGTTCTGACACAAGGCCATTAGCTGATTCTTTTTGTTTTATAAATTTACTTTACTTATTTCTACAAATATCAGCCTGATAAATATCTACTTAATACACGATGAAACAAGATAATCATGCTACCAATTACGTCTGACACAATATTTTTTAAGAAAAGTAGTGTTTTAAAATGCAACTAAACCAGATGATTTTTCTTTTGACAAACCTACAGAAATGCATGTCGATTACTAAGTTTCAGGTGCATAGTGCAAACATGCAATGTTCGAGAAAGTGTAATCTTTGCGAGGTCTCACCCACAAACGCAAAACTTTGTGTTGGGTGATACGGGCATAGCTTTACTAAAGGAAAATATTATGGAAGTAATTTTCAAACTATATTTTATTTATTTATATTATGTTTTTCATGTTGATTTAAAGTTTTTGTTATTAACTAATACCTTTATTTTTTACACCCAGCACAAAATTTTGTTCAAAAATCGTTCTCTGACCCCAAATAATCAGATAATGGTGTGTTCACAATCTACAATTAGATATTATCCTGCTTAGTATGTGTGTAAATAGTTGTGCTTAAATGTTTGGATGTATTTTTACACGCCAACATATTTTGTCTCACCGTAATGATGCAAAGTTCCACACTCTTGTAAAGACTATGGTCTAACTTTAAAACATAATCTTTATACATGAATTCAAAAGACCAAATCACTAAGAAAACGGGTGAAAAGCACCATTTATAATAAATACACAAAGTATTAACGCAAAAAGTAAGTGTATGCTGTTTCACACTTAAACTATTACAACAGAATCACATCTGACTATGCAGATAAAATTGCACAAAAGTAAATTCTAGTGATCAACTTGCTAAAGAGTAAATACAACATGAGCCATTTAAAGCAAATACGAAAAGCCACTTGTGATCAGTTTTGTATGTTTGTAATTGACATTTTATATAGTCAATTAGGCCGTTTACATCTTGCTTCTTTTTGTTTTTGTACAGTTTGAAAAAACTATAGTCTCCGAGCGTGGTCAAACATATAGGAATTTATGAAAAACATGAACAGATATTTCTACATGAGATATTTCTTTTAGAACATCTTTCAGCTATGTCTACGAAACATCGACATGAAAGATGAGTATTGCTGTTTTTCTGTTACCTATAAAACTATTATACTTCAAACTCGTCTAGCTATTGCCCATTTCACAGCACAGTCATAGATACACAGTTATTTTATGTATGTGGCTAAACAACGGTTAAGCTAATGAATTACCGGCTATATTTTTACGTGAATGGCGGGATGATTCATTTTTTAATCCGTCTACACCGATACTTTGACACAAGAGTTTTAGGTCTGATCCAGAAAACAGACGGTAAGCAGTAAGTTATGAAAACATGTGCTAAGCAGTTTTGGCCTCATCATCAAAATGTTTTAACATAGCGCAAGTTTCAATTGTTTGATAAATTATCTAACGATTATACCTAACAATCAACAGTTATATGTGAAACAAGCTCAGTCACATTAGAGTTGGATTCTTGTTTATATTGTACATTGTTATTGAACCGCATGTTTAACAGTGCTAGTGTTCTTAAATTGTTTACCACGGTTTCATTTTTAACAACACTATCGCAACACTTATCGTATTGCCGGGTGTGATTGTAATGTATGGTGTCTTCTTTACACTTTCACCCCATGGATATCTGTTTCCTACAGTTAGCTGTAGTGAACTCTAGTTCCCTTTCGTTGTCACTCCGAGTTACGTCGGATGACGACGAAATGGGGTTTCGCTTAGAAAGCCTATCAACTTCGAGTATTACAAAACGAGCCAATGGCAAAGAAATGCCATGGGTCTGCGGAATTTGCATGACGTAGCTCCGCCCCACCTCGTGGGTATAAAAGGAGGAAGTCCTGCAACAGCGGTTTATGTTTTACGCTTCGGAGCCAAGTTTATTCTTCTCTCCACAAGCCATCTCTGAATTGTCAGCTTCACGAACGAGTGCCTCAAGTGTTGGTGTGACGGCGATCTACGGCGAGAGCGTGCTTCCTGCTGATCTGCTGCAGTGATCTGCCAGTCGGCGCGTTTCTCCCCGGGTGCTTCAACACTTGAGTTTTCTCACTAAAAGAGCTTACACGCGGCACGTCTTTTTAAAGATGCCTCGCCCGTGTACTTCTGGTTGCGGCAGATTGGTATCGGACTCTGATGGGCACGAGCGTTGCATAGTATGTTTGGGCATTGATCATGCTAGAGCAGCGCTCGTGGATGACTCATGTTCTCTCTGTGGGAACATGACCATCGCGTCATTACGGTCGAGACTCGGTGAACTCGCAAGAGTGAGAGTCCCCTCATCCACCCCCCGTTCTGCGGCTGGTGGCCAGGGTGACCTGAGGGTGACGGTCTGGAACAAGGCGCCGACTATGTGTCTGCGACCCCAGCCCCCCTCTTCAATGACGGTGCCCGCTAGCGAGCAGCCGATTCCCGCGGGTCTACCCTCTGGTGGCCCGCGTGTTTCGGTGGAAGCTACAGAGGATGATGCCATGTCTGTTGCAGCATCACTAGGTGGGTTTGAGTCTTCTGGAAGTGAGGGCTCG
Organism: Gila orcuttii; assembly: GCA_026230005.1. NCBI lineage: Eukaryota > Metazoa > Chordata > Actinopteri > Cypriniformes > Leuciscidae > Gila > Gila orcuttii. The sequence goes on from JAPDVR010000024.1 coordinate 26,841,897, forward strand.
TCACAGCTGCCACCCTCCGGTGTGCATACGGCTGTGCTCGAGTCTGATCCAGAGATGACGGCCATGCTTTCCCGGGCAGCCGCGAGCATCGGGCTTGAGTGGAGGCCTCCACCCTGTCCTGAGCGCTCGCGGCTTGACGATTGGTTTTTGGGTAAGGCCGCCGACCCTCGTCCTCGGCAAACCCCAATACCTTTCTTCCCGGACGTGCATGATGAGATCTCGAAGTCCTGGAAGACCCTGTTGTCTTCTCGGGACCGCTCGTTGATCTCATCCGCCTTTCCTCCCCTCGATGATGCAGCCGCCCGTGGGTACACTGGGCTCCCCCCGGTTGAACGCTCTGTTGCCATGCAACTATGTCCTCAGAGTGCTTCTTCTCGTGGCGAGCCTAAGCACCCATCCAAGGCCTGTAGATTTTCGTCTACTCTGGTGGCGAAGTCTTACAGAGCGGCGGGACAGGCGGCTGCATCACTGCATGCTATGGCCACTATGCAGGTCTACCAGGCCCAGATGCTCAGAGACATGCACGAGGGTAGGACAGACCCAGGGCTCTTTGATGAGCTGCGCGCCGCGACCGACCTCGCTCTCCGGGCGACGAAGGTTACCGCGCGCTCCCTGGGTCTGGTGATGTCCACAGCCGTGGTCCAGGAGAGACATCTCTGGCTGAACCTGGCTGACATGCGGGACGCGGAGAGGACCCGTCTGCTTAACGCCCCCTTGTCCCAGGCCGGCCTCTTCGGCGGCGCGGTTGAAGATTTTGCCCAACAGTTTTCAACCGCCCAGAAACAGACCGAGGCCATAAAGCACATTCTGCCCCGCCGGCCAGCTGCTGCCTCCACCCAGCCGGCCGGGCAGAAGCCTCGTCCTGTTTCCCGCCGAGGGCGCCCTCCTGCGGTTCCCGCCCCTCCCGCCCGGCCCACGCAGCAGCCTCCACAAACCCGGGCCGGTCGCGGAGGAAGCCGCAAGAAGGCGCCACAGCCCTCTCCTGCCCCGCCCCCCGCTAAACGCCGGGCCAAGCGGCGCTCCTGAGACGGGCTGCTCAGGGAAGATGGTCGTTTTTCAGGAGATGGTAGCAGGACCACTCCTTCCCCCGGTGGAGGGCCGGGGGAGAATCTTTTGTTCTCCGCTCCCCGCTGCTCACCCACGGGTGGGCAGCACCCTAAAGTGGTTAAAGACAGAAACGACCCTCTCTTCCCTGAGCCCACAGAGTTCTCGGGCGACACAGAGCGCCGCCCACAAGCCGTGCTCTCCTCGCCCCCCTCTGTCCCAGAGGCGGTTGACGCGGCGTGCCGTCCACGGACCGCTTCGCCCCTGTCCCCCTCTGTCGCCAGACCCCTGGCAGAGCAGGCCCCCGCGGGACGACCAGCCTGGTCCTCCCCTGGCCCCCTCTGCCAGGGCCCGGTTGTTAACTGTGCCCCCACACCGGGCCGCTATGCCGTCCACGTCTGGGCCAGTTACTCCGCTTCGCTGCCCCTCCGGGGGGACGCCTGTCGTCCGCTTGATCCCGCTGGTTCAGTTCCTGGGAGCCTGGTTAGAGCTTCCCCGTCTGTCCCGCTGGATCGCGCGCACCATCAGGCTCGGCTATGCGATTCAGTTCGCACGGTCTCCTCCCCGCTTCAGGGGAGTCCGCTCCACTTTGGTCGGTGGCAATGCCCCCATCATGAGAGCAGAGATTGCCACCCTGCTGGCGAAGGGTGCAATCGAGACTGTCCCTCCAGCCGAGATGAGATCCGGCTTCTACAGCCCTTACTTCATTGTCCCCAAGAAAACCGGTGGGTTACGACCAATCCTGGACTTGCGCGTGCTGAACCGCTCCCTTCACAGGCTGCCGTTCAAGATGCTCACCGCCAAACGCGTTTTCGAATGCGTGCAGCCCCGGGATTGGTTTGCAGCGATCGACCTGAAGGACGCCTACTTTCATGTCTCCATTCTTCCTCGCCACAGACCGTTCCTACGGTTTGCTTTCGAGGGGCAGGCATACCAGTACGCGGTCCTCCCTTTCGGGCTGGCCCTGTCTCCTCGCATCTTCACAAAGGTCGTCGAGGCTGCCCTTGTTCCCCTTCGGGAGCACGGGGTTCGCATCCTGAGTTATATCGACGACTGGCTGATCCTAGCTCACTCTCGAGATCAGGTTTGCGAACACAGGGACCTAGTGCTCCGGCACCTGGCTCGTCTGGGCCTTCGGGTCAACTGGGAGAAGAGCAAACTTTGCCCCGTGCAGAGGATCTCTTTTCTCGGTATGGACATCGACTCGGTCGCCATGTCCGCGCAGCTTACGAGCGAGCGCGCGCAGTCACTGCTGACTTGCCTGAGACATCTCAGGAGCAAGAATGCGGTTCCACTGAAACATTTTCAGAGGCTCCTGGGGCATATGGCATCTGCAGCCGCGGTCACGCCGCTCGGATTGCTTCATATGAGACCGCTTCAGCTTTGGCTTCGCGACCGAGTCCCGAGGTGGGCATGGCATCAAGGCACGCTCCGGGTACCAGTTACTCCGACCTGCCGTCAGTTCCTCACCCCGTGGTCGAACCTCAGTTTTCTCAGGGCGGGTGTCCCCCTGGAACGAGCTTCCCGGCATGTTGTTGTCTCGACAGATGCCTCCACCACGGGCTGGGGCGCCATGTGCAATGGACATGCTGCTGCGGGCTCCTGGACAGGACCCCAGCGGCTATGGCATGTCAATTGCCTCGAGTTGTTGGCAGTACGTCTTGCCCTGCACCGCTTCCGAGCGTTGCTCCGGGGTCAACACGTGCTAGTCCGCTCAGACAATACCGCGACTGTTGCGTACATCAACCATCAAGGTGGTCTACGCTCCCGCCGTTTGTCACAACTCGCCCGCCACCTCCTCCTGTGGAGTCAGAAGCATCTGAGGTCGCTTCGAGCCGTTTTCATCCCCGGAGCGCTGAACTGTGCAGCCGACGAGCTCTCAGGGCTCCAGCCCCTCCCTGGAGAATGGCGACTCCATCCCCAGTCGGTTCAGCTGATTTGGGACCAGTTCGGGGACGCACAGATAGATCTGTTTGCCTCTCACGACTCGACCCATTGCGCCCTGTATTTTTCCCTGTCCGAGGGCACGCTCGGCACGGATGCACTGGCGCACAGCTGGCCGCCGGGCCGCAAATATGCGTTTCCCCCAGTGAGCCTTCTTGCGCAGACCTTGCGCAAGGTCAGGGAGGACGAGGAGCAGGTCATTCTGGTCGCGCCGTATTGGCCCAACCGGACCTGGTTCCCCGAACTTGTACTCCTCGCGACAGCACCTCCCTGGCCCATTCCTCTGAGGAAGGACCTTCTTTCTCAGGGACGGGCACCCTGTGGCACCCTCGCCCCGATCTCTGGAGCCTCCACGTGTGGCTCCTGGACGGCTCGAGGTAGGTTTGAGTACCCTTCCACCAGCGGTGGCGGCTACCATCACTTCCGCTAGAGCGTCGTCCACGAGACACGCCTATGCGTTGAAGTGGAACCTCTTCGTCGACTGGTGCTCTTCTCACCGAGAAGACCCCCGGAAATGCTCGATCGGTGTTGTGCTTTCCTTCCTTCAGCAAGGGTTGGAGCGAAGGCTGTCTCCCTCCACCCTTAAGGTCTATGCTGCCGCCATTGCCGCACACCATGACCTGGTCGAAGGTAAGTCGGTAGGAAAGCACGACCTGGTCACCAGGTTCCTGAGAGGAGCGAGGAGACTAAATCCCCCTCGCCCTCCTCTCGTTCCCTCTTGGGACCTCTCAGTGGTGCTAACTGCCCTGAAGAGTGCTCCTTTGAGCCTCTGCAATCAGTCGAGCTTAAGTTCCTGTCAATGAAGACAGCGCTCCTGGTTGCGCTGGCCTCCATCAAGAGGGTAGGGGACCTGCACGCATTCTCCGTCGACGAAGCGTGCCTGGAATTCGGACCGGCCTTCTCTCACGTGATCCTGAGACCCCGGCCCGGATATGTGCCCAAGGTTCCTACCACTCCCTTTCGGGACCAGGTGGTGAACCTGCAAGCGCTGGCCCCGGAGGAGGCAGACCCAGCCTTGGCATTGCTCTGTCCAGTACGCGCTCTCCGCGCCTATGTGGACAGGACGCAGTGTTTCAGGACCTCAGACCAGCTCTTTGTCTGTTATGGTGGGAAGCTGAAGGGAAAGGCTCTCTCCAAGCAAAGGTTGTCTCACTGGATAGTGGACGCCATTGCTTTGGCATACCAGCAGCAAGGTCGACCGTGCCCCCTTGGTGTGACGGCCCACTCCACCCGGAGAGTGGCATCCTCTTGGGCTCTAGCGCATGGCGCCTCGCTAACAGACATCTGCAGAGCTGCAGGCTGGGCGACACCTAACACATTCGCCAGATTCTATAATCTCCGAGTGGAGCCAGTGTCCTCTCGTGTACTCGCTTCAACTAGCTAGTACCGGACCCGCTCAGGTGTCTTCGCTTGCTCGCCACTCCACTCCACGGACTGGATACGTGCGATATTCTCCTCAGGTGAGCTTCCCTGAAAGCCCTGAGCTCCTCCAGCACTCCTGACGTCGGCGCCAGTGTCTCTTGCCTGCGCGTCGGCTAGGTGCCTCCCGTGTGCATGGTCCCTCCCCTGAGCGACCCCCACATGTGTATTTCCACTGTAAGCCTCTTCGAGCATGTGTCTTTCCCGTGGCAAGCCACCTTGCCACCCCTGGGGTTGAAATATTCCACCTGTGGCTGGACACCCCAGTGTTCTCCATATGTTTCCTTCGGGCCATATGTGTATTCTCTAAGTCCCCCCCCCTCTGGGTTGGCAATAATTGCATACTTCCCCTAAAATCGTGGGATATGCTTCCCAGAGTACCTTGGTATTCCTGTGCTAAATAGGAGTCCTTCGTCCGTGCTAGTCTCACGACAGGGATCTCATATTTACGCAGGGCACTGGAAGACAGCTGAGAAGGTGGCGTGATTAGACTGGTAACCCCATTTCGTCGTCATCCGACGTAACTCGGAGTGACAACGAAAGGGAACGTCTATGGTTACGTATGTAACCCTCGTTCCCTGAGTAGGGAACGGAGACGTTACGTCTGCCTGCCACTTTCCGCTGTACCGCGGGGATCGCCTGAGCTCAGTCTTGGCTCCGAAGCGAAGAAACATAAACTGCTGTTGCAGGACTTCCTCCTTTTATACCCACGAGGTGGGGCGGAGCTACGTCATGCAAATTCCGCAGACCCATGGCATTTCTTTGCCATTGGCTCGTTTTGTAATACTCGAAGTTGATAGGCTTTCTAAGCGAAACCCCATTTCGTCGTCATCCAACGTAACATCTCCGTTCCCTACTCAGGGAACGAGGGTTACATACGTAACCATAGACGGTCTTCTCTTTGTTCATATACGACAGTATGCACATGAATTGGCTTAATTTAATAAAATGATGGTTTAAACCACATTATTTTATTATACCATTTTTAAATAGCGCTTAAATGTATATTTTATATTTTAACCCTTTATGCAAATATAGAATAGGCCTACCGCACAAGGATCACGGAAATATTTTTTTTGTGTAAAACATCTATGTAGATCTATCTATGTTTTTAAAAATACAAAGACATCTTTCTACCAGCGACCCTCAAAATCTGGGCATACAACAAAACACAGTGCATCCGTGTACGATGATTGATCAGAAAATTACTTTTGTCGCTTTGTTTGAAGAAACACTTTAATCAGCTGGTGCTTGATAACTATTAATTCAATTAATAATAAATAAATAATAATAAATATCAATTCAGTAATGATGCGATATTGATATCACGTTTTAATTTCAACTCAATGCACTAAAGGTCTATAACTGAACTTTAACGTCTTAATATTTGGTAAAAGTTAACTTAAAGCCTTGCTTTCTAAATGCTTTTTACGGAACTTGTTGCGAACATTAACCCATCCATATGTTAAAAAAAATATATATATATATTTTGGTGTAATTAATAGAATTCTCTCTGGCAGTATATGCATAACTTCTCCATGACTTTACTTCTGACTTCAAAATTTTGTGCTGGATGTAAAAAATAAAGGTATTAGTTAATAACAAAAACTTTAAATCAACATGAAAACCATAATATAAATAAATAAAATATAGTTTGAAAATTACTTCCATAATATTTTCCTTTAGTAAAGCTATGCCCGTATCACCCAACACAAAGTTTTGCGTTTGTGGGTGAGACCTCGCAAAGATTACACTTTCTCGAACATTGCATGTTTGCACTATGCACCTGAAACTTAGTAATCGACATGCATTTCTGTAGGTTTGTCAAAAGAAAAATCATCTGGTTTAGTTGCATTTTAAAACACTACTTTTCTTAAAAAACATTGTGTCAGACGTAATTGGTAGCATGATTATCTTGTTTCATCGTGTATTAAGTAGATATTTATCAGGCTGATATTTGTAGAAATAAGTAAAGTAAATTTATAAAACAAAAAGAATCAGCTAATGGCCTTGTGTCAGAACACAACACGTATGTAGATATGCATGATTTTAACTTTTTTATTCTAACTTTAAAGCTAGATTATACTTTGAAAAGTGTAAAACAGTATTTGATTTTGGGGGGTACGCTGGAACCTAGTGTCATTTAGCTTAATCTTTGGTTTTTAATCTTTTGGTTTGAAGTTAGGACTTCTGAAGATCTCTCATGCGTAGATTCACTCGGTTGAAAAATTGAGTTTTGTAATTTACACATCTGAAATTAAACTTATGGTAGTTTTTTATAAAGTATTTTATTAGCTAAAATCAATGTCTTTATTCTTAAATATTTTCTCATTGGTGTAAAATTACCTTTGCCAACGAACTGACTTATCCTCGTAAGCAAAGAATTTCTTATCTTTATTTACATGGTACGGGTAAGTCCATGGAGGCCTCCATGTCGTTCCGCCATCTTGAAAAACTATAATAGCAGAGAGGGACAAAAAGCACTAGCCTAGCTCAACTAGCCAACCTTTTCGTTCAGAGCCGGCTGACTGAAACCATCTGAAGCGGTCAGTGAGAGGCGCTTGAAAGGTTGCACTGCACAGTACTTCATAATGCAATCCTCGTAGCCGTGATAAAAGCATACAAATTCATTTAAAGGGGGCACGTGTCCGGCAAATTCAAAACGAGAGTAAATATGGTGATAGCTTTTCCCAGGTGGATAGAGCTAATGAAGGAGAAGTTGTCTGCTTTCTTCTCGACAGGTAAGTCGATGTTATGGTCTAAATTACAAGTTTTTTCATTCCGTGGTTGTGTAATTCATTATATAGGCAGCATAACAGTAGAACATGTATAGTTAAACTCAATGAAGTGCTACTGGAAGACGTGTTGTCATAGCTTCTAAGCACATAACGGGTACCGTAGTTGCAACACGCATTTGAAAAAGCGAGACGCTAGAGAGCACTATGCATTTGAATGCAAAATACAATATCACCGCTAGATGGGAGAAATTCCTACACAGCGTACCATTAAGGACTAAGTTGTAGGGTATTTGACAAAAAGCCTAGAAAATCGAGGAGGTCAAAGGGCATGCTTCCCGCTATAGTATCATCAGCTCTCTCCAAAGTCTGTTCATGTGGCCTGTCGCATCAACAAAGGCTAACATTTTAAAATTCTACATATATTTTGAGTAGATAACCGATAGTATACTCTCAGTAAAGGGGCTCACCCTGTGTGTTTCCACAATGAATAAGGATAGTTCGGGAGATACAAGAAAAGTAAAAATGATCTTATACGTACAATAGATCATAGCTACCGTAGAAAAAGTAAGATCATGCTTTGAATTAAGACGAGTAAAATTAAATATTCGCTCAAGACAAACTTTACTTATTACTCATGGACCACAGAGGCACATCGCGTCTCTGAACATGTGTGGTGATTTTCTAAATGCTACAACTTAATCTAAATAAGAGCAATGTAGCGTCCTGGGATTTCTTTTAAAACAACAAAAACATTGTGACAACATGTTTCATGTCACATGGACAAAAATACTGTTTGAAATAAGATCTAAGACGCCAAAGCACAGTTCTTGATTTATAAAAAAAAATTATTTTATTTTTTGAACAAACGATGTTTAGTAAAAAATAATACCTTAGGTTAAATTTATGAAATTCATTTATATCATACAGAAGTAGAAGATAAATAGAAGATACGATTTTGATAAAACTTTACAAATTTGATTTAAACGGTCTTTTAATTTGAAAAGATCTCATTTAAAATTTTAAGATTATGCTTTTAAATGAGTTTAATATGAATAAAACAGTGGAAAGCAGACTAACTTTGCATATGCTGGGGGCATTGTGACCCCAGAGGCTCATCCGGCCTGTCACTCCTCTCGTCTCTGTGAGGGTGTGAAGCTTCATCTCACCCTATAGTTTATCCCTGAAGGATCTGTGAGGGTTTTTGTTTATGACATCTTAAACTATTTGTTTTTTTATTGTTAGTTTCTACTACTTCTTCAGTTCTATGAAAATGTAAGGAGTTTTTATATTTTATATATATTAATTTAGCTAAAACTAAGGTTAAATTGTTTGAATACATTTTGTCATTAAACATTGAGTTATATACTTTATTTGATTTTATGGAACCAACTTAGTGTGTGAGAGTGCAAAACAGTATGTAAAAAAAAAAAACAATGTAAAAATGCAGTTCCCTTTCGAGGGAACTCGAACTGCGTCGGTGACGACACTAGGGGAACGCCCTTCAGCGTAGCGCGTCTGAATTTATGAATGAAACCGAATCCAATCCTATTGGCGTTGCGTGATGACGTAGCGTGTGACGGCATAAGCGGATGTATACAAAAGCACGCCGGCACACAGAAATGTCAGCTTTTTGCTATTCAGCAAGCGCTCTGTGTATGTGTGAACAAGTCTGTCCTATTTGGTTTGCCGAGGCAGCGTGTAGGTTTAAGGTTTGCCTTGCAGTTGCAATACAGAATCTAGTAGCTCGGATCTCGCGTTTGCCGAGGCAGCGCTTAGATTACGAGTGTATTTTGCAATAAGATTCTGTGGCTGGAATCTCGCGTTTGCCGAGGCAGCGCGTAGGTTTAAGGTTTGCCTTGCAGTTGCAATACAGAATCTAGTAGCTCGGATCTCGCGTTTGCCGAGGCAGCGCTTAGATTACGAGTGTATTTTGCAATACGATTCTGTGGCTGGAATCTCGCGTTTGCCGAGGCAGCGCGTAGATTTAAGGTTGCCTTGCAGTTGCAATACAGAATCTAGTAGCTCGGATCTCGCGTTTGCCGAGGCAGCGCTTAGATTACGAGTGTATTTTGCAATAAGATTCTGTGGCTGGAATCTCGCGTTTGCCGAGGCAGCGCGTAGATTTAAGGTTGCCTTGCAGTTGCAATACAGAATCTAGTAGCTCGGATCTCGTGTTTGCCGAGGCAGCATGTAGGTTACGAGTCTACTTTGCAGTTTGCTGTGTGAGTACGAGGCATGAACAGTCAGCTCCTGAGGGTGCTGGCTGTGTTCATTGAGAAATAACTCGCCGCACACGTGCGTTTCGGGTATCTCAGCCTCGCGCCTGTTGACTTTCTTCTCGAGAGATGAAAGCCAAATATCTTGTGTACTACTCGAATCTCGCGTTTGTTAAGGCAACGCGTTACGGGTCTGCAATAAAAGGGACACACGCGATCTGATAAATAATACTGTTTAGGTGCGAGGCATTCACAGTCAGCTCCTGAGGGTGCTGGCTGTGTTCATTGAGAAATATCTTGACGCGTACAGCCGTGCGCTGTCAGGTGTTTCAGTCTCGCGCCTGTTGACTTTCTTCTCCAAGGATGAAACCCAAATTATAACGGCTCGAATCTCACGTTTGCCGAGGCAGCGTGTAGGTTACGGGATCGTATAATTAAATATAAAACAGTATTCCAGTGTTATGGCTGCATTTAATTCCGAGGAGTTAAAGTAATTAAAAATTGTATCTGACTTAGAACTTGGTTAGATATTTTAATTCAGCCTACCATCTGAAGGAGAGTATCGCTTCTAGAGGTCCCCCTCAAAAAAAAAAAAAAAAAAAAAAAGCTGAGCTTGGGACTCTAGGCGGCGCTCTCGCCCAAAGCCTTTCAGGCCAGGAAGGCGAAAGGGAAGAGGTCCTAACTCCTGTGAGACCTCCAAGGGCCGCCCCCCCGGAGAGAGAGCGATCGAGGTCCCCTCTCTCCTCGGACCCTCAGGATGCTGGCGTCGGTATCCCGCCGTCTCTGACGCTTCGGGTCACGCCAGCTTCCAGCGAGCACACGCTGCTTTTTCTGCCCCGAAGGCCTGCAGTCAAACAGCGTTTGGGTTCGCACACGGTGGGTCGTTGTCGGTTTTCCCCTGCCGGTCATCCGCTTCAGGGTGCCGTCAAGGACTCGCACAAAACACTGGACACCAGTCCCGAGGGGCTGGTTCCTTTGGTGAATTTCGTAGAGGCATGGCAAAACCTCACGGATATTTCTCCATGGGTCCTGCGCACTGTAGAAATTGGGTACAGACTGCAGTTCCGCGTCCGCCCACCAAAATTCAACGGGGTGGTTCGGACGGCAGTGCACCCAGAGCAGGGTCTGGTGTTGGAACAGGAAGTCAACTCACTGCTGGGAAAAGGGGCCATAGAGCATGTTCCCCCACCAGTCAGGGAGTCCGGGTTCTACAGCCGGTACTTCATAGTTCCAAAAAAGGATGGAGGGTTGCGTCCAATTGTAGATCTGAGGCATCTGAATCGGTCTCTGAGGAGGTTTAGGTTCAAGATGCTCACTATTCCCACCATCGTGAGTCAAATCCAATCCGAGAATTGGTTTGTCACGATAGATCTAAAAGACGCCTATTTTCACATCTCCATCCTTCCATCACACAGGAAGTTCCTGAGGTTTGCTTTCGGGGGCGAAGCTTACCAATATCGGGTTCTTCCATTCGGCCTAGCACTCTCCCCTCGCACTTTCACCAAGTGTATGGATGCAGCTCTAGCACCCCTGAGGCTCGAGGGCATCAGGGTGCTCAATTATATCGACGACTGGCTTATATTGGCCCAGTCGAGAGAGCTAGCGATTCGGCATCGAGATGTCGTCCTCGCCCACATCCAGAGCCTGGGGTTGAGACTCAACACGAAGAAGAGCGTGTTGGCACCAGCCCAGAGAACCATGTTCCTGGGAGTGGTGTGGGACTCGGTCACGATGCGGGCACTATTGTCTCCTGCTCGGATCGAGTCTATCCTGACCTCAGTGTCCAGGATGAAGCTAGGCCAGGCTGTCACTGTCAAACACTTCCAAAGAGTGTTGGGTCTCATGGAAGCAGCGTCCAGCGTGATACCTTCTGGCCTGCTACATATGAGAGCCCTGCAGTGGTGGCTGAAAGCCAAGGGGTTTTCCCTGAGGGAAAATCCGTTCCGCTTGATAAGGGTTACGCGCAGGTGCCTTCGTTCCCTTTCAATGTGGAAGAAACCTTGGTTCCTGTCCCAAGGTCCCAAGTTGGGAGCATTATGCCGCCGAGTTCCGTTTCGACAGATGCCTCCCTCACGGGCTGGGGCGCGGTCATGGAAGGCCGTTTTTCGAGAGGTCACTGGCAGGACCATCATTTCTCTTGGCACATAAATTGCCTAGAAATGTTGGCGGTGTTCCGAGCTCTGAGGAGTTTTCTGCCAGACCTCCAGGGTCGCCACGTTCTCGTGAGAACAGACAATACGTCAGTGGTGTCCTATTTAAACCGCCAGGGGGGTCTGAGGTCGCGCCCTCTCTGCAGACTGGCGCATCAGATCCTCCTGTGGTCCCAGCGGAGACTGTCATCTCTCAGGGCGATGTATGTCCCGGGGGACCAGAACCAGGGAGCAGACATGCTGTCGAGGCAGGGGCTGAGGCCCGGGGAATGGAGACCCCACCCCGAGGTGGTGGAGTTAATATGCGAGAGGTTTGGCCCAGTGGAAGTGGACCTATTTGCGTCTCGAGAGACGACACACTGTCCACTGTGGTTCTCCCTTTCACATCCAGCCCCACTGGGGTTGGATGCCATCGTGCAGACGTGGCCAAGGCTGCGTCTGTACGCCTTTCCCCCAATCGCTCTGCTCCCAGCAGTTCTGGAAAGGGTCCGACGGGACGGGGCAGCCTACTATTAGTAGCCCCGTTTTGGCCGGCCCGGGTATGGTTTTCGGACATCATCCTGCTTCTGGCAGGCCCGCCATGGCAGATCCCTCTGAGGAGGGACCTGTTGTCTCAGGCGGGGGGCTCAGTTCTCCACCCTCGGCCCGAGCTGTGGAAACTGTGGGTCTGGCCCCTGAGGGGGCAAAGTACCTAGAAGCCGGCCTGTCAGCAGAAGTGGTTGAAACTATACTCACTTCCAGAGCTCCCTCCACGAGGAAGTTATACGGCCTTAAGTGGAATGTTTTTTCCATTTGGTGCAGAGAGCGCGATCTGGACCAGTTCACTGCCCAGTGGCTTCAGTGCTGAGTTTCTACAAGACCGCTTTTCTGCCGGGCTTACCCCGTCCACACTCAAGGTTTATGTGGCTGCCATTGCGGCTTTCCACGCTCCTCTGAGTGATGGTCCTCTGGGGAGGCATCACCTGGTCGTACGCTTCCTCCGTGGAACCTGGAGGATGAGACCTGCGACTCGCACCAGGGTTCCCTCTTGGGACCTGGCAGTGGTTCTCGAAGGGCTGGCCGAGGCCCCCTTCGAACCACTGGAGTCGGCCGAGGCCAAGAACCTTTCGTTTGGGGTGGTCTTTTTGCTGGCCATTACTTCTCTGAGGAGGGTAGGAGATCTCCAGGCGCTCTCTATTTCCAATGGGTGGTTGGAGTTTGCTCCAGGCAACATTAAGGCCATCTTACATCCCAGGCCCGGCTATTTGCCCAAGGTGTCATCTAATGTGGCACCGCCTATGGTTCTGCAGGCATTTCATCCTCCACCTCATGTGACGGCGGATGAGGAGAGACTTCATCTGCTCTGCCCTGTCAGAGCACTTCGGTATTACATCCAGAAGTCCTCCTCATGGCGGAAGTTGGACCAGTTGCTGGTGTGTTTTGGATCGCCCAAGAAGGGGCTTCCCGCCTCTAAGCAGACCATCAGCAACTGGATCGTTCAGACTATTTCCCTGGCCTATCAGGTGCGCAATTTGCCTTCACCTATAGCCGTGAGGGCTCACTCCACCAGAGGCATGGCGCCTCTAGAGCCCTCCTTTCAGGGGTTCTATCCATGATATATGTGAGGCGGCTGGCTGGGCCACTCCACACACATTCATGAGGTTTTACAGTCTGGACCTTCCCTCTACACCCGGTGCACGAGTGCTTTCGTCCTAAGTTGTGCCTGAAGACAGCTTCACACTAGGATGAGCGGGGTTCGTTGTGGTATAGTGGGTATCTCGTTCCCCTAGTGTCGTCACCGACGCAGTTCGAGTTCCCTCGAAAGGGAACGTCTCGGGTTACGTATGTAACCCTTGTTCCCTGAGAAAGGGAACGAGACACTGCGTCGGTTCGCCACACCTCACCCCGCTTGGAGCACTTGCTTCATAGCAAAAGCTGACATTTCTGTGTGCCGGCGTGCTTTTGTATACATCCGCTTATGCCGTCACACGCTACGTCATCACGCAACGCCAATAGGATTGGATTCGGTTTCATTCATAAATTCAGACGCGCTACGCTGAAGGGCGTTCCCCTAGTGTCGTCACCGACGCAGTGTCTCGTTCCCTTTCTCAGGGAACAAGGGTTACATACGTAACCCGAGACGTTTTCTGTGATGGTCGTGTTTAGGTGTACGGGGTAGAATATGCTGTTACAGTACAAAAATCATTATGGCTATATTAATAACAATTATACTTTAGGTCACCGTTAAACACAAATCATTACAGTAATCTTCTAAAAGATATGAATGTATTAAAACTGTAAAGATTTAATTTAAACAATCTTTTCATTTTTAAAAGATCATATTTAAACTTTTACGATTATGCTTTGAAATAAATTTAGTACGAACAAAACTTTGGCTCTGGAAAGGCGTTAGCAGACTAACATTACATGATGCACAGAGGCTCATCTGCTCTGTCACCCTATATCCTGAAGCTAACATTATTGTAAAGTAACGTATTTCTCTGAAGATGTGCTGGTGATCGGAAGGAGCTTATAAGCAGGCTATCAATGGGGCTCGGCCTGAGGCATCACAGATTCTAAAAGTCTTCATTGTTGCTCTCTCACTACAGATAGGCCTATGTGGTGATTTTCTCACAGATACTACTTGAGGAATTATTAAACATTTCACACAATGTGTGAGATAACTTGTGAGAGCCGCAAATTTCAAAGTTCTTTACATGCACCCTGATAAATAAAAAAATATACACTTATACACTATGAAATAAATTTAGCAAAACATTCAGAGTCTCATTCTGATCACTGAACACAGCCCTCTGACTGTCAAACGCTGGTGTGAGAGAGAGAGAAAGAGAGAAATACTCTGGGGTTCTTTTCAACTTTAAATGGTCAATATGGACATCTATGTGATAGGAGCTACTTCAACCCTGGTGAAAATGTAAGATGATTTTATTTTTATCTAAATCTAACATAATTGGTACAGTAAATTTGTAAAATATTTATTTTAAATGAACAGAATGCTTTTCAACTTCAGTAATTTAGTAAGATTTTTTTAATGAACGGCATGATTTTCAACTTCAGTAATTTAGTAAGATTTTAAATGAACAACATGCTTTTCAACTTTAGTTAAATTAGTAAACTATTTATTTTATATATGATATATTTTAATTTATACACTTTTAAAGGAACACAATGCTTTTCAACTGTTGTGTAAGATATTTCTCAATGGGCTCAGGAACGTGTCACAAAAACAGATACCAGGCCAGCCACACGCTGGTGTGACAGAGAGAAAAGACTTCAGGGGAAACACTTGTGGGTTTTTTTCAACCATGGTGAAACAGTAAGATGATTTTATTTTTGTTTAATTTATATACTTTTAATTGAACAGCATGGTTTTTCAACTTGAGTCAATGTCAAATATTTGTGAATGACTAAATGTAACTTTTATAACCATTTCATTTAAATGAACATAATGCTTTTTCAACTTCTGTGTGAGATAAACTTCCAACATCCTCAGCAATGCGGAGAGAGGGGAATTCCTGCTTTGACACACACACACACACACACACACACATACATAGACGCGCGCTCTCTGTTTTGAGTCAGTGTGAGATCATTCATACATTGCATTGTTTTTTTTTCTTCAACTCTCTAATACATTTTTAACTGTTTGCAATTTTTTGTGGCTCCATTTTATTTAAACTTTTTGTGTGAGGTTTTACATAAGCTGTATGTTTTTTTTCTTCAACTCTCTAATACATTTCCCTTTCAAGGGAACTCGAGCTGCGTCAAGCTGTGGGAACGCCTCTGCGTGTGTGCGTCATGAAGCACGTATGGAATCAGTCCAATGGAGAGACGGAACGTCATAGGCGGGTGACGTCATCGACCAGGAAACTATAAAGCACCCCCAAAACACAAGCGCGACAGCTTCTATGCCTTCAGTAAGCGCTATATGTGGATCTGTCTCAAGTGTTTTTGTCTGTCACTAAGCAGGAGTTTCACTATTTCAAAAAACTATATATATATAGTTTATCTCCCTTTTTTCCTGATTTACACACAGAGGTTTCGAGATCGTGGAAAAAGCCGGTCTCTTATCGTGTTTTTATCCCTCAAACGTCCACTTATTCGAATATCGTGGGGGCTAAATCTCACGGTTATGGGGCGATGCCTAAAGCAGAAGAGGCGCTTGCTAGTCACCTTTCTGCTGAAGCTGCATCTTCTTTTAAAGCACCACTTTTACCCTCTAAACCCCTCAGAAGTACGTCTGCTTTAGTGGGTAAGGCGTATTCGGCGGCCGGTCAAGCCTCGGCGTGCCTGCATACTATGTCCATCTTGCAGGCATACCAGGCTGACCTATTAAAGGACGTGAGTGATTCTCAAGAGGTCAGCACTGATGTAGTTCGCGAACTGCGTCAGGCTGCAGATTTATCTCTGCGCGCCACCAAGGAGTCGGCCAAGCTAATGGGCCGTACTATGGCAGCCCTGGTGGCCGCAGAGAGACATCTATGGTTAAATCTCTCTGGCATGAAAGAAAAAGATAAAGCTTTTCTTTTAGACGCTCCTCTCTCTCCTCATGGTCTGTTTGGTGATTCTGTGAATACTGTCATAGATAGATTTCAGGAAGAGAAGAAACAATCAGCAGCGTTTCAGAAATGTATGCCTCTTAAAATTCATGTCCCCGTACTGCTGGGCGGGAGCAGTCCAGGCCGTCAGTCAGCTCCTCACATAGGGCGCAACAGAACATGTCGCGTCTCGCGCTCCCCCTTCCAAACAGTGGGACCAGACGCGGCACTCTCAGCCGAAGTCTTCTGGCAAAACTGATCTGAGGACAGTTATTATGGCCAAGAAGGCTTCGGCAAAGAAGAAGTCCTGACGCCACTGGCGTCAGGATGCTGAGGGTGGTCCCTGCCGTGGGAGAGAGGTGTTCACCGCATTACACGGTGCCCGCTCTTCTTCGGTGCCCTCAGGGACCCGTTCTGCCAACCCCGCCTTCATGCCGGGGCACAGACGGTCCCAGCGAGCGCTTTCCCGAGGGACGCTCGCCCCCTCTGAGGAGGGTCTCAGAGCAGTTAAGCCAGTCGTTCCCTGCCGGTGCGCCGTTACAGGGCGCTGCGTTTGCTGCTCAAGTTACACCAGAGGCCAGTCTCGAGAGACTGGTACCCTTAGTAGTATTTCTGGCAGAGTGGAAAAACCTTCCAAAAATATCTCAGTGGGTTCTGCACATAGTAGAAAAAGGTTATGCTATCCAATTCAGGTGTCATCCACCAAAATTCAGAGGGGTTCTGCCCACAGTGGTGGGCCCCGAGCAGGCTCTGGTAATGGAACGACAGGTGAAAGCGCTCCTTCAGAAGGAGGCTATAGAACGGGTTCCTCCTCCCAGTTTGGAGTCGGGTTTTTACAGCCGATATTTCATCGTTCCAAAGAAGGATGGGGGGTTGCGTCCAATTTTAGATCTGCGCCTGTTGAATCGCGCGGTAGGGAAGCTAAAATTCAAGATGCTCACTATCAAGCAGATTGTGGCACAAATCAGATCTGAGGACTGGTTTGTCACAATAGATCTGAAGGACGCGTACTTCCATATTTCCATCCTTCCACAGCACAGGAAGTTCCTGAGGTTCGCCTTCGGGGGCGAGGCGTACCAGTACAAGGTTCTTCCATTTGGCCTAGTTTTATCTCCCCGCACTTTCACGAAATGCATGGATGCAGCTCTAGTGCCCCTGAGGCTTCAGGGCATTCGTATCCTCAATTACATCGACGATTGGTTGATTTTAGCTCAGACGGAGCAGATGGCGGTTCGGCATCGAGATGTCGTTCTCGCTCATATAAGAAAGTTGGGGTTAAGGCTGAACGCGAAGAAAAGTGTGCTATCTCCTTCTCAGAAGACCGCTTTTCTGGGCGTCGTTTGGGATTCGGTCTTGATGCGGGCGCGGCTCTCCCCGACCCGCATCGCTTCGATTCTCGCAGCCGTGAAACAAGTAAAGCTAGGCCAGCTACTCACTGTAAAACAGTTTCAGAGGCTGTTGGGTCTGATGGCAGCAGCGTCCAACGTTATACCTTGCGGCCTGCTGTACATGAGACCACTGCAGTGGTGGCTCCGGACCAGGGGATTCTCCCTGAGGGGAAATCCCCTCCGCACGATCAAAGTCACGCGGCGCTGCCTTCGTGCTCTGGTCATGTGGAAAGAAACCTGGTTCCTATCCCAGGGGCCTGTGTTGGGGGCTCTTTGTCGTCGCGTAACGCTAACAACGGATGCTTCCCTCACAGGGTGGGGGGCGGTCATGAGTGGTCGTCCAGCCCAAGGTCTGTGGCAGGACCATCATCTATTATGGCATATAAATTGTCTAGAGATGTTGGCGGTGTTCCAAGCTTTGAAACACTTCCTAGCAGACCTCAGAGGTCATCACGTGCTAGTTCAGTCAGACAACATGTCGGTGGTCTAGTATATAAATCATCAGGGGGGCCTGCGGTCGCGTCCACTTTACAAGTTGGCCCGTCAGATCCTCCTGTGGTCCCAGGGGAGATTACAGTCTCTGAGAGCTATGTATCTTCCTGGTTATCTGAATGTGGTAGCAGACTCCCTGTCGAGGCAGGGGCCGAGGCCGGGGCAATGGAGGCTCCAGGCCGGGGGAATGGAGGCTCCACCCCGAGGTGGTGGAGCTCCTTTGGTTGAGTTTCGGTCGCGCCGAGGTGGACCTATTCGCTTCCAAGGAGACAACGCACTGTCATCTGTGGTTCTCCATCAGTCAGCCAGCCCCTCTGGGGTTGGACGCTCTGGTACAGCCGTGGCCGAGGTCACGTCTGTATGCTTTTCCCCCGATTGCTCTGCTACCAGGAGTTCTGGAGAGGGTTCGCCGGGACGGGGTCAGCCTACTTCTAGTAGCCCTGTTCTGGCCGGCCCGAGTATGGTTCACGGACCTAATATCTCTTCTGGACGGCTCTCCCTTGGAGATTCCGATCAGGAGGGATCTACTCTCTCAGGAGGGCGGTACGATATTTCACCCCCGCCCAGAGTTGTGGAAACTGTGGGCTTGGCCTCTGAGGGGGCCCAGCTCATAGAAACTGGTCTCTCAACTGAGGTTGTTGAGACCATCCTTCACTCCAGAGCTCCGTCCACGAGGAAGTTTTATGCCCTGAAGTGGAAACTTTTCACTTCTTGGTGTGCAGAACACCGGCAGGACCCAGGACCCAACGGCCCAGTGGGTGCAGTGCTGGAGTTCCTGCAGGGTTATCCCCCTCCACACTAAAGGTGTATGTGGCGGCACTAGCTGCTTACCATGTCCCTTTCAGTGGAGTTTCTCTTGGGAGACACCCACTTATAACTCGCTTCCTTCGTGGTACTTTGAGGCTGAGGCCAGCAGTTCGCATGAGGGTGCCTACTTGGGATTTGTCCATTGTATTAGAGGGCCTCTCTTTGGCCCCCTTTGAACCTATTGAGGAAGTTTCTGAGAAATTCCTCACATATAAGACTCTCTTTCTGCTTGCAATATCCTCAGTTAAAAGAATCGGAGATTTGCAGGCTCTGTCGGTTGCACCCTCGTGCCTGGAGTTTTCGCCTGGTATGGTTAAGGCTTTTCTATACCCTAGACCAGGTTATGTCCCTAAGGTCCCTACTAATGCTGTTAGACCTACAGTGCTGCAGGCTTTCTATCCTCCTCCTTTCGTGTCATCAGATCAGGAGAAACTTAACCTTCTCTGCCCTGTTAGGGCGTTAGACGCTTATGTCCACAGAGCTGCCCTGTGGAGGAAATCAGAACAGTTATTTGTGTGCTTTGGGCCACCCAGGAAGGGGTGTCCCGCG
Source organism: Gila orcuttii (assembly GCA_026230005.1). Taxonomy (NCBI): domain Eukaryota; kingdom Metazoa; phylum Chordata; class Actinopteri; order Cypriniformes; family Leuciscidae; genus Gila; species Gila orcuttii. The sequence continues at coordinate 26,861,182 of JAPDVR010000024.1, forward strand.
TCTAAACAGAGAATGAGCAAGTGGGTGGTTGAGGCCATCTCACTTGCTTATGAGTCGGCTGGTCAGCCTTCACCTTTGGCTGTACGAGCCCACTCTACTAGGAGTATGGCTGCCTCTAAGGCATTATTGTCAGGAGTATCGCTGAGTGATGTTTGTGATGCGGCTGGGTGGTCCTCACCGCATACATTTGTTAAGTTCTACGAATTGGACTTGAGTTCCACTCCTGGGGCGCAGGTGCTCTCGTCCTCTGTGCGCTAGTTCCCACATGACGGTCATTTGCTCCTATGGCGACGTGGGTATGGGCGTTCCCACAGCTTGACGCAGCTCGAGTTCCCTTGAAAGGGAACGTCTCGGTTACGTATGTAACCCTAGTTCCCTGATAGGGAACGAGACGCTGCGTCGTTCTGCCATACTCCCAGCATGCCCGTTAGCGCTTCCTTCAGGCCTATCAGAAGCTGTCGCGCTTGTGTTTTGGGGGTGCTTTATAGTTTCCTGGTCGATGACGTCACCCGCCTATGACGTTCCGTCTCTCCATTGGACTGATTCCATACGTGCTTCATGACGCACACACGCAGAGGCGTTCCCACAGCTTGACGCAGCGTCTCGTTCCCTAACAGGGAACTGGGGTTACATACGTAACTGAGACGTTGTTTAACTGTTTACAATTTTTTATGGCTCCATTTTATTTAATCTGAAATGCTTGCTTCAGTGAATAGTCCTATATTTATTTTAAACTTTTGTGTGAGGTTTTTGTATGATTTATTTTATAATCGTTTATATTCTTTTAAAGAAAATAATGTTTTTTTATTTTTTTACGTTTTTGTCAGATAAACTTTTACAGTTTTTTCTTATCACTTTCACACCTCCCATGATAAAGCTCAGGGATATTTAGGGGATGCGGTGACAAAACACCAACTTCAAACGATCAAACTAACTGTCACATCACTTTGTAACTGTAACATCAAAGCTTATGTTAACATCAAAGGCCAATACCTCCCTTTTCTTGATCAAACTAACTTCAAACAATCCATCATTTTGACAGAAGCTGTAACCGCAAGGGGCGGAACTAGATCAAAGATCATCATCCATCATTTTGACAGAAGCTGTAACCGGATGGGGCGGAACTAGGTCAAATGTAACAGGAAGGGGCGGAACTAGGTCAAAGGTAACAGGAAGGGGCGGAACCGGAAGGGGCGGGACAAGGGGCGGGACAGGAAGGGGATGAACCGGAAGGGGCGGGGGAAGATCAAAGGATAGACACGCCCACCTGTCAATCAATCATTTTGACAGTTGCTGTCTCATATAGACTACTCGTGATCAACCGAACGTCTGCTTTAACTAAGTCTCTAGTTTCACACGACAATGTTAGTGTACACTAAACTCGCGAAACTTAAAGGTCCCATATTATGCCCCTTTTCACAAGATGTAAAATAAGTCTCTGATGTCCCCAGAGTGTATATGTGAAGTTTTAGCTCAAAATACCTCATTTTTTGGTGCTCAGAAAAACACGCTGTTTTAGTGTGTGCCCTTTAAATGCAAATGAGCACGTACAGGGGGCGGAGCTTCAAGAGCTCGCACTCAGTCTCAGGACAATTTCATCTCACAGAATGATGATAATAATATCAGAAACTCTCAGTAACGGTGTTCATTTCGACCCGGAGTCGGACAATAATGCCTACAGAGTCAGAGTGCTGTATAGAGATGGAACAGGTATAGATTAGTAGTTTAATTACGGTTATAACGTATTTGTCATCTGCTTGTATGTATCCACTATTAATAGCTTACAAGTCTGCTGTTTCGGACCAGGTCCGAATGATGATCAAACATATAATGATGAGTTTAATAAAGTTTATTGTACATAACACAAAAGATGAAGCGTCAGTTTTACTTCAGAAACTCACCGTAAGAGCTGAGTAAACAGTGAGATATAAGAAGTGCGCAAGTACATAAACAAATTTCGGTAGAGTTGAGGGAGCATTTTCTTTAAAAACAAAATAATTCCACCTCGTCTTCAGCGGCTGCCTCAGATTTCGGGAGTAAATAGAGAGAGCTATGTGGATTAATACATCCAGCCACACAACACCTACAACGCTGGGAGACATTCTCGTCAGTGCAGCAGCTGTGTGAACTCGATCAGGGCGGGTCTATGTTAGAACGGCAGTGTCTGTCAACACTCGTGGGCGGGGCCTGTACTTAGTGACGTCACTAAAACAGCATTCTGAAAACAGGTCGTTGGGAGACACTGCTGATGATTTATGGGGATTAATAAAAAAGGAGTGAGTGGATTTATATCACTATTGGGTGGTTGTGCACACACACTGCCAACACACATTTATGTCCAAACAGCATGCAAAAGTGAATTTTGCATAATATGGGACCTTTAAACGTGCACCACTGTCTTAAATTACAGCTCCAGCGTAAAAATGTCGACTTCTCGTAGGCTACAGCGATCATGGCGTGACGTCTGCCTCGTAACACCACTTATGGTGCGTTCCCAGCTAACACAGTACGTTGTGACGACGTCGTCAGTTAGTCGTCATTTGGTCAGCGCGACATTACTTTATGACAACGTTGTGAGGACGTCGTGGTAAAGTTCCATTTTTTATAATCTTAGCTAACGTTCCAGAAACGTTGTGGGCACGTCCTCAAATGACGTCACTAGTTTATCCCATGGAGAACGTTGTGAGGACGTCGTGGTAAAGTTCCATTTTCTTATAATCTTGGCTAACGTTCTAGAAACGTTGTGGGCACGTCCTCAAAAGACGTCGCTAGTTTATCCATATCACTAGGATAATACTTGTAACGCAATTTTCTGGAAAGTTATCTGGAGACCAGTTGACCACGTCGCTACAATGTTCTCCATGGGATAAACTAGCGACGTCTTTTGAGGACGTGCCCACAACTTTTCTGGAACGTTAGCCAAGATAAAAAAAAAAGAAACTTTACCACGATATGTCCTCACAACGTTTTATATGTAGAGAGAGGCGGTTGTTATACCGAATACAACCCCGACAGGCTGATTAGGACCCCGACGCGAAGCTCTACATCCCACTTATTACATGGCTCCTAACAAATAAATATAGAATTTGACACAAAATATTGATTTTAAAAATGAGTTTATTGATTTAAAAACAATTGTATTGTTTCCATAAATAGTTTTCAATTGTAAATAGTCCGTTCCGTCTCTACGGTTAGAATCCATGGCAACGCTCTGTTTTTCATGGCAACGGTGTGTTATACTTGGACGTGTTAATTCATATCATCCTTTACAGGAGTATTACATTTTCACTACTTTCAGGTGAGTTTAGTCTCTAAAATCACACAAATAATACACACAACTGTTCCTGACAGTTTTATTGACACACATCTGTTGAATATTTACTTTATAGAAATAGTTTAGTGTCTTTGGAAAAAGTCCGTTAGCATCTCAACCGTTTTCAGAACAGGTAAGTTAACTGTTAGGCTAACCTAAGCTCTTGTTTATAAAAGTTTGGTCTTTTAATCTCATATTTATGTGTAGATGAGATTTTTTGTTAGTTTAAGATTTTGCTGGCAGTTAAATGGGTGATTGGAAGTTGGTTAATTTTTTAACCAACTGATTATTTAACATGCTGTTAGTCGATGACGTCACTTACACTAAGCGCAAAAAATATCTGAAACGAGTTCAAATGCGTTTTGATCTTTTACGGTAAACAACTATTGATAAATGTTCTGTTATTTTAGCAGCGACAAAATAACCTCTCTACAGAGGGGAAACTCCAAGATCTCATCATTTCTGAAGAAAGCTGCTGCCAGAGAAGAGAAACAGGTGAACTGAGGAAGCTTATTGAATAAATTCATATACATTTTCCCCCACAATATTTTTTGACCTATATCACCATACATCTGTTCCCTTTCGAAGGGAACTCAACAATACGTCAACGACGTTATGGGGGGGAACGCCTCAGGCGTGACAGGTGTCTGAAATCACTATCAAATCACGTCAATCATATTGACCGGCGACAGCCCGTGAATCATTAGCGTGAATGATTAACGTGCGACCTGGAAGTATAAAGGGGCGCCTTGCACACATGACAAATCATCTCATCGTCTTCAGGGACTGTCTGTTTGAAAACGCTACTCAATGAAACGGTAAGAAAATTAAATGTACAGCACACGAGTGTGCTTTTCCTGCCTGGGAGAAGAGCGCGCACGGGAGATTCTCGAGGGAATCCTCTGTGTGAACTGTGAGCGTTTTTCTTTTAAAACGCTCGCTCTCGTCTGGCCCTCTTCTCGAGTGAAGGGGGTTCAACGTCTGGTTCTCGTGGTCCCGCTCGTGCCGAGGCAGAGCGGCGACTTGCATCATGGGCTTCCAGATAGAGCTCGTCGATCATCTTGAGAGTGCTGTAAACCTCTCAGATGATTCGACGGCTGACGAGGGCGAAGCAGGTGCTCTTGCTGCTCTTCAGGACGAGCAGGAGATGGCTGAGGAGGTTTATAATCAGGTAGATCCTGAACCCTCTCAGCCACCCTGCCCCATGTATGCAGGTCTGGTGGATGTTGTGGAGCGCGCCGCCAACAGGCTGTAGCTGCCATGGCAACGCACTAGAGGAGAGACCGCTCGCGGTAGGCTCGGCGATCGGTTTCTCCCCGGCCATACACCACCAGCTCAGGTGAGCCTAATCCATTCCTTCCTGATCTTCACACAGAGATCTAGAGGGCATGGAAGAGCCCATTCTCTGCCAGTATTCACTGACATCAGCGGGTTAATTTCGCTGATGTTGAGGGGATCGCAGAGCATGGGTATGTGTCGATGCCGCCCATTTGACGAGTCGTTTGCGAACTATCTCATGTCTGGGCAGGCGTCGACACTGAGAGCTCCATTTCTGCCATCCAAACCGCTAGAGACAACAGCGCGTTTGAATGGCAGAGCATACACGGCAGCAGTTCAGGCTGGTGCTTCCCTGCACACCATGGCGGTGCTGCAGGCATAACAGGCCGACCTGCTGCAGGATCTCGACCAGGGGGCAGGGATGTCCCCTGAGGCGGTTACTGAGCCGCGCCGAACCACGGTTTTTGCGCTCTGGGCCACCAAACAGACTGCTGCCACGATCAGTCGGTCGATGGCGGCGATGGTGGCCACGGAGAGACAGCTTTGGTTAAACCTGGCCGACGTTGAGGAGAAAGAGAAGGCCTTTCTCCTCGATTCGTCGGTTTCGCCCTCTGAACTCTTTGGCCCCTCCGTGGAGGCGGGGCTTGGGAAGTTCAGGGAGGCGAAGGCGCGCTCAGCTGCTTTTAGGAAAAAACCTGCATACCGCTGAGATCCGGTTCCACGCCCAGGCAGGCGGGAGGGCCTGGCCCTTCACGGTCTGAGGACCATAGACAGGGCCAGAGAGCCAGTGTCGCCTCTCGTGCGCCCCCTCTGTGGAGGAACAGGGCGCAGGAAAGGCGTGACTCCCGCTAGAAGAGGGATCTGAGGGAGGTTATCCAGCACAAGCGCACACAGCGTCGCTGATGGATAATCTCCCCGGAGGGCTTCATTAAAAAGAGAAATCCAGCCCTCTCCTCTCTTCTGACTCCCCAGACGTGCATTACATCAGGCCTGGCGCTGGGCCTATGATAAGAACGATGTTCCGATGGCCCGCCTAGGCTTGGTTAGTAGAAACGCCTCTTTCAGGCATGTAAAGTGGTGGACCCCAGGTTCATAAAGAACTATCTGGCGAGTCTTCACTCCGCACGCCGCAGGTGAGCTGTCTGGTCTTTTCAAGAGTCAATTTTGTGAATTAAAATTCCGAAATGTATCTCTCTACAGACCTCGTTCCCTGTATAGAGCTATGGGGTCATGTCATTTGCTATGTCATCAGGTAATAAGGTAAGAGAAGTTTCCTGGATTATTAGGGCCCTGAAGTTCCCCATTAGGTGGCCAGAACGATAACTATGTTAGCCTTCGGGCTGTTAGCCACCTCAGGGTAGAGTAGTTGGTCTCTCTCTTAGAATTTTTTACTTAGAGTGTTGACTGACGCTAGAGCTTCAGATAGATCTTATGTCCGGCCCACGGGTCCGTTTGACTTCTTCCTGAGTATTTCGCCCCTTGAGCTCTGTTTGGGTTTTCATTAGGCTGAGCGATCATGCAGCCCTTTGTATGGAATAATACAGACTATATTCTTTAGTAAGGCTGTGGCTCCTCCGAGCCCTCAGATAGATCTATGCCTGCAGGCTGGCCCTCACCAGGGCCGCCTCTGTAGCTGGCCTAGGCTGTGCCAGGGATAATAGAAGTGCTCTGCTAAAATTTAGCATTGCTTCCTCTGAACCTTCACTTTGTGAATGTAGGTTTCTAGCATCCCTGTATAAACAGCCTCCTCCCATGGGAGTCGTTAGGCCAAGGCCCGCCCCCTTCTCTGCATTCTGGGGTGACTAGAGTAATGCAGCATGGTGCAGAGGATGGTTTGTAAGGACATGGTAGGCCTCAAACAGGCCTCCGTGGTATATATGTCTTTATTGAGCAGGGTTAGGCCGTCTTTCGCTTCACGAAGAAGACTGGGTTTCCTGCCCGACCCTGCCATGCAGAACTGGCCTACGGATTTAGGCCGCCAGTTTAGGCTTCACTCACCTCGCTGAGCTACTGCTCGAGCGCTAGGTTGTAGGTGGATGGCTTTCATTCAAGCCCCACTCCCCTAGGTTGGGCACAGATAAATTTCTGTCACCCCTAGAGCCGCTGGCAGGCCCGGACCCTGGTAACCTCAGGGTGAGGTGTGAGTATCCCCCTGTGATACAGGGTAGGTCTGAGCACTTCACTCCCAGTTCTGTTTATCCTACCTCGCACCACTATGGCTCGGGTCGAGTATGAAGTAAGCTTCACTTCTTCTTTGGTCGAAGTACGCTCCCCTGAAGCCAGAGCATTGCCCTGAGCTGACGCCCATGCATAGATGGTAGGCCCCTGACTAATGGGGCCTCCGTTGAGGCAGAGTGGCGTATGTTGTACTCCCCTTGTTTTAAGGGTGCTAGCTTTTTTGCGGAGTACACTGCCATGGGCAATGTGATTAGGCACCAGGATGCTGTAGGCGCTGCGTAAACAGCTTTGCTGCCAACGAAGGCTGCGCCATTAGGTAGTAGGCCTCAGCAGGCCTCCTTGATTGGACAGCCCCCTAGAGGGCACTGTAGGCCAGCTCACTTTACGTGGTTGGCCTTGGTGGTTCGGGCAGTTGACTCACTGATGGGTAGTAGGCCTTAAACAGGCCTCCTCGGAGGTGAGTCCCAACATTGTGGGACATACCTTATAGCGCTACTGGAAGCCCATTAGTAAATTATGCTTGTGTAGTATGGTTCCCAACAGTGTACTTTATAGCAGAATATGACTTGCTATTAGCTAGTAGGCCCGACCAGGCCTCCCTGATAGGCGAGTCCCCAGCTGGCTGGCCTTAGCAGGCCACCTTATACTATCACCCGGACTCAGGGCTCAAAGCTAACAGTGGTTATCAGGTAGTAGGCCACTCAGGCCTCCCTGAAGGTGAATTCCCACTTAAGATGGTTATCAGGTAGTAGGCCTCAGCCGGCCGCCCTGAAGGCGAATTCCCACTTAAGTTGGCTATCAGGTAGTAGGCCTCTCTGGGCCTCCCTGAAGGTGAGCTCCCAAATATTGTGGCTGTCAGGTAGTAGGCCGCTCTGGGCCTCCCTGAATGTGAGCGCCCAAATATTTTGGGTGTCAGGTAGTAGGCCTCACCAGGCCTCCCTGAAGGTGAGTTCCCACATGCTGTGATTATCAGGTAGTAGGCTCCTCCAGGCCTCCTTGAATGAGTACGGTCAGGTAGTAGGCCTCACCAGGCCTCCCTGAAGGTGAGCTCCCCACATACTGTGGTTGTAAGGTAGCAGGCCTCACCGGGCCTCCCTGAAGGTGAGTTCCCACGTACTGTGGTTATCAGGTAGTAGGCCTCTCTTGGCCTCTCTGAAGGTGAGCACCCCACATACTGTGGTTATCAGGTAGTAGGCCTCTCTGGGCCTCCCTGAAGGTGAGCACCCCACTTACTGTGGTTATCAGGTAGTAGGCCTCACGGGCCTCTCTGAAGGTGAATTCCCACTTACGTTGGCTATCAGGTAGAGGCCTCTCCGGGCCTCCCTGTAACGTTCCCTAGTGGTGCTGGGTTTATGAAGCTAGTGGTCTCTTGCTATCAGTTTCAGCTAGCCTTAATAGGCAGCTGCTGAAGGCGAGCTTGCGCCCTGGCTCGCTAAAGTGTTCATTCTCTGCTATTGGTTCCCTCCCGGAACTTTTTCTGCCTACAGCCTGGTTTGCCTACCAGGCAGACCTGTGCTCCCCTCACCGAGGGTCTCTATGAGCATGCGGCTTCCTGAGTCTGGTCAGACGGTCGTAGGCCTCTCGTGAGGCCTCCCAGTTAGATCAGCCCTTAGGCCTTCACAGGCCTCCTCAGTGTTTTGAAACACAGACACTGGGTTGATCCGTGGATAGAGTAGAGAAACTCCCCTCGCTAGCAAGGGTTGGAAAGCACTATGCTGAGTCATACTCTCCGGGATATCCCGTCTCTGAGATCCGGGCCGAGTGGTTCACTGCCAGCTTCGCAGTCCCTCGGGTTGGATGCCTTTCTTAAGGCTTTGTTGTCCAGAGGCTCTGTCTTCAGACAGACAGGATTTGGCCAGACTAGTGTCTATGTACTGACGCCAGGTCAGGCCGTCCTGGTGGCATTTCGGGGTGAGTACGTTCCCCTGAATAGTGACTGGCTGGGGTTCCTTCGGGTTCCCTAGCCACATTCCCTAGAAGGGACCCCTTCTAATCGGAAGCTGTGGTTCCAGGCCCGGAGCCGGCCCAGGTAGACCTTTTTATTTAACCATGTTTATGAAGGTTTTTCTGTGAGGCTGTAGCTTGGGCTATGACCGTAGGGAATGCTGTCACTGACAGCCCAGTGTGACCTGAGGGTGAGTGGTTCTAGCGTTTCATTTGAAGTTGCTGGTTCTGACAGTTGTCACTGCCACTTGGCATGCACTCCCCTTAGCATGGCGGAGTTGGTATATCGTTCCCCATAACGTCGTTGACGTATTGTTGAGTTCCCTTCGAAAGGGAACGTCTCAGGTTACGACTGTAACCTATGTTCCCTGAGAACAGGGAACGAGACAATACGTCTCCCTGCCATGCCTCGGGGCTTGCCTACCGTACAGTCCCTTCAGACGATAAGGTGATTTGTCATGTGTGCAAGGCGCCCCTTTATACTTCCAGGTCGCACGTTAATCATTCACGCTGATGATTCACGGGCTGTCGCCGGTCAATATGATTGACGTGATTTGATAGTGATTTCAGACACCTGTCACGCCTGAGGCGTTCCCCCCCATAACGTCGTTGACGTATTGTCTCGTTCCCTGTTCTCAGGGAACATAGGTTACAGTCGTAACCTGAGACGTTTGGCCGCAATGTTGTTTCACAAAAATGTGAAAAAAACTAAAGAAATAAAACAAAACAAACCCACAAAGAAGAACCAAAAACATCCCACAATAATTCAAGTAAGCTCCAAACTTAAGAAAAAAACATTAAACAGAGGGTAAACAAAACAATGAACCATGCTCCAAACAAATCAGGATTGAATTATTAAATAAATACAATTATACATTATACATTATACACATATATATATATATATATATATATATATATATATATATATATATATATATATATATATATATATACATTATACACACACACATATATATTTATATATATATATATATATATATAATAAAACAATATATAAAACAATAATAAATAATAAAAAGTGTTCAGTGTAAAAAAGGCCCCCTTGTGGCCGCTAAGCATCAGACATTTTACTGTGACCTTCTCTCTCCTACTGGAAGACGGCTCGCTTCACCTGGACTCTTAGCCAATCACAAGTTGATTCAGGATAGCTGCACGCTGGTAGTATTCTGTCAGAGGCTTTGCCAGTAGTGTACGCTAACCGCACGGACTTACAACTCACCTTGATACAACTGCTTTATTCTGTGTGCGTCTTTACAAGTAAGAATCGGTATTTTGTTGTCCTTTTTCCTGTCATTGCAAAGGCTAGATTGGTAAAGTTTCGTCTGTTTAGTGTTGCTAAATGTAAGGTCAGGCTTTCCTGCTCGGCTAGGCCTCGTGTCGTGATGCTTCTTTCTATTGATGTATAGGTTGCCACTCGGGCATTATTCTTTGGTTACACATTGTGGAATACCAGTTAAGCATTCCTGCGCATAGTTTGTAAGATATCGTGGTGATATTTTGGATACTTCAATCCAGGTAAACGGTTATAGGGCACGCACCTCCCGCATGTACACTGGTCATCACGTGACACTTCTCGGAGCGTTTGGTATAGTTATTTATGTGACCAGTAGAGAGGGAGCCATTGGATTGCGAATGGTTTATCCTTTCTCATTGTTACAGTTGTAGTTGTTTAGATCATAGACAGTAAAAGAAATGGACACAGCGACCCCATTGATTTCAACGGAGAAGACTGAAGCCCGATTATCGCACTTCCTGTCTGATGGCTGAGCGACTGCGCAGGCTCAAACTGAGCGTGACGACAGTCTGACAGTTGTACATCTTCTAGTAGCTGTGGCAAAACAAATCTGAATCACCCAATTCCTCAAAAACGTTGTTGAAATATTTTGTCCCGTTGTTTTTATGGACTCTCTATCTATGGGCTTCTCCCTTGACTTTATGCCTCTATGTCCCCCCGATTGCCTCATAGACAGTAAAAGATTGCCTGCAAGCTTCTCCTCCTGTCTATACGGTAATGTCTCTATTGTGCGACATAAAGTCGCGTGGTTATGACTAGAGCCCGACCGATATGGATTTTTGGGGGCCGATACCGATAAAAAAAAGCCTGATACCGATATATCGCCTGATATTATTTATGTGTATTATAGTACAGTACCAGTCAAAAGTTTGGACACACTTTCCTATTGGTGTGTACAAACTTTTGATGGGTACTGTCTATTGAATACACAGTATTTAAACAGAATAAATATATAAACGTTTTGCAATGATCACTCAAATGTGATGATCAAACACTTGTGTAAAAAAGATATGTAATGGAGGCAGGGGGAATGATATAATGAGAATGATACATTTGAGCTGTAACCAAACTAGTTTGCATTGCATGCTATATTATATTATATTCTAAATACTGTTGCATAATCTTCACTAACGACTTTGTCTTTTAATTAAGTCACGTTATATAAAACAACTTGTATCAATAAATATATCAACAGTGTCACTGACATTATCTTCTATTTTTAGTCTTAATTCCTCTAATCTCTACCAGTGGAGGAAGAACTCAGATCTTTTTACTAAAGTAAAATTTATAGTATCATAATGAAAACGTTTTTAATTACATAATGTACAGACTTTTATACTATTTTAAATAAGTAGTAAGCAAAATGTACCTACTAAATGTGAAACTAGGCTACTCTTAATGCAAAATGGCCCTATAGAAAGTGTTATAATTATATAAATTATTGGAATATTGCTTGACGTTGTAACGTAGCGTTATAGGCAGAATGAGCTTTAACACTGTGTCTACACACCGGACGCGGCCGTTATTGCTCGCGTCGCAACAGCTGTTTACCCGAGACGCGGAAAAGCACCCGTTACAGAGCAGAATGGGCCATCCGTTTACTGTCGGAGATTTGTCGCTCTTACATGAATCACCACACGCCACATTTTTTTATATTAATTTATCGGCCATTATAAATGTCGATACCGACAGTTATGAAAGTGCCTAATAAAATGCAATATATCGGTCGGACTCTAGTTATGACGCAATCGTTAGCCTGTTTTTAACAAAAACGGCTTCTACGGGGCCATAACGTAAGATACAAAGTAATGGAGCCTTTTATACATTGTCGTGTTTATTTAGAAATAAATAATGGACAAATTAAGTCTTTGGACGCCTCAGATGTAAAGTTATTCGCTGTCAAAGTGACGCCTAAATGAATGGGAGTCAATGGAATGCTAACAGCAGGTGAAGTTCTGCTACAATGCCAGTTTCGGTCATATTAAAATAATATTGTATTTTATTCCTGCTATATTATTAGAATAGGATACAGTTAATACAAATAGAGGTTTGTTGCATGATAATCATTCATTTGCATTCAACTAATTATGTTTGTTTTATTTCTTCTATTTGTTTCAGAAACCACACACACGTCAATGTACATATTCAATCATGCAGTTGTAAATTCAATAAATACTTTCAATGAAGAAATCTTGTGTGATTCTGACCGATCACCCACTGTGAGCTCTACTTAACGATCCATAAACTATCTGAATCAAAGAAGCCAGTCCTCTTCTGCACAAAAGATTAATTGTCATAGTCAAAATGACTATGGTTTACATAACATTATATAAGAGAAAACAATGATGATATGACACTCAAAATAAAACAAATCAAACTTGAATTATAAACTGAAGAACACGCCACATGGAAGGAAACACACAAAAATGCCAAATATAAAAAAAATCCAGAATATTCAAACCATACGTGAAACACAAACCAACAGTGGTGGAGGAATAACTGAATCTCAGTACTTAAGTAAAAGTACAAATAACAAGTGACAAATTTACTTTAGTAAAAGTAAAAGTACCACAATGACAACCCTACTTAAGTAAAAAGTACCTGATTTTAAATTTACTTTAAGTATTAAAAGTAAAAGTACTTGCATAACATGCTCAGCTCATTAGCTCATCTGGTTCTATGTCGAACACGTCCGAAATAAACAGTTCTCGGTTCTGTACTGGTGATCCAAGAACTGTTGTACCTGTGCGCGCATGCTCAGTATCAGCTGCTCGTGCTCATCACTTCTCTCAGCACAAGTCTCAGTTCAGTGAACTCTTGGATTTACTGGGGTAAAATATACTCCTGGATATTGGTTTATTTCGAGTCAGAGGGGCTGTCAGGCAAGTCTGAAAGTGAGTAACTTTACTTAAAAGTAAAAGCAATAAAGACGTAAAAAAAGAAATAAAAAGATTCAGATGTTTCTTTATTATTCATTTTATTTGCAGAAATAGGTTAAGGCTACAATAGGCTACAAATGTCTGGTGGTGATGTGCTTCATTGATTCACTACCAGTAGCAAAACCTGAACAATGTGACAATTGCCAAAGATCTATAGTCTTTGAGCTTCTCTGAAGCAAATAACAAAAACGTGTTCATAAATAGTAAAGATATGTACAAAAATATAAAAAAAATAAAAATAGATTTCTAGCTTCTCTCCTGTATTATTTCACCCACCCACATATACATCAAGAATTTTTTGAGCTTCAAAATGAGCTTGATGACTTTCTCAGAGAGAATCTGAGATGTCTCATTCCTGGCTGTGTCCCAGCTGTGGGAAACACTCTATCAGACAGTGTTGAGGAGGCAGAGGGAGATGATGAAGAGCTGTAAGAGAAGAGGAAGAGTCTCTTTCTTACCCCACCAGCGGAGGGCAGGGTCTTATGTGGCAAGGGTCTCTCTCTATATTCACTGGAAGCTGAAAAATAAATTGTACCATTATACTATTGTAGTCAGGTAAATAGCTTTTTGATAGAAAGGTATAAGAAAATTGTCTAACTTACGTGTTCCTCCTCTGCCTTATCTCGAACTGCACTGTCACCTCATCGTCCTTCTTAGGCAGCTGAAACAGAGGAGTACTTTATTAATGTTGCTAATCTATGGCTTTTAATTTTTTTTAAAGTATTTTATGCTCACCAAGGATGCATTTATTTGATCGAAAATACAGTAAATGTGAAACTTTATTACAATTTAAAATAACTGTTTATGTGAATATGTTAAAATAAAATGTATTCCTGTGATCAAAGCTAAATTTGCAACATCATTACTTCAGTCTTCAGTATCACATGATCCTTTAGAAATTATTCTAATATGATTTGATGCTCAAAAAACATTTCTGATTATTATCAGTGTTGGAAACAGTTGTGCTGCTTCAGATTTTTGTGTAAACCATGATGCCTTTATACAAATACACCCACAATACAAAGTTTAAAGAAAAGTTTGAAAGTTAAAAAATCTTATAACATCATAAAAGTCTTTACTGTCACTTTTGATCAATTTAATGCATTCTTGCTATTAATGTCTTCAAAAAAAAAAAAAAAAAAAAAAATCTTACTGACCCCTAATGTTTGCATTGTAGTGTACACAAGAACATGAAGCTGTTTTCATGAAGCTGAACTGTTTTCAACATTGATAATAATCAGAAAAGTTTCTTGAGCATCATATCAGAATGATTTCTGAAGGATCATGTGACAGTGAAGACTGGAGCAATGACGCTGAAAATTCAGCTTTGATTACAGGAATAAATTGTATTTTAAAATATATTCACATAGGAAACAGTTATTTTAAATTTTAATATTATTTCACAATATTATTGTTTTTACTGTATTTTTGATCAAATAAATACAGTCTTGGTGAGCATTAGAGACTCCTTTCAAAGACAAAAATTGTACCAACACCAAACTTTTGAACATTAGAGTATGTTTGAGGTTTTACTTACTAACTTAGTCACGTGGTTCATAGCGCCTTAAGAGATGTTGTCCGACAGGAGATCAGCTCCAACTCTACTATGGTGCAGGGCATCAGCATGGAAGGATCAACATAAACAATTTGTCAAAGAGCCAACAATATTTAGCATAAAAAAATGGCAGGTTTATTAAAAGGCAAGAAGCTACAGCAGAGGTGAAATGCAGAAAAGAGAAAGACGAATATAAAGAAAATCATTTCTTAGGATAACAGAATTTATGCTTTAGGTTTACTTATTCATTTAATATTGCTCATATAGCGCCACTTACATTTGGATGTCAAAGCCTTCTTAAAATAAATTAAATGAATAAAAATGTAAATTTGAGATAATAAAAAGGAATAAAACGTCTCAGGTTACGACTGTAACCTATGTTCCCTGAGAACAGGGAACGAGACAATACGTCAACGACGTTATGGGGGGGAACGCCTCAGGCGTGACAGGTGTCTGAAATCACTATCAAATCACGTCAATCATATTGACCGGCGACAGCCCGTGAATCATTAGCGTGAATGATTAACGTGCGACCTGGAAGTATAAAGGGGCGCCTTGCACACATGACAAATCACCTTATCGTCTGAAGGGACTGTACGGTAGGCAAGCCCCGAGGCATGGCAGGGAGACGTATTGTCTCGTTCCCTGTTCTCAGGGAACATAGGTTACAGTCGTAACCTGAGACGTTCCCTTTCGAAGGGAACTCAACAATACGTCAACGACGTTATGGGGAACGATATACCAACTCCGCCATGCTAAGGGGAGTGCATGCCAAGTGGCAGTGACAACTGTCAGAACCAGCAACTTCAAATGAAACGCTAGAACCACTCACCCTCAGGTCACACTGGGCTGTCAGTGACAGCATTCCCTACGGTCATAGCCCAAGCTACAGCCTCACAGAAAAACCTTCATAAACATGGTTAAATAAAAAGGTCTACCTGGGCCGGCTCCGGGCCTGGAACCACAGCTTCCGATTAGAAGGGGTCCCTTCTAGGGAATGTGGCTAGGGAACCCGAAGGAACCCCAGCCAGTCACTATTCAGGGGAACGTACTCACCCCGAAATGCCACCAGGACGGCCTGACCTGGCGTCAGTACATAGACACTAGTCTGGCCAAATCCTGTCTGTCTGAAGACAGAGCCTCTGGACAACAAAGCCTTAAGAAAGGCATCCAACCCGAGGGACTGCGAAGCTGGCAGTGAACCACTCGGCCCGGATCTCAGAGACGGGATATCCCGGAGAGTATGACTCAGCATAGTGCTTTCCAACCCTTGCTAGCGAGGGGAGTTTCTCTACTCTATCCACGGATCAACCCAGTGTCTGTGTTTCAAAACACTGAGGAGGCCTGTGAAGGCCTAAGGGCTGATCTAACTGGGAGGCCTCACGAGAGGCCTACGACCGTCTGACCAGACTCAGGAAGCCGCATGCTCATAGAGACCCTCGGTGAGGGGAGCACAGGTCTGCCTGGTAGGCAAACCAGGCTGTAGGCAGAAAAAGTTCCGGGAGGGAACCAATAGCAGAGAATGAACACTTTAGCGAGCCAGGGCGCAAGCTCGCCTTCAGCAGCTGCCTATTAAGGCTAGCTGAAACTGATAGCAAGAGACCACTAGCTTCATAAACCCAGCACCACTAGGGAACGTTACAGGGAGGCCCGGAGAGGCCTCTACCTGATAGCCAACGTAAGTGGGAATTCACCTTCAGAGAGGCCCGTGAGGCCTACTACCTGATAACCACAGTAAGTGGGGTGCTCACCTTCAGGGAGGCCCAGAGAGGCCTACTACCTGATAACCACAGTATGTGGGGTGCTCACCTTCAGAGAGGCCAAGAGAGGCCTACTACCTGATAACCATAGTACGTGGGAACTCACCTTCAGGGAGGCCCGGTGAGGCCTGCTACCTTACAACCACAGTATGTGGGGAGCTCACCTTCAGGGAGGCCTGGTGAGGCCTACTACCTGACCGTACTCATTCAAGGAGGCCTGGAGGAGCCTACTACCTGATAATCACAGCATGTGGGAACTCACCTTCAGGGAGGCCTGGTGAGGCCTACTACCTGACACCCAAAATATTTGGGCGCTCACATTCAGGGAGGCCCAGAGCGGCCTACTACCTGACAGCCACAATATTTGGGAGCTCACCTTCAGGGAGGCCCAGAGAGGCCTACTACCTGATAGCCAACTTAAGTGGGAATTCGCCTTCAGGGCGGCCGGCTGAGGCCTACTACCTGATAACCATCTTAAGTGGGAATTCACCTTCAGGGAGGCCTGAGTGGCCTACTACCTGATAACCACTGTTAGCTTTGAGCCCTGAGTCCGGGTGATAGTATAAGGTGGCCTGCTAAGGCCAGCCAGCTGGGGACTCGCCTATCAGGGAGGCCTGGTCGGGCCTACTAGCTAATAGCAAGTCATATTCTGCTATAAAGTACACTGTTGGGAACCATACTACACAAGCATAATTTACTAATGGGCTTCCAGTAGCGCTATAAGGTATGTCCCACAATGTTGGGACTCACCTCCGAGGAGGCCTGTTTAAGGCCTACTACCCATCAGTGAGTCAACTGCCCGAACCACCAAGGCCAACCACGTAAAGTGAGCTGGCCTACAGTGCCCTCTAGGGGGCTGTCCAATCAAGGAGGCCTGCTGAGGCCTACTACCTAATGGCGCAGCCTTCGTTGGCAGCAAAGCTGTTTACGCAGCGCCTACAGCATCCTGGTGCCTAATCACATTGCCCATGGCAGTGTACTCCGCAAAAAAGCTAGCACCCTTAAAACAAGGGGAGTACAACATACGCCACTCTGCCTCAACGGAGGCCCCATTAGTCAGGGGCCTACCATCTATGCATGGGCGTCAGCTCAGGGCAATGCTCTGGCTTCAGGGGAGCGTACTTCGACCAAAGAAGAAGTGAAGCTTACTTCATACTCGACCCGAGCCATAGTGGTGCGAGGTAGGATAAACAGAACTGGGAGTGAAGTGCTCAGACCTACCCTGTATCACAGGGGGATACTCACACCTCACCCTGAGGTTACCAGGGTCCGGGCCTGCCAGCGGCTCTAGGGGTGACAGAAATTTATCTGTGCCCAACCTAGGGGAGTGGGGCTTGAATGAAAGCCATCCACCTACAACCTAGCGCTCGAGCAGTAGCTCAGCGAGGTGAGTGAAGCCTAAACTGGCGGCCTAAATCCGTAGGCCAGTTCTGCATGGCAGGGTCGGGCAGGAAACCCAGTCTTCTTCGTGAAGCGAAAGACGGCCTAACCCTGCTCAATAAAGACATATATACCACGGAGGCCTGTTTGAGGCCTACCATGTCCTTACAAACCATCCTCTGCACCATGCTGCATTACTCTAGTCACCCCAGAATGCAGAGAAGGGGGCGGGCCTTGGCCTAACGACTCCCATGGGAGGAGGCTGTTTATACAGGGATGCTAGAAACCTACATTCACAAAGTGAAGGTTCAGAGGAAGCAATGCTAAATTTTAGCAGAGCACTTCTATTATCCCTGGCACAGCCTAGGCCAGCTACAGAGGCGGCCCTGGTGAGGGCCAGCCTGCAGGCATAGATCTATCTGAGGGCTCGGAGGAGCCACAGCCTTACTAAAGAATATAGTCTGTATTATTCCATACAAAGGGCTGCATGATCGCTCAGCCTAATGAAAACCCAAACAGAGCTCAAGGGGCGAAATACTCAGGAAGAAGTCAAACGGACCCGTGGGCCGGACATAAGATCTATCTGAAGCTCTAGCGTCAGTCAACACTCTAAGTAAAAAATTCTAAGAGAGAGACCAACTACTCTACCCTGAGGTGGCTAACAGCCCGAAGGCTAACATAGTTATCGTTCTGGCCACCTAATGGGGAACTTCAGGGCCCTAATAATCCAGGAAACTTCTCTTACCTTATTACCTGATGACATAGCAAATGACATGACCCCATAGCTCTATACAGGGAACGAGGTCTGTAGAGAGATACATTTCGGAATTTTAATTCACAAAATTGACTCTTGAAAAGACCAGACAGCTCACCTGCGGCGTGCGGAGTGAAGACTCGCCAGATAGTTCTTTATGAACCTGGGGTCCACCACTTTACATGCCTGAAAGAGGCGTTTCTACTAACCAAGCCTAGGCGGGCCATCGGAACATCGTTCTTATCATAGGCCCAGCGCCAGGCCTGATGTAATGCACGTCTGGGGAGTCAGAAGAGAGGAGAGGGCTGGATTTCTCTTTTTAATGAAGCCCTCCGGGGAGATTATCCATCAGCGACGCTGTGTGCGCTTGTGCTGGATAACCTCCCTCAGATCCCTCTTCTAGCGGGAGTCACGCCTTTCCTGCGCCCTGTTCCTCCACAGAGGGGGCGCACGAGAGGCGACACTGGCTCTCTGGCCCTGTCTATGGTCCTCAGACCGTGAAGGGCCAGGCCCTCCCGCCTGCCTGGGCGTGGAACCGGATCTCAGCGGTATGCAGGTTTTTTCCTAAAAGCAGCTGAGCGCGCCTTCGCCTCCCTGAACTTCCCAAGCCCCGCCTCCACGGAGGGGCCAAAGAGTTCAGAGGGCGAAACCGACGAATCGAGGAGAAAGGCCTTCTCTTTCTCCTCAACGTCGGCCAGGTTTAACCAAAGCTGTCTCTCCGTGGCCACCATCGCCGCCATCGACCGACTGATCGTGGCAGCAGTCTGTTTGGTGGCCCAGAGCGCAAAAAACGTGGTTCGGCGCGGCTCAGTAACCGCCTCAGGGGACATCCCTGCCCCCTGGTCGAGATCCTGCAGCAGGTCGGCCTGTTATGCCTGCAGCACCGCCATGGTGTGCAGGGAAGCACCAGCCTGAACTGCTGCCGTCTATGCTCTGCCATTCAAACGCGCTGTTGTCTCTAGCGGTTTGGATGGCAGAAATGGAGCTCTCAGTGTCGACGCCTGCCCAGACATGAGATAGTTCGCAAACGACTCGTCAAATGGGCGGCATCGACACATACCCATGCTCTGCGATCCCCTCAACATCAGCGAAATTAACCCGCTGATGTCAGTGAATACTGGCAGAGAATGGGCTCTTCCATGCCCTCTAGATCTCTGTGTGAAGATCAGGAAGGAATGGATTAGGCTCACCTGAGCTGGTGGTGTATGGCCGGGGAGAAACCGATCGCCGAGCCTACCGCGAGCGGTCTCTCCTCTAGTGCGTTGCCATGGCAGCTACAGCCTGTTGGCGGCGCGCTCCACAACATCCACCAGACCTGCATACATGGGGCAGGGTGGCTGAGAGGGTTCAGGATCTACCTGATTATAAACCTCCTCAGCCATCTCCTGCTCGTCCTGAAGAGCAGCAAGAGCACCTGCTTCGCCCTCGTCAGCCGTCGAATCATCTGAGAGGTTTACAGCACTCTCAAGATGATCGACGAGCTCTATCTGGAAGCCCATGATGCAAGTCGCCGCTCTGCCTCGGCACGAGCGGGACCACGAGAACCAGACGTTGAACCCCCTTCACTCGAGAAGAGGGCCAGACGAGAGCGAGCGTTTTAAAAGAAAAACCCTCACAGTTCACACAGAGGATTCCCTCGAGAATCTCCCGTGCGCGCTCTTCTCCCAGGCAGGAAAAGCACACTCGTGTGCTGTACATTTAATTTTCTTACCATTTCATTGAGTAGCGTTTTCAAACAGACAGTCCCTGAAGACGATGAGATGATTTGTCATGTGTGCAAGGCGCCCCTTTATACTTCCAGGTCGCACGTTAATCATTCACGCTAATGATTCACGGGCTGTCGCCGGTCAATATGATTGACGTGATTTGATAGTGATTTCAGACACCTGTCACGCCTGAGGCGTTCCCCCCCATAACGTCGTTGACGTATTGTTGAGTTCCCTTCGAAAGGGAACCAGGTTATTATTTCAACAATAATATCTGTGGAGAAATATTGTATTTGTCATTTTAATAAAGTCAACCTTTTGTACTCTGGCTTCTAGTTCACTTATTTGAACTGCCTGTGTTAAAAAACAATGTTAGGGGTCCCCTATCCCGAAAAAGTGGGGGTGGCGTAGTCAATTTGGTCGACATTTCTTACAGCCATATACTTGAGGTCACATGTTTGAACGTGCATACGATTTGAATTTTTTAGATGTAATACACGGGTTTCTTGTATACAAACAATACCGGATGCGCGCGCATCCAGGGGGCAAAAAAACGCTATCTGTTATGCCGAGTTCTGTAAAAGAACATTGTAATTAACGTAGATTTCGCATTGTTTGTAATTTCTTGTTGACTCAATAATAAACTGCAATTTCAGAGTTGGATCTGTTTGTTTGTGTTTCATGTTAATATAACATTATGTAAAACGTCCAACTGTTTACGAATCAAAATCCGGACATACTGTGATGCATGTTTGAATTATCAGGTTAGACTAAGTTAGTAATGTAATAGCCTCTATATAGAGCTCGAATTTGCTTTTATATAAGTTAGCCTTGTTTACGTTACTTTACGACCTGCAACATATCATGACTGCACACATGTAACGTTACTTTACTGTAAAAGATTTGACGATGGATTATGTGGGAAGCCTTAGTACCTCCGACCGTGGCAATTACATTAAAAAACTTACTCTCAGCAATGGTGAGATCTTGCCGGATCCCTACGCAATACCCGACGATCTTTGGATTGTGGATGACAAGAAGTGGCCAGCAATTGTATGGCCTGATATATGTAATTATTTAATTCAGTCACCAAGTGTGTATACGAGAGAGATGATTAGAGCGTACAAATCCCTTGATGCATACAACTACGTGCTATGTGGTCATGTGCAGCTCGTCAAATACTTTGATGCTGCACCGGATTTTTGCGTATTGAGGTCAGATGTGCTCCCCAGTCAAAGGCAAGGCATTAAAGCCAAGCCTTATGATGCCTGGGTGTATGTCCATAAGGGCCTTGGTTACATCCTTACGGCTAACTGCAAATGCATGGCAGGGTACGTCTATCAAAATGTATCTGCCATCAAACAAAAATAATGCATGCTAATTCTGCTTTTACTCACATTACTCTGTCCATCACTCCAGCCTAGCCTCTTGTTGTAGTCATGCTGCTGCCATCATGTGTCAAGTTGAACTGTCGGGACGGAAATATGCTGCTGAGGAGAAGGTTGCCTGCACCTCCAAACCCAATCAGTGGAAGGATATGTCCCGGTCAAAAGTTGAGCCACAGAAACTAAAAATGATTAACTTCAGCCGTCCAAAAAGGCATCTAACCGAGTTACCCCAATCTCGTTGTGTACCAACACTCCAAAACGTTCCAGGTAGCCTACACACTGAGCCATCTGCACCATAGAGGCGCAACCATTATGAATTAAAAGAATATAACATACAACTTCCTCCTTCTGTCCCACTCTTCCATTTGCCTAGATTTGGAATTACTTGCAACATGTATAATTTAAATGAGCAGATAAAACACAACAGATAGGCCTGCATGTAAATCAATTATGAATACAATGATGGTGTTGCATTTTCATAATACAAAAAAAACATACAAACTGTAGTAAAATGTTCATTGAAAAAGTTGTATTCAATATACTGCCTTTCTATTGAAAATATACAAATCTGTTCCTACTCTCAGCAATTACATCCGATGATCTTCAGGCTCTGAAAACAATATGCCCAGATGCTGTGTTGTTTACAGCTATCAACACAGACATGGACTCTGACACAGATACAGCCTCTGAAACTGAATGCGAACTCCCTGAACCTCTGACAGCCATGTATGATCCATCTGCAAGGGACCTGTCACCAGCTGACCTAAAAGTTAAGTGTGAAGTTAGCTTTGACAAAATGAGAATAAGATGCACAATTTCTAAACTGGAACATCTACAGGATGTGACTAAAGAGCAGGCAAAGTGCACAACATGGAACATACACAGAGTAGGACGTATAACTGGAAGTACTTTTAACAGGGTTGTTAGATGTAAGCAGACTTCAGTTGAAAGTGTGGTCAAACATGTAATGCAATATGACACCAAAGAGCTCACTGTACCAGCTGTCATGTGGGGCAGGCAAATGGAAGATACTGCACGTCAGTGTTACGAAAAAGAAATGAGGAAGACACATACAAAGTTCAACCTAAAAGCAGTGGGGCTAACCGTAAAAGCAGACAAGCCATATCTGGCTGCTTCTCCTGATGGGGTATTCTCCTGTGACTGTTGTGGAACAGGTTTACTAGAGATCAAATGTCCGTACAAATACAGAGAGGGACTACAGGGGTCTGAAGCTGATGCTACCTTCTGCCTAGATGAATATTATGAGCTGCGCCAAAACCACTCGTACTACTCACAGGTTCAACTGCAAATGTATGTTTGCCAATTGAACATGTGTGATTTCATGGTGTGGACAAAGAACAATAGCATCACCCGCCGGATATGGAGAGATGAGCACTTCCTTGAAGAAACCCTTTCAAAGGGTGAAGTGTTCTTCATGGACCACCTCCTTCCAGAGCTGATCTGCCGCCGCCAAGACCCCCAGTTGGCTGAAGAGGTCAACTGTCCTCGTTGCAAAAGACTCAGCTTTGGCAAAATGATCACATGCATAGACTGTTGCAAGCAGTTCCATTATATATGTGTGAACATTGTCAGACAGACCAAAAGATGGAAATGTGGATGTGAAGACATAGCCTAGGTGGATACTGTACTGCACATGATGCCAACATCCCCCCACCCCCACCCCCCTCACCAAAAAATCAACTCAAGTCATACATCTTTGTTAAATATATATTCATTAATTTCATTTAGTTTGTTACATTACATCATATTACAAATATCATTAATTATTCATACATCACACATAGTTATATATTTTTAACACTTGTTTTTACAATCATTATATTGTACGCTATATTCAAGTTGTTGGTCCGTTTGATCACAACATAAAGCAGTGGTTCTTAAACTAGGGGTCGGGACAATTATTATTAATTTTTTCCCCCACATATATACATACACATGCTGCTGTCTATATCTGGGGGACCACAGACCTCTTCAGATTTGTGAGACCTGCACAAATGGTGACAATGTGATCTAGCATGTCAACGTGGCTTATTGGTATGACACTGTTCAATATTTGGAAATTCTTCAGCTGACCAATTACACGTTCTACGTGTATACGAACCCTCGATAACTGTCGGGACGTGTCAACGCACAAACCAGACAACTGTGACTTACCCTTAGTGAAACTAGGGATTTTTAAAGTTGCTCCCACACTCGCCAACTCTTCTCTTACTAGGAACCCTCTGTCTGCAAGTATGACATCACCATGGTCAAGTTTGTTTAAAAAGTTTGAATCTAATGTAATTAGTTTGTCTGAGGCCCGACCACCCCACCCATCGGACAGAAAGGAAATGGAGCCTGCAGGTGTTATGCCAATTAAATATTTGATTGTGTTCTGGTGTTTGTAATTGGACCAAGTTTCAGCTCTGGCTTTCAAATTGTATGTCCTTTGTATAAAAATTTCAGTACAGTCAATTATGCATCTACAGTTTTTGAATTTGGGTTTAAATGATTTAGGCAAGTTTGCTCTTACTGCTTCCTTACTGGGCCAAATTACTAGTGGTTTTAGGACGGAGGACAGCAGGGGTACCCACTCCCTTAAAATTTTGGAAACAGTGGAGAAGGAAAGGCCGAATCGATATGCTATGTCCTTGTTGGAGAGGGCAAGCCTTAATTTCATTAGCACTAACAGGAGGTGGTTCTCCCATGTTAATCCACCCTTCAGTGTGATCGCTGAGCTTCTTTTGAGAATGCTCAAAAGCCATAAAAAAGCCTGTACATTTTGGAGACCAGTGAAGAAGCAAAGCGCAGAGTCTGAAATAGAATCGAACCCGAATTTGGATTTCTTCAGTTTCTCTTTCAGCTGCTGGTTTTCTTCTTGTACAGCCTCCAGCTCTCTCTTCAGTGAAGAGTAGTCCTCACGCAGCTCTCTATATTTCGTTTCAAATGCACTCTCAGGGAAAAGCTCATCTACAAGAGAGAGAGAAAGAGAGAGAGAGAGAGACATACACACATTTTACTAAGGAAAGGCAAACACATTGTGTAACAAACTAAAAGTGTCAGTTTATTAATTAATCAAACTGAGTAGTTTGGCATACCTGCAGCTGATTCCAGATCAGGCATGACACCAGGTCTCTCATCAGGAGCCCTTGACTCCCATCTTCTCTTTCGTTCATACCTACGACAACAGCAGAGGAAGGCAAGGCATATCAACATAAAAATATCAGCAAACAATCTAGGCTGTTTTCGAGAGCAAACAAAACAATACAAGAAACTGTTGTGAAAAGGCCACAGAAACTGTTAGAAAAGCTGTCAAATAAATGAGGTAAACATATTTTAAATGACTCAAAAGGTTAAAAAATACAGACAGACCTTGCCACTTTTCCACTACTGTCTATGGTGATGCTGCTATGAGGGAATATGGAGGGAACAAAATCTGGACTATCACAGTCAAAGGATGGCTCCCCTGGTAGAAAAAAAACATGACAGATTAGCAATGATTACTTTCTTAATGTTTTATATTAACATTTAATCAATGACAGAGAAATCTATCACGCTGCTAGCTAGCTAGCTGCTACTACCAGATTCACTGAACCAAAGCAATGTCTTTTAATGATAATTGATTTATGAACGTTAACATGGACGAGCATGCAGTGCTAACTCAAACTCATAGATAGAGAATTAAGATAGCTATAAAACAAAACACTTACCAGTTATGAAGTGTGCGCTGCAGACACTCTCACCTTCTTTCGCACCATCCGGACCCCAATCTGCCCTTCTTATGGCTTGAAGCCATAACCTCCGCCGGTTTTTGGCAAAACCATGCTTCCCCCTAGGAACGTTGAACATCTGGCACCCAGCATTGGCTCGGTTGGTACAATTTACCACGCAACAACTCCTTGGCATTTTGACAAGCGACAACACCACCACTATGCTACTAGCCTAAACCCTTTACTCCGGTACGAAGACCGCGGGTCTTTTGCCCCCTGGTTGCGTGCGCAAGCTGTGATGACGTCGCCGAGAAACCCATGTATAGGGTGTGGTTAAGGACTTTAATTTTGAAGGCGTGTTCACTGAGTGGCTGTTAGACACTAAGCAAGGCATTTAACCAAGGCACAAGTGCATGGTTGATTTCTGAAGTTTTAACTTTATAAGCTTAGCTCCTGGTGTAAAGGAGAACAAGGTAACAATCATTCTTTTCTTTTCTTTTTTCTTTTTGGTTTGTTATGAGGTTAACCAGGATGTTACATACAGGGCTGGCTCTAGCCCTTTGGTTGCCCTCGGCGAGATTGAGTTTGTGTTTGTCTTGACTTGTAGTATATAAATTACAATTACTACCACCACTACTATTATTACTAATCTCTTAGGCTGCTACAAGGCTAAGGGGGGTTCGGGGGTATGCCCTCCGTAAGAAAATTTTGTGCATTTTAATGTTAAATTCATCAATCTGGTGCACTTTGAGAGTTCAAAATTAAAAGCTAGAACCCATATTCAGTGTGCAAATTGAACAAAGAAAAATTCAAACCTCTTTTAGTTACAGTGTCTGTCTACATTGCACTAATAATAGTTATAATATTAATCCCATGACAGTAATAGCCCTAGGCTATATTAACAAATGCACTGAAAAATAAAGGAAACTTTCATAATTAGTTTTGTTACTTGGAAGTACCCCAGCGCCGCCAATTAAACAAAACGAATGGGCCGATGTACGAGTTTTATGGGCCACTAAGACAAAAAAAAAAAAAAAATATGAGATGTATCGGCCCAAAAAGCACGTCGGCCCACCGGGAATCTCCCGGTAGTCCCGGTGGCCAGAATGCCTGTTCACAATACTAAGTAAATTTATTTAGTTTGACACCTTAATGGCTGAGATGAGAAGACTTACCTCTATACTGGGCTTTCTTTTTATCTTGTTGCTTTCTCTTTTTCGTCCCTGTGCACCAGAGGGTTTCGATCAATGCGCCAGCAGCTGAGCACTTGCCTAACGTAACGTAACATAATGATGACGAGATGGGGATGCTCCAATCAGCATTTTTTGCCTCCGATTCCGATATCTGGGATTCAGTATCGGCCGATACTGATCACCGATCCGATCCTAAAATAAAAACAGTGCTGAATTATCTAATACACACACTCTAAAAACTAATTCAGAGGAGCTTTAGTCATTACCTAAATATATATATGTATTGTTGTGAAAAAAAAATCAAGTTCTGAGATACTGTTTACTGATACTGACTTTTTACTTGTAATTGTTATTTTATTGAGTTTGGATGACACACAAATTATGCTTATTGATTAAACATACTATCATGACTTGTCAGAGTTTAACATTCCCTTTCAAGGGAACTCGAGCTGCGTCAAGCTGTGGGAACGCCTCTGCGTTGTGCGTCCTGAAGCACGTATGGAATCAGCCCAATGGAGAGATGGAACGTCATAGGCGGGTGACGTCATCGACCAGGAAACTATAAAGCACCCCATAAACACAAGCGCAATAGCTTCTGTGCCTTCAGTCGCGCTATATGTGAATCTGTCCCTGTGTGAATATTGTCTGTCCTTACATACTCTGCACCACACAAACAGTTTATATATATATATATATATTAAGAGAGATATGGCGAACAAACAGCAGTTTAGGGAGTGTGTCCCTCCCTGCTCGCGTTATTTAACGAGTGGGGATACACACGTTCTTTGTGTTGTTTGTTTGGGAGTGTAGCATGCCCAGTCAGCTCTCGAGGGAGCTGATTGTGAGCATTGCGAGCGTCTGCCATTAAGGACGCTCCGCTCCCGCCGGGCGCTCTTCGAGGAGAGCGGTTCGGGGCGCGCTCCCCGCGGTTCGGGTCCCGCTCTTGCCGAGGCAGAGCGACGACGCGTATCGTGGGGATCGCATATGGATCTCTCAGCGGGGTTAGAGACGGGCTCTGCCTTTTCTCTCCCTTCACCTGTGAGATCCAGTGCCTCAGTCCCGTATTCGGAAGCACGCGCTGCGGTTTCTTCCGCTCGGGCTGAGGCACCAGTGTTGCTTCTATCCAGTTCTGAGGAGCTGGATGTTGCTAGTATATATAAGGGAGATGTGGAGGATTCGCCACCTTACACTCCCGAAAGCGATGAGCTAGTGGAGGTATTAACAAGAGCTGTAGAAAAACTCAGCATTGTATGGCCAGTGACTAGACAGGAGTCTGTTTCTAAATTAAAATTAGATGAGAGATTTCGCCGTCACGAGTGCAACCTCCACGCCGGTGCGTGCCGTCTTTTTTTTCCCAATCTCCACACTGAGGTGTCGAAATCGTGGGAAAAACCGGTGTCATATAGAGAAAATGTTTAGGCCCCAGACTTCAACATATTTAAATATGGTGGGGGATAAATCATATGGTTGTTCGGCTATGCCTCGCGTGGTAGAGACGCTTGCGAGTTTTCTCTCCCTCGAGGCTGCGTCATCTGTTAAGGCACCGGCATTACCCACCAAGCCTCTTATGAATATTTCATTTTTTGTGGGTAAAGCGTATTCGGCAGCAGGTCATGTCTGCTGCTATGTCTATTATGAAAAAAAAAAAATACGGGCATACCAGGCTGACCTGCTGAGGGACGTGAGTGAGAGTGAGGAGGTCAGTGCTGACGTGGTTCGCGAACTGCGTCAGGCGGCTGATTTTTCCCTGCGTGGCCGTAGAAAGACATCTGTGGTTAAATCAGACAAATATAAAGGGGAAAAGAAAAGCTTTCCTTTTAGACACTCCTCTCTCCCTCCCTGGGTTTATTTGGCGATGCTGTAAATTCTGTCATCAATAAATTCCAGGAGAAGGAAAAGCAAACAACAGCTTTTAACAGATTTCTCCCTTTTAAAAATTCATGTCCCTGGGACTGCTGGGCGGGAGCAGCCCCGGCCGTCTGCGAGCTCATCACATAGGCGCTGAAGCAGAGTGTCGCGTCTCGTGCTCCCCCTGCTGGACAGTGGGCTCAGCCGCGGCACTCTCAGCCGAAATCTCCCAGTAATAGAACTGATCTGAGGACAGTTATATTAGCTAAGAAGGCTTCGGCTGAGAAGAAGTCCTGGCGCCACGGCGCGCAGGACACTGAGGGTGGTTCCCACCGAGGCGGAAAGGTGTTCACCTCTTTCTACGGTGCCCATTCCTCCTCGGTGCCCTCAGGGGCCCGTTCTGCCAACCCCGCCTTAATGCCGGGGCACAGACGGTCCCAGCGAGCGATTTCCCGAGGGACGCTCGCTCCCTCTGAGGAGGGTTTCAGAGCGGTTAAACCAGTTGTTCCCTGCCGGTGTGCCGTTACAGGGCGCTGCGTTTGCTGCTCAAGTTACACCAGAGGCCAGTCTCGAGAGACTGGTACCCTTAGTAGAATTTCTGGCAGAGGGGAAAAGCCTTCCAAAAATATCTCATTGGGTCCTGCAGACAATAGAAAAGGATTATGCTATCCAATTCAGGTGTCGTCCACCAAGATTCAGTGGGGTTCTGCCTACAGTGGTGGGCCCCGAGCAGGCTCTGGTTATGGAACAAAAGGTGAAAGCACTCCTTCAAAAGGAGGCTATAGAACGGGTTCCTCCTCCCAGTGTGGAGTCAGGCTATTACGGCCGATATTTCATCGTTCCAAAGTAGGATGGGGGGTTGCGTCCAATTTTAGACCTGCGCCTATTGAATCGCTTGGTAGGGAAGCCAAAATTCAGGTTGCTCTCTATCAAGCAGATCGTGTCACAGATCAGATCCGAGGACTGGTCTGTCACGATAGATCTAAGGGACGCGTACTTCCACATTTCCATCCTTCCACAACACAGGAAGTTCCTGAGGTTCGCCTTTGGGGGCGAGGTGTACCAGCACAGGGTTCTTCTGTTAGACCTAGCTTTATCTCCCCGCACTTTCACGATGGTGGTTCGGCATCGAGATGTCGTTCTCGTTCATATCAGGAAGTTGGGGTTGAGGCTGAACGCAAAGAAAAGTGTATTATCTCCTTCTCAGAAGACCACTTTTCTGGGTGTCGTTTGGGTTTCGGTTTCGATGCAGGCGCGACTCGCTCCGACCCGCATCGCTTCGATTCTCTCAGCTGTGAAACAAGTAAAGCTAGGCCAGCTACTTACTGTAATACAGTTTTAGAGACTGTCGGGTCTGATGGCAGCAGCGTCCAACGTTATACCTTGCGGCCTGTTGTACATGAGACCGCTGCAGTGGTGGCTCAGGACCAAGGGATTCTCCCCGAGGGGAAATCCGCTCCGCACGGTCAAAGTCACGCGGCGCTGCCTTCGTGCTCTGGTCATGTGGAAAGAAACTTGGTTCCTATTCAAAGGTCCTGTGCTGGGTCGCGTGGCGCTAATGGCGGATGCTTCCCTCACAGGGTGGGGGGGCGGTCACGAGTGGTCGTCCAGCCCAAGGTCTGTCTCAGGACCATCATCTATCATGGCTTATAAATTGTCTAGAGATGTTGGCGGTGTTCCAGGCTCTGAAACACTTCCTAGCAGACCTGAGAGGTCATCATGTGTTAGTTCAGTCAGACAACACGTCGGTGGTCTCTTATATAAATCATCAGGGGAGCCTGCGGTTTCGCCGGCTTTACAAGTTGGCCCGTCAGATCCTCCTGTGGTCCCAAGGGAGGTTACTATCTCTGAGAGCAATGTATCTTCCTGGGTATTTGAATGTGGTAGCAGACTCCCTGTCGAGGCAGGGGCCGAGGCCGGGGGGTTGGAGTCTCCACCCCGAGGTGGTGGAGCTCCTTTGGTGTGTTTCGGTCGCGCCGAGGTGGACCTATTCACTTCCAAGGTGACCACGCACTGTCATCTGTGGTTTTCCATCAGCCATCCAGCCCCTCTGAGGTTGGACGCTATGGGGCAGCCGTGGCCGAGGTCACGTCTGTTCACCTTTCCCCCGATTGCTCTGCTACCTGGAGTTCTGGAGAGGATTCGCCGGGACGGGGTCAGCCTACTACTAGTAGCCCCGTTCTGGCCGGCCCGAGTATGGTTTGCGGACCTGATTTCTCTCCTGGACGGTTCTCCTTTGGAGCCCCCTGTCAGGAGGGATCTACTCTCTCAGGCGGGCAGCATGATATTTCATCCCCGCCCAGTACTGTGGGCTTGGCCTCCGAGGGGGCCCAGCTCATGAACTCTGGTCTCTCAACCGAGGTTGTTGAGACCATTCTTCACTCCAGAGCTCCATCCGCGAGGAAGCTTTATGCCTTGAAGTGAAAACTTTTCACTTCTTGGTGTGGAGGACACCTGCAGGACCCGGTTAACGGCCCAGTGGGTGCAGTGCTGGAATTCCTGCAGGAGCGCTTCTCCACAGGGCTATCCCCCTCCACACTAAAGGTGTATGTGGCGGCACTGGCTGCTCACCACGTCCCTTTCAGTGGAGTTTCTCTGGGGAGACACCCGCTTATAACTCGTTTCCTTCGTGGCACATTGAGGCTGAGGCCAGCAGTTCGTACGAGGGTGCCGGCGTGGGATGTGGCCATCGTATTAGAAGGTCTTTCCCAAGCTCCTCTTGAACCTATCGAATAAGTTCCTGAGAAGTTTCTCACGTTTAAGACTATCTTTCTTCTTGCTATCTCCTCTCTAAAGAGAATCGGTGATTTGCAGGCTCTGTCGGTTTCACCCTTGTGCCTGGAATTTTCGCCTGGCTTGGTTGCGTCCTAGACCAGGTTACGTTCCCTAGGTCCCTACTAATGTTGTTAGACCTACAGTTCTGCAGGCCTTCTGTCCTCCTCCATTTATGTCGTCTGACCAGGAGAAACTTAATTTACTCTGCCCTGCTAGGGCGTTAGACGCCTATATCCACAGAACTGCCCTGTGAGGAAGTCAGAACAACTATTTGCATGTTTTGGGCCACCCAAGAAGGGGTGTCCCGTGTCTAAACAGAGAATAAGCAAGTGTGTGGTCGAGGCTATCCCACTTGCCTATGAGTCGGCTGGTCAGCCTTCACCTTGGCTGTACGAGCCCACTCTATCAGGAGTATGGCGGCTTCTAAAGCCTTATTGTCAGGAGTTTCCCTCAGTGACGTTTGTGATGCGGCTGGATGGTCTTCACCGCATACTTTCATTAAGATCTATGACCTAGACTTAATTCCTTCCCCTGGGGCACAGGTGCTCTCGCCCTCTGTGCGCTAGTTCTCACATGGCGGTCACTTGGTCCTATGGCGACGTGGGTATTAGCGTTCCCACAGCTTGACGCAGCTCGAGTTCCCTTGAAAGGGAACGTCTCGGTTACGTATGTAACCTTAGTTCCCTGATAGGGAACGAGACGCTGCGTCATTCCACCATACTCCCGGCATTCCCGCTAGCGCTTCCTTCAGGCCTATCAGAAGCTATTGCGCTTGTGTTTATGGGGTGCTTTATAGTTTCCTGGTCGATGACGTCACCCGCCTATGACGTTCCATCTCTCCATTGGGCTGATTCCATACGTGCTTCAGGACGCACAACGCAGAGGCGTTCCCACAGCTTGACGCAGCGTCTCGTTCCCTATCAGGGAACTAAGGTTACATACGTAACCGAGACGTTTTCAGTTAATCAAAAAATAATTTAATTTTAAGTTCTGTTAATGTAAAATACAATTTGATGACGTGTAAACGGCCCACAGTTTCCAATTCCCACATGTGCGCGCATGTTCAAGGCCAGACGAGTGACCACAGGGCCACAGCTGAAACTCATTGAAGCGTGTGGTGAATGGTAAGTAATTTTATGCTTAATTACACATATTTGCATTCGCTCAGGATTCTGTTGGTGATAGCCTACTGTAACCGAATACCGAAATCTGGAAGTCCTTACTCTGAAATTTGAGCAGTGTTGATAGTACAGTCTGTGTGCCGAGGTAAAGTTAGCTAGTAGCTGTAGCCTGTCATTGATTGAGTAGCTACACTATTTGTTCAGATACTTTGCTCAAAACCAGTCATTTATGTAGGGCCCTAGAAATTCCATTTTCGTTTTTTTTTTTTTTTCAAAATTTAGTTTTTTCTGGAATTTCATTTTTTTTTTACCTTTTTCTCATATTTCACCACAAAATAGTGTGTTTTTAATGTTTATGAATAAAATGTAACGTTACACAAATTAAATAAAAATGACTGGCGTCTGTCTCCTGTTCTCTGCTGTTAGCGAGCAGCAGCTGCTCTCTCCCCGGATCTCAGGGCTTATTTTCAACAGAAACTCTCTGACAGCCTGCTCTCATTGTCTGTTGAGAATTTATTTTGAAGAATCATATTTCATTTATAAGGGTTAATAAGTTAATATTCATGTTAAGATAGTTAATGTGATAAATAATTAGTTAAAAACATGGATTAAAGTTCTCCGTCGCTACCATGGATTTCCGTCATTCAAACTTCACACAGGCAATTTATGAGGTCAATGTAGATCGGAGGAGAACAAAAAAGTGTTGGCTGATTTTTATTGACAGATTGTCACACTACAGCCAATGGTATCGTTAACAGCGTGTGTGCGCCTGACTAATGACAGTGTATTGACCATACATTTCAAATGAATGTTTGATTTGAAGTGATAAGTACACAGGTTAATTTCTAAGAAAATGTATGCTTTACGTTGTATTAGAAAGGACAGTAATGGTAATACTGTTCATTTAAATGTTTTGAAAGGGAAATATATTAAAAGATAAATGTTACATGTATGTTTAAAAGAGAAATGGTAACACTTTTTTAAGGGTACATGAATTATCATGAATTCATGCATGAATTCATGCATGAATTAGGCATTAATTCATGCATTAATATCTCATGAATCATCAGGAATCATCATGAGTTCAAAGTTTTTCATTCATGACTTCATGGATGAACAACACCTTAATTAAAACATTAACTAAGATGAGTACATCATCATGAATTATGATTTATTACGCATGATCATGATGTTTTCTTTGTTCACAAAAAAAATTGTCTTTACTATCCATTGTGGATAAAGCTACAGTTATGGTACCTGAATCATCATGAACTCATGCATAACAAAAAAGCATTAATTCATGCATGCAAGACTACTCTTCGAATGATTCGTTTCAAAGCAGGTTCATGTCTTCTTCATAGCCTGCAGGTAAATGGACAGACCCCAAATTTGGCCCATCACAGCAAATAGCGCACAAATTCTGTTGACATTCAAATACAGTAGTCATCATTAACTAAGCATAATCTTTTAATGACTTCATCATGTGTGTGGCCCCTCAACTAAAGTGATGACTTGGTCCTTTGAAACGCTGATAAACAATGTGTTTTCATTGTGATCTGAGTTATCCAGCATGTTCATGTCTTCATAATAGCCTGCAGGTAAATGGACAGACCCCAAAATAGACCAATCACAGCTCATAGCACATAAATTCTGTTGACATTCAAATACACTACTCATTATTAACTAAGCATTATCTTTAAATGACTTCATCATGTGTGTGGCCCCTCAACTAAATTGATGACTTGGTCCTTTGAAACACTGATGAACAATGTGCTATTTTAATGGTGGCATAACTGTGAAATGACATGAATATGAACAAGGAAGTTCAAGCCTTTGCAAACAATGTACTGTGGACACAAATGGAGTTTGATCTGAACTTTACTGCTTTATTCTGAGACAGTGTAAACCAGATAAATCCACAGCAATACCTGGGAAGAGCTGAGAAGGAATTCAGTACATACACCATGAACTTTATTTTAAGTGCCCGTATATCTCTTTACAAAACCATGAAGCTGTTTTTCAAAAAAAAAAGAACGAAAAAAAAGGTTTTAGGGTAAGGAGTCACCTTTTAATGTATAGGTGAAACTCAAAATTTGAATATCGTGCAAAAGTTAATTTATTTCAATAATTCAATGTAAAATGTGAAACTAATATATTATATAGACTCATTACATGCGAAGTGAGCCTTTATATGTTATAATTTTGATGATTATGGATTACAGCTTATGAAAACCCCAAATTCAAAATTAGAATATTGTGAAAAGGTTTTCATAGCTGTAAGCCATAACCATCAAAATTATAACAAATAAAGGCTTGAAATATCTCACTTTGCATGTAATGAGTCTATATAATATATTAGTTTCACATTTTAAATTGAATTATTGAAATAAATGAACTTTTGCACGATATTCAAATTTTTTGAGTTTCACCTGTATAAAGCTACAGCTGTGGACTACCCCATATCATGAAATATTTAATTCTGAACAAAACTAAACTAAACAAATACATGGCACAAACACATGGCAGTACAAACAAACTACTTGTAAAACTTGTTTACAACTACTTGTAAAACTTGTTTACAACTACTTTTTGTAAATATCCAGTAAGGATCCATCATCCTTTTTCTTTAGGATAGCTGAAGCTGTAGGCTCCTGCTCACAAAATCCCCTGCAAGTTTCAGCAAACCTTTTCAGACTGTCCTTTCTTTTAAAAGTGGACCTTAATGTATGGAACAGATCTGGGTTAGTCGTTGCAAGTTCTGCAATCGGAGCCTGAAACACAATAGTATTCCGATCGACCCCAAGCCTTGTATATGCTTCGGCTTTGCTGATGCGTTCCTTTTTAATCTTTTCCAACACCATGTTGTAGCGGTGGATGGAGTCGTCAGGGGTTTTGACTGTAGAACAAGAGAAAGCGTTAATGGTTGAATCCAATTAAATCGAACCAGCCTAGTAATAGTGCTGTACTACAGTTCACCATTCACAATTCCAAACCAGTTAGTTGGGAGTGGAACTAGAAATATGGCCATTTGTTTTTTTAATTTTTAAAAATAACACATGGTGTACTGTGGAATCAACTAGAGTACTTAGTGTTTGAAAAGTGCGTTAAAAGTGCTTATATTAATTTTTTACCTACTGCACAATTAGAGACTGACCACTGATTCAATTTGAGTATGACTTTACTGCATACCTCTTAGTTTTTGGGCTGGATCTTTGACTTCTTCTTGGCTTTCTTGGGCTCTAAGATATTTAGAGGAATGTTTGTAACCAAGCAGATGTCATCCCCCATTGACTTCCATAGTATATTTTTTTCCTACTATGGTAGTCAATAAGGGGTGAGATCTGCTTGGTTACAAACATTCCTCCAAATATCTTTCTTTGTGTTCAACAGAACAAGAAAACTCATACAGGTGTGGAACAACTTAAGGGTGAGTAAATCTCCAAGATGTTAAATACCATTTGACTAGTAACCAAAAATCCAAATCACAGTCTCTACTGCACCAATTTAATTGATATTAATACTAGTGTAGAACATTGCATAGAAACTGTATCTATTCCTCGTTTACTAAGATCAAATAATAAATCTACTGCGGGATCTAGAAAAAATCTAATTGTTATTAAAACAAAAAATCTTGCTATTAGTGAACAAAAACAATTTCTAAAGCTAGGTCTTCTAAACATTAGATCGCTCACACCTAAGGCGGTTATTGTAAATGAAATGGTCACAGATACTAATTTCGATGTTCTGTGCCTTACTGAAACCTGGCTTAAACCAAATGATTATTTCGGTCTAAATGAGTCTACTCTGCCAGGATACTGTTATAAGCATGAGCCCCGCCTGATCGGTCGTGGCGGCGGTGTTGCAACAAACTACAGAGATATCCTTAATGTTACTCAGAAAACTCGTCATAGGTTTAATTCGTTTGAAGTGCTTGTGCTAAATGTTACGCTCTTAAGGTCTCATTATGCCTCTGCGTCAACTCCACGGCATAGCTACGCCGTCACTCCTACGGCGTCGTGGCCATTTTATGGTTCTGCGTCAGGTTGAGTTGCATCGCAGTGCATCTGACCAATCACAGCCCTTGTGGTCTGCGTCGCCTCGACGCGTAGTTACAATTTTTTGGAGGTGCACGTCGAGCTACGGCGGAGGGGTTCGCGGTGACGCAGAGGGGTCTGCGGGGGTACGCCGTCGATTCGACGCAGAAGCATAAAACAGGCTTTAGATGTAAGAAAAAAATCCCTATTATCTCTAGCATTGGCTACCGTATATAGACCTCCAGGGCCTTACGCCAGTTTCCTAAAAGAGTTTGCTGACTTTCTATCAGATCTTTTGGTCAACGTCGATAAAGCATTAATTGTTGGAGATTTTAACATACACGTAGATAATTTAAATGATGCGTTAGGGGCTGCGTTTACAGATTTATTAAACTCCTTCGGGGTCAAGCAAAACGTCACCGGACCAACTCATCGTCTTAATCATACACTCGATTTAATTATATCATATGGAACCGATCCAACCGATATAGATATCATTCCACAAAGTGATGATGTCACTGACCACTACTTGGTAACTTGCATATTACGCACTGCTGTAATATGTCATGCTGCGCCACGTTATCGACCAGGTAGAACAATTCGTCCATCCACCGTAGATCATTTCTCAAATAGCTTATCTGATCTGTCTCAGCTGCTGCCTGAACATAAACAAACAGATGAACTAGACGAACTAACTAGCACTATGAGCACCATTCTCTCTAGAACATTGGATATTGTTGCACCCATTAGATTAAAAAAGGTCAGAGAAAAAAGTATAGCACCATGGTACAATAATACTACGTATGTTTTAAAGAGAGAAACCCGTAATTTAGAGCGTAAATGGAAAAAAACTAATTTAGAGGTCTTTAGAATCGCGTGGAAAGACAGTATGTCACTTTATAAAAAGGCACTTAAAACGGCCAGGGCTGAGCACCTCAGCAAATTAATAGAAAACAACCGAAATAATCCAAGGTTTTTATTTAATACCGTGGCTAGACTAACAAATAAACAGACGTCGTCTGAACAAAATACCTCGTTACAGTTTGGTAGTAATGATTTCATGAACTTCTTCACTGAGAAAATTGAAAGCATCAGAATCAAAATCGTAAACGTTCGATCTTTGCTCGCGCCTTATAATTCGGCCGAAATTATCACCCCGCAAGAACAATTACAATGCTTTACAACCATAGAACAAAAAGAGTTAAATAAACTTATCACTTCATCTAAAACAACAACATGTTTATTAGATCCTATACCAACTGAACTACTGAAAGAAGTGTTACCTATAGTGGAAGAGCCTCTTCTCAATATTATTAACTCATCTTTATCTTTAGGTCATGTTCCAAGAACGTTCAAGCTGGCAGTAATAAA
This sequence comes from Gila orcuttii, assembly GCA_026230005.1. Classification (NCBI taxonomy): domain Eukaryota; kingdom Metazoa; phylum Chordata; class Actinopteri; order Cypriniformes; family Leuciscidae; genus Gila; species Gila orcuttii. Next base: position 26,898,747 of record JAPDVR010000024.1, read on the forward strand.
ACCTCTTATTAAGAAACCACAATTAGATCCAAATAACCTAGCAAATTACAGACCCATTTCAAATCTTCCATTTATGTCAAAAATATTAGAAAAAGTTGTGTCCGCTCAACTCGGCTCTTTCTTGCAAGAAAACGACATCTATGAAAAGTTTCAGTCTGGATTCAGGCCACATCATAGCACTGAAACTGCGCTTGTTAGAATCACAAATGATTTACTTTTAGCTTCGGACCAAGGCTGTATCTCAGTACTAGTTTTACTTGATCTTAGTGCTGCGTTCGATACTATAGATCACACAATACTCTTAGATCGACTACAAAATTACACTGGTGTTCAAGGACAAGCATTAAGCTGGTTCAGGTCATACTTATCTGACCGCTACCATTTCGTCTACTTAAATGGAGAAAAATCGATTATAACTTCGGCAAACTATGGATTGCTGCAGGGATCTGTGTTAGGCCCTTTATTATTCTCAATATCTATGCTGCCACTTGGTAATATTCTAAGGAAACATGGAATTAGTTTCCATTGTTATGCTGATGACACTCAAATATATATTTCATCACGGCCAGATGAATACGCTAAATTATCCAAATTGACAGATTGTGTTAAAGATATAAAAGATTGGATGACGCGTAATTTTCTTTTATTAAATCCAGACAAGACAGAGGTAATACTTATCGGTTCTAAAAACCGTCCACAAAACCTTTCACAGCAGGACTTTAACATAGTAGGATGCCCTGTTACTTTATCCGCTACAGTAAAAGACCTGGGTGTTACATTAGACTGCAACCTGTCTTTTGAAAAGCATATTTCATATGTTACAAAAACTGCCTTTTTCCACCTTAGAAACATTGCTAAGCTACGTAATATGCTATCAGTCTCTGATGCAGAAAAGTTAGTTTATGCATTCATGACCTCGAGACTAGATTACTGTAATCCTTTATTTGCTGGTTGTCCTGCATCTTCAATAAACAAGCTACAGTTAGTCCAAAATGCAGCCGCTAGAGTTCTTACTAGATCAAGAAAATATGATCATATAACACCGATTTTATCATCACTTCATTGGTTACCTATAAAGTTCCGTATTAAATACAGGGTATTGCTTTTGACTTATAAAGCTCTAAATGGTTTAGCTCCAGTCTATTTAACGGATCTTCTATCGCCTTACAATCCATCGCGCTCTTTAAGATCACTAAATTCGAGGCTTCTGGTCATTCCTAGGATATCCAGATCCACCAAAGGAGGCAGAGCATTTTCACATTTAGCTCCGAAGCTCTGGAATAGCCTTCCTGATATTGTTCGTAGATCAGACTCGCTCTCCCAGTTTAAAACTAGACTGAAGACGCATCTATTTAGCCAGGCATTCATATAAATGTTTTATCTTACAGTTACTGTAAATTCGGCCTCTAGTTCATAAACGCCAGAGGAGAACTGGCCCCCGACTGAGCCTGGGTTCTCCCAAGGTTTTTTTTCTCCATTGGGTCATCTGATGGGGTGTTAAGACACCATTAGGTCACTGGATGGAGTTTTTCGGTTCCTTGCCACTGTTGCCCTTGGCTTGCTCAGTTGGGGATATTCAAATTAATTAACCAATCATACCATTGATCAGCTCTACCAAACTTGGATGTCTTTTTTCCAGTAATAAACAAACATTGTTAAGTTGTTTTGATTGATACTGTGAAGCAGCTTTGATACAATCTGTATTGTGAAAAGCGCTATATAAATATATTTGACTTGACTTGACTTGACTAAATTATGACAGACAACTTTGGGTGAACTATCCATTTAATGTTAGCCAAGACATTTAAGCCTTCAACCAACCGCATACCATTTCTTATTGAATTTATATTTGCTAAACACCTATTATTTTTTCAATTTAGGCTATGTAGGCTGCAGATAATTTTTTTTTTGTTTTTTTTTTTTGTTTTCCTCAAGGGTGTGCCGATATAATAGCCACAGAGGCAAAAGAAGCACCAAGACTGTCAGATCAGGATCAATCTTTGAGAAGTCAAGATGCAGCCTATTTTCATGGATGAATTTTTTTTACAGGTAATCCAAATCATACATTCAGATAAGTAATGCAATTGTACTTACTGTAGTCTCTCTCTCTCTCTCTCTCTCTCTCTCTCTCGCTGTGCATGCTGGGGGTTTGGGTTATGGGAGCAACAAACGGGTGAGAAGAGCGATTTGGGTTCCCTTTCAAGGGAACTCGAGCTGCGTCAAGCTGTGGGGGAACGCCTCTGCGTTGTGCGTCCTGAAGCACGTATGGAATCAGCCCAATGGAGAGATGGAACGTCATAGGCGGGTGACGTCATCGACCAGGAAACTATAAAGCACCCCATAAACACAAGCGCAATAGCTTCTGTGCCTTCAGTCGCGCTATATGTGAATCTGTCCCTGTGTGAATATTGTCTGTCCTTACATACTCTGCACCACACAAACAATTTATATATATATATATATATATATTAAGAGAGATATGGCGAACAAACAGCAGTTTAGGGAGTGTGTCCCTCCCTGCTCGCGTTATTTAACGAGTGGGGATACACACGTTCTTTGTGTTGTTTGTTTGGGAGTGTAGCATGCCCAGTCAGCTCTCGAGGGAGCTGATTGTGAGCATTGCGAGCGTCTGCCATTAAGGACGCTCCGCTCCCGCCGGGCGCTCTTCGAGGAGAGCGGTTCGGGGCGCGCTCCCCGCGGTTCGGGTCCCGCTCTTGCCGAGGCAGAGCGACGACGCGTATCGTGGGGATCGCATATGGATCTCTCAGCGGGGTTAGAGACGGGCTCTGCCTTTTCTCTCCCTTCACCTGTGAGATCCAGTGCCTCAGTCCCGTGTTCGGAAGCACGCGCTGCGGTTTCTTCCGCTCGGGCTGAGGCACCAGTGTTGCTTCTATCCAGTTCTGAGGAGCTGGATGTTGCTAGTATATATAAGGGAGATGTGGAGGATTCGCCACCTTACACTCCCGAAAGCGATGAGCTAGTGGAGGTATTAACAAGAGCTGTAGAAAAACTCAGCATTGTATGGCCAGTGACTAGACAGGAGTCTGTTTCTAAATTAAAATTAGATGAGAGATTTCGCCGTCACGAGTGCAACCTCCACGCCGGTGCGTGCCGTCTTTTTTTTTTTTTCCCGATCTCCACACTGAGGTGTCGAAATCGTGGGAAAAACCGGTGTCATATAGAGAAAATGTTTAGTCCCCAGACTTCAACATATTTAAATATGGTGGGGGATAAATCATATGGTTGTTCGGCTATGCCTCGCGTGGTAGAGACGCTTGCGAGTTTTCTCTCCCTCGAGGCTGCGTCATCTGTTAAGGCACCGGCATTACCCACCAAGCCTCTTATGAATATTTCATTTTTTGTGGGTAAAGCGTATTCGGCAGCAGGTCATGTCTGCATGCTATGTCTATTATGAGAAAAAAAAAAATACGGGCATACCAGGCTGACCTGCTCAGGGACGTGAGTGAGAGTGAGGAGGTCAGTGCTGACGTGGTTCGCGAACTGCGTCAGGCGGCTGATTTTTCCCTGCGTGGCCGTAGAAAGACATCTGTGGTTAAATCAGACAAATATAAAGGGGAAAGGAAAAGCTTTCCTTTTAGACACTCCTCGCTCCCTCCCTGGGTTTATTTGGCGATGCTGTAAATTCAAAGGAAAAGGAAAAGCAAACAACAGCTTTTAACAAATTTCTCCCTTTTAAAAATTCATGTCCCTGGGACTGCTGGGCGGGAGCAGCCCCGGCCGTCTGCAAGCTCATCACATAGGCGCTGAAGCAGAGTGTCGCGTCTCGTGCTCCCCCTGCTGGACAGTGGGCTCAGCCGCGGCACTCTCAGCCGAAATCTCCCAGTAATAGAACTGTTCTGAGGACAGTTATATTAGCTAAGAAGGCTTCGGCTGAGAAGAAGTCCTGGCGCCACGGCGCGCAGGACACTGAGGGTGGTTCCCACCGAGGCGGAAAGGTGTTCACCTCTTTCTACGGTGCCCATTCCTCCTCGGTGCCCTCAGGGGCCCGTTCTGCCAACCCCGCCTTAATGCCGGGGCACAGACGGTCCCAGCGAGCGATTTCCCGAGGGACGCTCGCTCCCTCTGAGGAGGGTTTCAGAGCGGTTAAACCAGTTGTTCCCTGCCGGTGTGCCGTTACAGGGCACTGCGTTTGCTGCTCAAGTTACACCAGAGGCCAGTCTCGAGAGACTGGTACCCTTAGTAGAATTTCTGGCAGAGGGGAAAAGCCTTCCAAAAATATCTCATTGGGTCCTGCAGACAATAGAAAAGGATTATGCTATCCAATTCAGGTGTCGTCCACCAAGATTCAGTGGGGTTCTGCCTACAGTGGTGGGCCCCGAGCAGGCTCTGGTTATGGAACAAAAGGTGAAAGCACTCCTTCAAAAGGAGGCTATAGAACGGGTTCCTCCTCCCAGTGTGGAGTCAAGCTATTATGGCCGATATTTCATCGTTCCAAAGTAGGATGGGGGGTTGCGTCCAATTTTAGACCTGCGCCTATTGAATCGCTCGGTAGGGAAGCCAAAATTCAGGTTGCTCTCTATCAAGCAGATCGTGTCACAGATCAGATCCGAGGACTGGTCTGTCACGATAGATCTAAGGGACGCGTACTTCCACATTTCCATCCTTCCACAACACAGGAAGTTCCTGGGGTTCGCCTTCGGGGGCGAGGTGTACCAGAACAGGGTTCTTCCGTTTGACCTAGCTTTATCTCCCCGCACTTTCACGATGGTGGTTCGGCATCGAGATGTCGTTCTCGTTCATATCAGGAAGTTGGGGTTGAGGCTGAACGCAAAGAAAAGTGTATTATCTCCTTCTCAGAAGACCACTTTTCTGGGTGTCGTTTGGGTTTCGGTTTCGATGCAGGCGCGACTCGCTCCGACCCGCATCACTTCGATTCTCTCAGCTGTGAAACAAGTAAAGCTAGGCCAGCTAATTACTGTAATACAGTTTTAGAGACTGTCGGGTCTGATGGCAGCAGCGTCCAACGTTATACCTTGCGGCCTGTTGTACATGAGACCGCTGCAGTGGTGGCTCAGGACCAAGGTATTCTCCCCGAGGGGAAATCCGCTCCGCACGGTCAAAGCCACGCGGCGCTGCCTTCGTGCTCTGGTCATGTGGAAAGAAACTTGGTTCCTATTCAAAGGTCCTGTGCTGGGTCGCGTGGCGCTAATGGCGGATGCTTCCCTCACAGGGTGGGGGGCGGTCACGAGTGGTCGTCCAGCCCAAGGTCTGTCTCAGGACCATCATCTATCATGGCTTATAAATTGTCTAGAGATGTTGGCGGTGTTCCAGGCTCTGAAACACTTCCTAGCAGACCTGAGAGGTCATCATGTGTTAGTTCAGTCAGACAACACGTCGGTGGTCTCTTATATAAATCATCAGGGGAGCCTGCGGTTTCGCCGGCTTTACAAGTTGGCCCGTCAGATCCTCCTGTGGTCCCAAGGGAGGTTACTATCTCTGAGAGCAATGTATCTTCCTGGGTATTTGAATGTGGTAGCAGACTCCCTGTCGAGGCAGGGGCCGAGGCCAGGGGGTTGGAGTCTCCACCCCGAGGTGGTGGAGCTCCTTTGGTGTGTTTCGGTCGCGCCGAGGTGGACCTATTCACTTCCAAGGTGACCACGCACTGTCATCTGTGGTTTTCCATCAGCCATCCAGCCCCTCTGAGGTTGGACGCTATGGGGCAGCCGTGGCCGAGGTCACGTCTGTTCACCTTTCCCCCGATTGCTCTGCTACCTGGAGTTCTGGAGAGGGTTCGCCGGGACGGGGTCAGCCTACTACTAGTAGCCCCGTTCTGGCCGGCCCGAGTATGGTTTGCGGACCTGATTTCTCTCCTGGACGGTTCTCCTTTGGAGCCCCCTGTCAGGAGGGATCTACTCTCTCAGGCGGGCAGCATGATATTTCATCCCCGCCCAGTACTGTGGGCTTGGCCTCCGAGGGGGCCCAGCTCATGAACTCTGGTCTCTCAACCGAGGTTGTTGAGAACATTCTTCACTCCAGAGCTCCATCCGCGAGGAAGCTTTATGCCTTGAAGTGAAAACTTTTCACTTCTTGGTGTGGAGGACACCTGCAGGACCCGGTTAACGGCCCAGTGGGTGCAGTGCTGGAATTCCTGCAGGAGCGCTTCTCCACAGGGCTATCCCCCTCCACACTAAAGGTGTACGTGGCGGCACTGGCTGCTCACCACGTCCCTTTCAGTGGAGTTTCTCTGGGGAGACACCCGCTTATAACTCGTTTCCTTCGTGGCACATTGAGGCTGAGGCCAGCAGTTCGTACGAGGGTGCCGGCGTGGGATGTGGCCATCATATTAGAAGGTCTTTCCCAAGCTCCTCTTGAACCTATCGAATAAGTTCCTGAGAAGTTTCTCACGTTTAAGACTATCTTTCTTCTTGCTATCTCCTCTCTAAAGAGAATCAGTGATTTGCAGGCTCTGTCGGTTTCACCCTTGTGCCTGGAATTTTCGCCTGGCTTGGTTGCGTCCTAGACCAGGTTACGTTCCCTAGGTCCCTACTAATGTTGTTAGACCTACAGTTCTGCAGGCCTTCTGTCCTCCTCCATTTCTGTCGTCTGACCAGGAGAAACTTAATTTACTCTGCCCTGCTAGGGCGTTAGACGCCTATATCCACAGAACTGCCCTGTGAGGAAGTCAGAACAACTATTTGCATGTTTTGGGCCACCCAAGAAGGGGTGTCCCGTGTCTAAACAGAGAATAAGCAAGTGTGTGGTCGAGGCTATCTCACTTGCCTATGAGTCGGCTGGTCAGCCTTCACCTTGGCTGTACGAGCCCACTCTATCAGGAGTATGGCGGCTTCTAAAGCCTTATTGTCAGGAGTTTCCCTCAGTGACGTTTGTGATGCGGCTGGATGGTCTTCACCGCATACTTTCATTAAGATCTATGACCTAGACTTAATTCCTTCCCCTGGGGCACAGGTGCTCTTGCCCTCTGTGCGCTAGTTCTCACATGGCGGTCACTTGGTCCTATGGCGACGTGGGTATTAGCGTTCCCACAGCTTGACGCAGCTCGAGTTCCCTTGAAAGGGAACGTCTCGGTTACGTATGTAACCTTAGTTCCCTGATAGGGAACGAGACGCTGCGTCATTCCACCATACTCCCGGCATTCCCGCTAGCGCTTCCTTCAGGCCTATCAGAAGCTATTGCGCTTGTGTTTATGGGGTGCTTTATAGTTTTCTGGTCGATGACGTCACCCGCCTATGACGTTCCATCTCTCCATTGGGCTGAGGCGTTCCCCCACAGCTTGACGCAGCGTCTCGTTCCCTATCAGGGAACTAAGGTTACATATGTAACCGAGACGTTTTTCCACTTTTTTTCTAGAGTTTTTTCTTTTTTTTTCTTCTTTTTTTTTACTTCCTTCATGTTTTTTTTATGTTTTGTGTATAATTTGATTTCGAGTAGCCTATACACGTTTCGGTTTTCGAAATTTTTCGGTTTCGTGGTGGAGGCCCGAGATGGAGGCTCACCCGAGCGGGGGTGTAGCCTCGCTCTCGCTCCGCCATGGAGTCAGGTGTGTACCTGACGCGGACTCTAATGTGGAAGACGTGCTTGTCGCTGTTGGTGAACAGATTGGATACGGAAATATAATTTCAACATCAAGGATGAATAAAGCAGTGGTGGTTTTCCTTAAAGATGAAAGTTTGGTGAGTAGACTTATTGAAATTGGCGTTTGGGTAAATGGAGCGTTTACTGTTGTGTCACCGCTTGTGTCACAATGCGTTAGATTTACGATCTCTAATGTGCCCCCCTTTATATTAAATAGTGACATTGAAAAATAATTGTTGAGGTTTGGAAAAATGGCCGGTGAAGTGAAAATGATTCCATTGAGGTGTAGGAATGAAGCGTTGAAACACGTCCTTTCGTTTAGGCGTCAGGTATTCATGTTTCTTGATCAACAAACGCTAGACATTTCTTTCCGAATCAAACATGAGGGTAAATCGTACATGATTTACGCGAGTACCGGACATTTGAAATGTTTCGAATGTGGAGATGTTGGACATAAAAAGATCGCTTGCCCACATAATAAAATATTATGTGGGCAGCTAGAAAATATTGTAAGTGATATTGAAGTTATTTCTAGTGTGATTGGTGACAATGTAGAGATCAGCGAGGAACCAAACAAAACAACAAATGATGAGAAAAACAAAGACAAAAATACAGATGAAGGGACGAGCAATCAGAGGAAAAGAAGCTCAACTGTCAGTTTAGTTGGTTTTGAAAAGAGAGAAAATCCATGTGTAGATGTTAATGACGGTGATAACGAAAACGAAGAGAGTCTTCGTTCTAAGTTACCAAAAGTTGTTACAAATGATGCAGAGAATACTGGGCAGATTTGTTGGTCCCAGTTAACTGACGTTGAGGAGCAAGATGACATGGAAGATGATGATAGATTTTCAGAAGCATCGGATATTCTTTCTCAATTCAGTGAAGACCAATTGTACACTGTAAATGAGGTTAATGACTTCCTGGATGCGACCTTTGGGAAAACAATAGAGTTAAGTGAATTTTTTCCTGATGCAAACATTTTTTTGCAATCAGCTGTGAAAATTCAACAGACAGCCAGTTATGATGAATTGAGTAGAAGAAAAAGATTTAGATTAAAAATTTTTTTAACTAAATTGAGAAGAAAAATGACCCTTGAAAAAGGTCTAACAACTCCTTAATGATTAAATGACTTGGGGTGTTTTCTCTGTCCTTTTTTTTGCTAACCCTTCTTTTTTTCTTTCTTGATCTTTCTTTTCTTTTGGTGGGAGGTATTAAGATGGGAACAATTAATATTAATGGTGGAAGGGATGGTGGAAGAAGAGCAGTGTTGAAGGAATATATTGAAAATAAGGATATGGATATAATTTTCTTACAAGAGACACATAGTGACATAGCTAATGAGACAGAATGGAAGAAGTGGTGGGGAGGCCATATTTTCTTAAGGCATGGCACTAATACTAAGGGTGGTGTTGCTATCTTGTTCTCTAAGAGGATTGACATAGCTTTTGAATCAAGTGATGAAATAGAGAAGGGTCGAATTTTGGCTGTTCATGCTAATTTGATGGGGTTTTCATTTGTCTTTGTTAATGTCTATGCACCCAATAATGGTGCAGAAAGGATAAAGGTATTTAAAAATTGCCAAAATATAATGGGGAATTATGATAAAAGTGCTTGTCTAGTTTTGGGTGGTGACTGGAATTGTACATCAGATTTTACCTTAGACAGGAATGGAGAAGAGCCATGCCCTCTTTCTGCTAAGATTTTAAATAATATGATAAGCAATTTTGATTTGTGTGATGTTTGGAGACTACAACATCCGGTAGAGAAGCAATACACTTGGTCGAAGTCTTCAAGCGACCACATCAGCTTTGCTAGATTAGATCGTTTTTATATTAATAAAAACTGGTGTAACAGAATTTTTAAGGCCTGTATTTACCCCAGTGGCTTTTCAGATCATCATTTATGTATGATTGTTTTTAACTTACAAAAGACAAGAGGTCATAGTTACTATTGGCACTTTAATGTAAAATTGTTGCAGGATGTTTTCTTTTGTGAAAAATTTCACCTTTTTTGGGAAAAATGGAGAGAGCGAAAGACTGACTTTGATGATGTTGTGCATTGGTGGGATGTAGGAAAGGCACACATCAGGATTTTTTGTCAAAATTACACAGCTAATGCAAGTTATTGTTTTAAAAAAACTGCTGTGGAATTGGAAAATGAAATCAAATCAATTGAAAGAAGTCTTTTTAATCAAAATGGTGAATCAACTGAAAGACTGAATGAAAAAAAGAAAGCTTTGGCCTCACTTTTTCATGAGCGAGCTAAAGGAGCATTAATAAGAGCTCGCTTCCTCTCTCTGAGAGAGATGGATGCACCAAGTTCTTTCTTTTTTAGTTTTGAAAAACGAGAAGGAGCACGGAAGTCAATGCTACATCTAAAGAAACCAGATGGAACTGTGACAACTAATCCTAAAGAAATGAGAACAATGGCTATGGATTTTTATACAGAACTTTTTTCGGATGGTCCATGTGACATTGGCTGTATGGAGGACCTTTTTAAAGATCTACCAAAGTTGACTGATACACAGAGGAATCAACTGGAGTTTGAAATGGACATTGACGAAATAACAAAGGCTGTTAATCAGCTATCCAGTGGACGTGCAGCGGGAATCGATGGACTTCCGGCTGAATTTTATAAACAGTTTTGGGACTTAATAAGAGATGATTTGTTTGATGTTTTTAAATCATCTTATAGGAAAAAAGAGTTGCCAACAAGCTGTAAAAGAGCCGTTTTGTCTTTGTTGCCAAAGAAAGGTGATCTTGGTCTTTTAAAGAACTGGAGACCAGTGGCAATTTTATGTACTGATTATAAAATTTTAGCGAAATGTCTTTCAAATAGATTGGAATTGTATTTCAGAATCAGAATCAGAATCAGAAAGAGCTTTATTGCCAAGTGTGCTTGCACACACAAGGAATTTGTTTTGGTACTGAGGCTTCCAGTGCACATATACAAATACAGATACAACAAGTAATAGTAATACAAATAGTAATACAAATTCTACGAATAAAATTATAAAAAAAATATGAAAGTACTATAAAAATATATGGTCACAGTTGGGTTTTGTCAGAATAAACATTTACAGATAATGAACATATTTACAGTATTTTGTATAGTATGAATAAATATAAATATAAATATCACCTGAATTTTAAAGATATTGCACTAAACAGTGGGAGTATTGCACTTCAGGCGTATGCCTTGGGAGATATGTTAACTGTTCAGAAGGGAGATGGCCTGTGGGAAGAAACTGTTCCTGTGCCGAGATGTTCTTGTGGCCAGTGATCTGAGTCGCCGTCTTGACGGTAACAGATCAAACAGGAGGTGTCCAGGGTGAGTGGAGTCTGTGATGATTTTACCTGCTCTCTTCCTCACTCTGGAAGAGTACAGGTCCTGGAGGGTTGGCAGGGGGGCACCAATGATCCTCTCCGCAGTCCGGACTGTCCGTTGTAGTCTCCTGATGTCTGATTTGGTAGCTGAACCAAACCAGACAGTGATGGAAGTGCATAAAATAGACTCAATAACGGCTGAGTAGAACTGAATCAGCAGCTCTTGTGGCAAGTTGAACTTCCTCAGCTGGCGAAGGAAGTACAGTCTCTGCTGGGCCTTTTTCACAGTGGAGTCAATGTGATTGTCCCACTTCAGGTCCTGAGAGATGATAGTGCCCAGGAACCTGAATGACTTCACTGCTTCCACAGTGCTGTTCATGATGGTGAGTGGGGGGAGTGCTGGGCTGTTCCTCCTGAAGTCCACGATCATCTCCACTGTTTTGAGCGTGTTCAGCTCAAGGTTGTTATAACTACACCAGACAGCCAGCTGTTCAACCTCTAGTCTGTAAGCAGACTCGTCACCGTTTTGGATGAGACCGATGACAGTGGTGTCGTCTGCAAATTTCAGGAGCTTGACAGTGGGGTCTTTAGAAGTGCAGTCATTTGTGTACAGGGAGAAGAGCAGTGGGGAGAGAACGCACCCTTGGGGGGCGCCAGTGCTGATTGTGAGTGTCTTGGATGTGTGTTTCCCCAGTCTCACTCGCTGCTGCCGGTCCGTCAGGAAGCTTGTGATCCACTGACAGATCGAGGATGGCATGGAGAGCTGGGTCAGTTTGGCTGTGAGAAGACCAGGCATGATGGTATTGAAGGCCGAACTGAAGTCCACAAAGAGGATCCTTGCATAAGTCCCTGGTCTGTCGAGATGTTGCAGGATATAATGCAGTCCCATGTTGACTGCATCATCCACAGACCTGTTTGCTCTGTAAGCAAACTGAAAGGGATCCAGCAGGGGTCCGGTGATGTCCTTCAGGTGGGCCAGCACCAGTCTTTCAAACGACTTCATGACCACAGACGTGAGAGCGACAGGTCTGTAGTCATTAAGTCCAGTGATTTTGGGTTTTTTGGGGACAGGAATGATAGTGGAGCGTTTGAAGCAGCAGGGAACTTCACACTGCTCCAATGATCTATTGAAGATCTGCGTGAAGACCGGGGCCAATTGGTCAGCGCAGGCTTTTAAACAAGCAGATGAGATGCCGTCTGGGCCTGAGGCTTTCCTAGTCTTCTGTTTTTTGAAGACTCTGCTCACGTCCTCCACACAGACCTTAAGCTCAGGTTGGATGGCAGGAGGGGGGGGGGGGAGTGGGAGTGCAGGAGGTGATGGTGAATGTGTGAAGTGCAGATCAGACCGGGTGTGTGGTGTGAATGAGGGCTTTTCAAACCGGCAGTAAAATGAATTTAAATCGTCAGCCAGGTGTTGATTGTCCACAGATCGAGGGGATGGTGACTTGTGGTTGGTGATGTTCCTCAGGCCATTCCAGACTGATGATGGGTCGTTGGATGAAAACGTCTCGGGTTATGACTATAACCCTTGTTCCCTGAGAAGGGAACGAGACACTGCGTCGAGAATCGACTCTTTGGGGACGCTCCCTTAGCGTGCGCCTCTGAAGTAAGAATGAAACTAATCCAATCCTGATTGGTGTTGCGTCGTGACGTAACATGTGACGGCATAACCGGATGCATAAAAGTGACGCCGACACACACACACATCAGCTCCGCGATGAAGCAAGACGCTCTAAGGCCTCGAGGGGCGTGGCAGGACGACGCAGTGTCTCGTTCCCTTCTCAGGGAACAAGGGTTATAGTCATAACCCGAGACGTTCCCTTTCGAGGGAACTCAACACTGCGTCGAGAATCGACTCTTTGGGGAACGAATGCCCACTAGGCCACGCACCGAAACAGGCCTGCCCAGGAGTGAAACTGATTTAGGCACTCAGCAGGACGAGAGCACACGTGAGCCAGGCGTACTGGGGAGGTGCAGACTATAGAACCGTACAAAAGTGTGTGGGGTAGCCCAACCGGCTGCATCACAGATCTCCTTGATGGGAACTCCCGAAAGGAGGGCCCTAGAGGACGCCATGCCTCTAGTAGAATGAGCCCTAACGGCCAAAGGTGAAGGGAAATTCCGCACCTTGTAGGCCTACTTATGGTTTGTATAGCCAGGAGCCCCTAATAGGTGATCCAAACACACTACAGTAGGTCCGACCTCCTCCAAGAAGAGGACCTCTCAAGGTAATACTCGGAACTCTGACTGGCAGAGCAAGGTTCCTCTCCTTTTGCCGACACATGAGGTGGAGGATGAAATACCTGCAGGACCATGGACGTAGCCATGATAAATTGCACTTAAGGCACATAGCTGGGTCTCGGATGCAGGATGGCCTTAACTCCGCCGGGGGCACACCCCAAGCAAGCTGGCGATAATGCCAGGGCTTGGAGATCTCCCAGTCTCTTTAAAGAAATAGCTAAGAGAAAGGCTATCTTGAACGTGAGGTCCTAGGCGAAGCCAACTGGAGGTATTCGAAGGGAGCCAGGGATAGCCCTTCGAGAACCACCGCCAGGTCCCAGGGTGGAACCCTGGACCTGACTGTCGGTCTCATCCTCCAATACCATGGAGAAATAGTATGACCAGTTGGTGCCTCCCCAAAGGCCCAACATTTAGTGGTGCATGGAACGCCGCAATGGCAGCCACGTACACCCTACGTGTGGATGGGGAGAGATTCGCAGAGAAACGATCTTGAAGAAACTCCAGAACTGAAGCCATTGGGCAGTTAACTGGGTCTAACTCAAGTCCTCTACACCAAGTAGAAAAATATTCCACTTGAGGCCATATAATCTCCTAGTAGACGGAGCCCTAGAGATAAGTATGGTTTCGACCACCCCAGATGATAGACCAGCATCTAGGTACTGAGCCCCCTCAGAGGCCAGACCCACAATTTCCACAGCTCTGGATGAGGATGGAATATAGTGCCCTCCGCCTGAGACAACAGACCCCTCCTCTGAGGAATCTGCCATGGCGGAGCTATCAGGAGTGAAATTAAGTCTGAAAACCATACTCGGGCTGGCCAAAACAGGGCTATCAGAAGAAGACTGATGCCCTCCTGACGGACCCTCTCCAGGACTCCCGGGAGCAGAGCGATCGGGGGAAAAAGCGTACAGGCGAAGCCTCGGCCAGGCCTGTACCATGGCATCCAACCCCAGCGGGGCTGGAGGAGTGAGGGAGAACCAAAGTGGACAGTGGGATGGAAGTCCCTCGAGACGCAAACAGATCCACTTCCACTGGTCCAAACCTCTGCCATATAAACTCCACCACCTCTGGATGGAGTCTAAATTCCCCGGGCCTCAGCCCCTGCCTCGACAGGATGTCTGCTCCCTGATTCAGAACCCACGGGACATATATTGCTCTTATAGATAATATTTTCCCTTGGGGCCATAAAATGATCTGATGCGCCAATCTGGATAGAGGGCGCGATCTGAGTGTCCTTTGTTGGTTTAGATAAGCTACCACTGAGACGTGGTAACCTTTGATGTCTGTGAGGAAGCTCCTCAGAGCCCTGAACACAGCCAACATCTCTAGGCAATTTATATGCCAAGAATGATGATGGTCCTGCCACAGACCCCTGGCAAAGCGGCCGTCCGAGACCGCGCCCCAGCCAGCGAGGGAAGCGTCTGTCGAAACAGTTTCCCGGCGACATGACGCCCCTACCACTAGCCCTTGGGACAAGAACCAAGGTTTCTTCCATATTAATAGGGAACGAAGGCATCTGCGCGTAACCTTTATTATACGGAACGGATTCCCCTTGGGGCAGCCCTCAGAGGTCCTACAATTAGGACCTCTTCGCCTGAAGGACGGCCCTCAGGTCACCCTTCTGGCTGGAGGACTTCGGTTGAGAGTGCTTCCTTTGTTTGCCAAACTCCCGCAGGAGGGGCTCTAGAGGCAACGCTCTCTTTTTTTTTTTTTTTTTCTTTCGCTTCCTGAAACCTGTCAACGACTGTAGTGACAGCGTTGGAAAACAGGCCAGAAGGAGATAGCGGAAATATTTGCTCCTCACTTAGATCTTTAAGAAGATCGGCCTGGTACGCCTGCAAAATCGTATAGAGTGCAGGCACGCACCAGCCTGACCTTTTCTTTTCTAAATATTTTACCAAAGGAACCAGGCTCTCGAGCCTGGCTTCGGGTATTAATCGGGATCTGTTCTCGACCCCCTGAAGCGGGTTTCCGGCAGGGCTGGACCGAAAATGATTCTCGATTGGCAAACGCGAATGCTGCCTGGCCGCAAAAATATGGGGCGGACAGTGCAGCCTGCGTTCGCTGGAAACCGATGTGTCCCGAAACGTTTTTAAACGGCGGAAGAGCAACATCGATTTCCTGCACCATATAAGCCCAGCCAACCAGTGCAGAGGTGTTCCCGCACGGTTTGTTGGGCAGCGCTTAAAGTGAAGATGCCGGATCAGGAGACAGATAGCTTGTTTTCTCTAAAGCTCCCTCCATCTGCGGCATCTTGCCATAACCCGACTCTCTCGCACCCACCACATTTGAATAAACATATAATGAATGTGGTGAGATAGTAAAGAGTGGGGTTTTTCCCAGGATCTACACATATATATTTACATTTTTATAAAGATCTGGGAAAAACAGTAAGCCCTGGCTCTGAGGTTGTGAACGGTGCTGCAGGAATCTCTCGTCTAGTTCATTTTGACGGGGATCATCCTGCTTATTTTGTGGCCAGCTCATATATTTTATATATATATATATGTTTATTTATATATTTATTTAGTCTGGCCACAGCACGCATCACAACCTCCACGAGCTCTACATAAGCAGAAACATAAGCCGGCGAGTGTGACTCATGTTGCTCGTTCCCTATGCTGAGCACATCTACTTCCTTATAAAAGATAGCTCGAGCACTGGGCACTCGTCACGGGCAGAAGAAACCGCATCGCGGGCTTCTGCGTCGTGAACGAGTGTCATAGAATCTGCGGATGATGAGAGAAAAGGTGCCTCAGCAGTCTCGTTCTCATCCGCGAGATCCTTCTGCGATCTCCACGATCTAAGCCGTCGCGCCGCCTCATTGGACGCGGGACCCGAACCGCGGGGATCGCGAGCCTGGCCATCATCAGGAAATAATATAGCCAAGGGGGAGCGCAGCACTCTAATAGGAAGTGCTTCACAGTGTGCACAGGCAGCCCTCTCGAGAGCTGACAGTGCGTGCTGCGCCCCTGAACAATACACAGACACACAGATGATGCGTGTCCCCACCTGTGGCATATATATTATCTTGGGCAGGGGTGCACACACTTAGTGTATTGTTCACTCGCCATAATACAGAGCTTTGCACAGACAAACAACACCAAATAAGACAGACAGTTTCACAGAGAGCGCTTGCTGAAGAGCTAAAGCTGATGTGTGTGTGTGTCGGCGTCACTTTTATGCATCCGGTTATGCCGTCACATGTTACGTCACGACGCAACACCAATCAGGATTGGATTAGTTTCATTCTTACTTCAGAGGCGCACGCTAAGGGAGCGTCCCCAAAGAGTCGATTCTCGACGCAGTGTTGAGTTCCCTCGAAAGGGAACTGGTTTTTCAGTTTATCAGAGTAGTTCCTTTTAGCAACTCTGATCTCCTTTGTCAATCTGTTTCTGGCCTGGTTATACAAGATTTTATCCCCACTTCTGTAAGCATCCTCTTTGGCATGACGAAGGTGTTTGAGTTTCCCAGTAAACCATGGTTTATCATTAGTGAATGATAAGAATGTCCTGGTAGGAATGCATGTATCCTCACAGAAACTTATATATGATGTTACAGTATCTGTGAGCTCATCCAGATCGTTGGTAGCAGCTTCAAAAACAGTCCAATCAGTGCAATCAAAGCAGGCCTGTAGATTCTGCTCTGCTTCATTAGTCCATCTTTTTACAGTCCTTATTACAGGTTTAGCTGATTTCAGTTTCTGCCTGTAGGTCGGTATGAGATGAACCAAACAGTGATCAGAGAGCCCCAAAGCTGCCCGTGGGACCGAGTGATACGCATTTCTTATTGTGGTGTAACAGTGGTCCAGTATATTACTGTCTCTGGTGGGACATGTAACGTGCTGTCTGTATTTTGGTAGTTCACGGGAAAGATTTGCTTTGTTAAAATCCCCAAGAATGATTAAAAGAGAGTCTGGGTACCTTTGTTCCGTTTCAGCTATTTGTTCAGCCAGCTGTTGTAGCGCCGCGCTCACGCACGCGTCTGAATCGTTTACTATGTTTAGAACACATAGTAAACGATTATCAATCTTATTGTATTCCTAACAGAACTATAATGGATAACATTTTTCTTGTACGTGATATCATTGATATTGCAAAAAGGGATGGTGACAATATTGGAATAATTGCAATTGATCAGGAAAAGGCATTTGATCGAGTCAGTCACTTTTATTTGTTTAGTTCCCTTAAAGCTTTTGGCTTTGGTGATCTTTTTATTTCATGGATCAAACTGTTATATTCTGATGTATCTATAATGTTAAAGGTTGGAGGAGGGCTAAGCCAAACAGTGTCAGTACGTAGAGGCATTCGACAAGGATGCCCTTTGTCGGGGATGCTATATTCCTTAGCCATTGAACCTTTGCTTCGTCAATTGGGGAAAAATTTA
This sequence comes from Gila orcuttii, assembly GCA_026230005.1. Classification (NCBI taxonomy): domain Eukaryota; kingdom Metazoa; phylum Chordata; class Actinopteri; order Cypriniformes; family Leuciscidae; genus Gila; species Gila orcuttii. The sequence goes on from JAPDVR010000024.1 coordinate 26,916,254, forward strand.
GATGGCTTGCTAATTGAAGATCAAAAAGTTAAACCCAAGTTTTCTGCCTATGCTGATGGCGTTACTGTGTTTATCAAAAGTAAAAGAGATGTGATTGCTCTAGAAGAAGTTTTAAAGAAGTATGAAAATGCCTCTTTAGCAAAGGTAAACTGGGAAAAAAGTGAAGGTTTTATTTTAGGGAATTGGCCTGAAGAAGAACCACCAGTCTTACCAGGAGGTGTAAAATGGGGTAAAGAAGGCTTGAAAATATTAGGTATTTATTTAGGAACTGACAACTATATTCAGAAGAACTGGGAAGGAATGTATGATAAGATGAGTGAGCGTTTGTCGCGGTGGACATGGATCCTGCTTCAGTTGTCATTTAGGGGGAGAGTCTTGGTCGCAAACAATCTGGCTGCTTCAGCACTTTGGCACAAACTAAACGTGTTAATCCACCTGATGAAGTAGTTCATTTACTACAAAGGAAAATAAATGATTTCTTTTGGTCTGGTCAGCACTGGGTAAAGTCTACTGTTTTATATTTGCCAGTCAGTGAGGGTGGACAAGGCTTGATAGATATACAAAGCAGAATCAAGGCTTTTAGGCTGCAGACTGCACAGAAGTTGCTGTATTCTGGAAGGATCTGTTGGGCTGATACAGCTTGTTCCTTATTACGCAGTATGAATTTGTTTAAATATGATTTTAATCTGTTTTTAATCAGTCTGAAGGATATGGAATGGAATGTTTCTTCTCCATTTTATAAGTCAGTTTTGAAAGTGTGGAAGTCTGTCTTTCAAGTAAGGAGAGTTTCAAACCTTGAGGGTTGGATAAAAAAAGAACCACTCTTTAACAATCCACTAATACAGGCAGATGTGTTGAAACTGAGAAGTCTGCAAACATCAATGGTGAGAGCAAAATGTACATGTTTGTCTAATCTAAAGAATCGAAACAAGTGGAAAAGTACCCAAGAACTGTGTAGTTTGACGGGCATTAAGTCTGTGAGATTTATGGATAAATTACTGAAGGACATTTTTTCAGCTCTTCCTTCTATCTATAGACAAAGTATACAAGAAAATCACTGTGGTGAACAAGAGGATGAAATGAAAGAGAGTTTTCCAAAACTTCAGGTTTCAATGATAGTAGATGATAAGCCTGAAAATGAATCACTTCTTGTTTTCTGTATACCTGAACTGAATTTGTTTGAAGATGTTTCAAAGAAAGCCTTGTACTTATCATGTGTGAAAGTCTCTCATCAATCTGAACTGAAGAACTGTAAAGAATCAAAATGGTTGGATGTGTTTGGCCAGGGCTCTTCTCCTAGGAGATGCTGGAGGTCCTTCTATAAATCACCTATAGAAAAACGCACTGCAGATCTTCAGTGGAGGATTGTGCATTCTGCAATTGCGACTAATAGATACTTGGCACATGTTGACCCCACTGTGGGGAGAGAATGCATCTTTTGTGATCATGAAGAAACATTGAAGCATCTATTTTTGGATTGTTTTAGGCTAAATGGTTTGTTTCAGATTTTAAAGAGTTGGCTTAGAACACTAGGAGAAGATATGGATGAAAATATATTTATTTTTGGCCCAAAATATGTTGCAACAGATAAAAAAAGAATTTCTTTAATCAATTTTTTAATTGGTGAAGCTAAGCTGGCAATATGGATTACACGGAAAAATAAGCGGAAAGATAGTGGAACGACTGAACCTGAACTTATTTTAAAGGCTTTTGTATCTGCAAGGATTAAAGCAGAATTTGCTTTTTTTAAATTAACCAAAGATGTGGTTGCATTCAGTGAGTTTTGGGGACAGGCAGAAGTGTTGTGTGTGGTTGACCAAGAGGAAATTTTATTTTTAAATTTGTAATTATTTTTTTATTATTTTTTAAATTTTCTTAAGTTGAATTTTGTGTGAATGTACATGGATTGATGTTAATGTACATATGTTATATGTGATGAGGTCATTTTTTGTTATGTTTTTTTTTTTTTTGTAATATTTCTTTAGAGGAAAAAGTTTTTCACTAATCTTAGTAAATAAAGAGTTGTTAAGGCGAGACACGGCAGGCAAAAACATCGTTTTTTTTTCACTGGTCAATTTTGAGATTTTGGGATATTTGTCTTCAATATCATGTCTTCTTTCAGACTTGTGGTGAAAAAAAGTCTGAAATACACATTTAGGTCTTTATTTTACTACACTTTGTCTGTTTGCGTCTGTAGATTTCTCATAAATTCATCAAAAGTTGTCGTTATAAATCATCCCTCTGATCCGCGATCGCGATCTGCACCCTGTCATCACACACACCGTTAGAAAGCTCTCTCTCTCTCCTGAACAAGACTGCCGGATCCAAATATGGTAATTTCCTTTTTATCAGCAACCAATCGCGAAAGTAAAAGGGGGGATTTTACTCTAAATGCGCAATCTCATTGGCTGATGCTAAATCTTTAAAGCACGTTTTCTCAAAATGTCTTTTCTCTCATACTCCAAGTCCGAAATCGTCTCGGTTACGTATGTAACCCTCGTTCCCTGAGTAGGGAACGGAGACGTTACGTCGGATGACGACGAAATGGGGTTTCGCTTAGAAAGCCTATCAACTTCGAGTATTACAAAACGAGCCAATGGCAAAGAAATGCCATGGGTCTGCGGAATTTGCATAGCGTATCGCCTTACCTCGTGGGTATAAAAGGAGGACGCTGCAACATGCAGGTATGTTTCTTCGCTGAGGAGCCAAAACCGAGGTCAGGCGATCCCCGCGAACAGCGGAAAGTGGCAGGAAGACGTAACGTCTCCGTTCCCTACTCAGGGAACGAGGGTTACATACGTAACCGAGACGTTCCCTTTCGTTGTCACTCCGAGTTACGTCGGATGACGACGAAATGGGGTTACCAGTCTAATCACGCCACCTTCTCAGCTGTCTTCCAGTGCCCTGCGTAAATCTGAGATCCCTGTCGTGAGACTAGCACGGACGAAGGACTCCTATTTAGCACAGGAATACCAAGGTACACTGGGGAGCATATCCCACAATTTTAGAGGAAATATGCAATTATTGCCAACCCAGAGGGGGGGACTTAGAAAATACACATATGACCCGAAGGATGCATATGGAGAACACTGGGGTGTCCAGCCGCAGGTGGAATATTTCAACCCCAGGGGTGGCAAGGTGGCTTGCCAAGGGAAAGACACATGCTCGAAAGAGGCTTACAGTGGAAATACACATGTGGGGGTCGCTCAGGGGAGGGACCATGCACACGGGAGGCACCTAGCCGGCGCGCAGGCAATAGACACTGGCGGCGACGTCAGAAGTGCTGGAGGAACTCAGGGCTTTCGGAGAAGCTCACCTGAGGGGAATATCGCACGTATCCAGTCCGTGGAGTGGAATGGCGAGCAAGCGAAGACACCTGAGCGGGTCCAGTACTAGCTAGTTGAAGCGAGTACATGAGAGGACACAGGCTCCACTCGGAGATTGTAAAATCTGGCGAATGTGTTCGGTGTCGCCCAGCCTGCAGCTCTGCAGATGTCTGTTAGCGAGGCGCCATGCGCTAGAGCCCAAGAGGACGCCACACTCCGGGTGGAGTGGGCAGTCACACCAAGGGGGCATGGACGACCTTGCTGCTGGTATGCCAAAGCAATGGCGTCCACTATCCAGTGAGACAACCTTTGCTTGGAGAGAGCCTTTCCCTTCAGCTTCCCACCATATCAGACAAAGAGCTGGTCCGAGGTCCTGAAACACCGCGTCCTGTCTACATAGGCGCGAAGAGCGCGTACTGGACAGAGCAGTGCCAAGGCTGGGTCTGCCTCCTCCGGGGGCAGCGCTTGCAGGTTCACCACCTGGTCCCGAAAGGGAGTGGTAGGAACCTTGGGCACATATCCAGGCCGGGGTCTCAGGATCACGTGAGAGTAAGCCGGCCCGAATTCCAGGCACGCTTCGTCAACGGAGAATGCGTGCAGGTCCCCTACCCTCTTGATGGAGGCCAGAGGAACCAGGAGCGCTGTCTTCATTGACAGGAACTTAAGCTCCACTGACTGCAAAGGCTCAAAGGGAACACTCCGCTGGGCAGTTAGCACCACTGCGAGATCCCAAGAGGGAACGAGAGGAGGGCAAGGAGGATTCAGTCTCCTCGCTCCTCTCAGGAACCTGACGATCAGGTCGTGCTTCCCCAAAGACTTACCTTCAACAAGGTCATGCTGTGCGGCAATGGCGGCGACATAGACCTTTAGGGTGGAGGGAGACAGCCTTCGCTCCAACCCATCTTGTAGGAAGGAAAGCACGACACCAATCAAACATCTCCGGGGGTCTTCTCGGTGAGAAGAGCACCAGCTGACGAAGAGGTTCCACTTCAACGCATAGAGATGTCTCGTGGACGAAGCTCTAGCGGAAGTGATGGTAGCCACCACCGGTGGTGGTAGGGTACTCAAACCTGCCTCGTCCCGTCCAGGAGCCACACGTGGAGTTTCCAAAGATCGGGCCGAGGGTGCCAAAGGGTGCCCCGTCCCTGAGAAAGTAGGTCCTTCCTCAGAGGGATCGGCCAGGGAGGTGCTGTCGCGAGGAGAACCAGTTCGGAGAACCAGGTCCTGGTGGGCCAGTACGGCGCAACCAGCATGACCTGCTCCTCGTCCTCCCTGACCTTGCGCAAGGTCCGCGCAAGAAGGCTCACTGGGGGAAACGCATACTTGCGGCCCTGCGGCCAGCTGTGCGCCAGAGCATCCGTGCCGAGCGTGCCCTCGGTCAGGGAATAATACTGGGCGCAATGGGTCGAGTCGTGGGAGGCAAACAGATCTATCTGTGCGTCCCCGAACTGGTCCCAAATCAGCTGAACCGACCGGGGATGGAGCCGCCATTCTCCCGGGAGGAGTTGAAACCGTGAGAGCTCGTCGGCTACACAGTTCAGAGCTCCGGGGATAAAAATGGCACGAAGCGACCTCAGATGCTTCTGGCTCCATAAGAGGAGGTGGCGGGCGAGTTGCGACATACGGCGGGAGCGCAGACCCTCTTGACGGTTGATGTACGCTACAGTGGCGGTATTGTCTGATCGGACTAGTACGTGCTGGCCCTTGAGCACGGCCCGGAAGCGGCGCAGAGCAAGACGTACAGCCAGCAACTCGAGGCAATTGATGTGCCATAGGCGCTGGGGTCCTATCCAGGAGCCCGCGGCAGCACGTCCATTGCACATGGCGCCCCAGCCCGTGGAAGAGGCATCTGTCGATACAACAACATGCCGCGAAGCTCGTTCCAGGGGCACTCCGGCCCGTAGAAAGCTGAGGTCCGCCCACGGGGTGAAGGTCTGACGGCAGGTCGGAGTAACTGGTACTCGGAGGGTGCCGTGTTGCCATGCCCACCTCGGGACTCGGTCGCGAAGCCAAAGCTGAAGCGGTCTCATATGAAGCAATCCGAGCGGCGTTGCCGCGGCTGCAGATGCCATATGCCCCAGGAGCCTCTGAAAAAGTTTCAGTGGAACCGCACTCTTGCCCTCGAACTGTCTCAGGCAAGTCAGCAGTGACTGCGCGCGCTCGCTCGTAAGCTGCGCGGACATGGCGACCGAGTCGATTTCCATACCGAGAAAAGAGATCCTCTGCACGGGGCAAAGTTTGCTCTTCTCCCAGTTGACCCGAAGGCCCAGACGGGCTAGGTGCCGGAGCACTAGGTCCCTGTGTTCGCAAACCTGATCCCGAGAGTGAGCTAGAATCAGCCAGTCGTCGAGATAGTTCAGGATGCGAACCCCGTGTTCCCGAAGAGGAACAAGGGCTGCCTCGACGACCTTCGTGAAGACGCGAGGAGACAGGGCTAACCCGAATGGGAGAACCGCGTACTGATATGCCTGCCCCTCGAAAGCAAACCGTAGAAACGGCCTGTGTCGAGGGAGAATGGAGACATGAAAGTAGGCGTCCTTCAGGTCGATCGCTGCAAACCAATCCTGGGGCCGTACACATTCGAAAATGCGCTTGGCAGTGAGCATCTTGAACGGCAGCCTGTGAAGGGAGCGGTTCAGCACGCGCAGGTCCAGGATTGGCCATAACCCACCGGATTTCTTCGGGACAATGAAGTACGGGCTGTAGAAGCCGGACCTCATTTCGGCTGGAGGGACAGTCTCGATTGCACCCTTCGCCAGCAGGGTAGCAACCTCCGCTCTCATGATGGGGGCATTGCCACCGACCATAGTGGAGCGAACTCCCCTGAATCGGGGAGGAGACCGCGCGAACTGAATCGCGTAGCCGAGCCTGATCGTTCGGGCGACCCAGCGGGACAGGTGGGGAAGCTCTAACCAGGCTCCCAAGAACTGTACCAGCGGGGTCATGCGAACCACAGACTTCCCGTCGGTGGGGCAGCGAGGCGGAATGACTGTCCCGGACGTGGACGGCATAGCGGCCCAGTGTCGGGGCATAGTCATTGACCGCGTCCTGACAGAGGAGACCAGGGAAGGACGAACGTTCCACGGGGGTCTGCTCTGCCAGGGGTCTGGCGACAGAGGGGGATGAGAGCTGCACGGTCCGGGGACGGCGCGTGCTGTCATCCGGCTCTGGGACAGAGGAGGACGAGGGGTGCACGGCTCGGAGGCGGCGCACCGTGTCGTCCGAGAACTCTGTGTGCTCAGGGATGAACGTGTCACTTCTTTAACCACATTAGGCTGCTGCCCACCCGGGGGTGAGCAGCGGAGAGTGGAAAATGAGGGATTCTCCCCCGGCCCTCCACCGGGGGAAGGAGTGGTCCTGCTACCATCTCCTGAGAAGTGACCATCATCCCTGAGCAGCCCGTCTCAGGAGCGCCGCTTAGCCCGGCGTTTAGCGGGGGGCGGGGCAGGAGAGGGCTGTGGCGTCCCCCCCGCGGCCTCCAGAGCCCACCCGGGTGAACGGGCGGGGTGGGAGCCGCGGGAGGGCGCCTTCGGCGGATGGGCAGACTGAGGGATCTGAGCGGACGGCGGGGCCGTCGGGGCAGAATGCCAGAGTCTGCTCATGGGCGGTTGAGAACTGTTGTACAGCCCTCAACGGCACCGCCGAAGGGCCGACCTGGGATATGAGGGTGTCGGGCAGACGGGTCCGCCGGACATCCTGCACATCGGACAGGTTAGCCACAGGCTTGAATGGTGAACATCACCTGACCCAGGGAGCATGCGGCCACTTTCGTCGCTCGGGGAGCAAGGTCAGTGGCGGCGCGCAGCTCAATGAAGAGCCCCGGGTCAGTCCTACCCTCCTGCATGTCCATGAACACCTGGGCCAGGTAGACCAGCAGAATGGCCATGGCATGCAGTGAGGCGGCTGCCTGTCCTGGGCGCTATAGGATTTCGCCACAAATGTAGACGAAAAACTACAGGCTTTGGACGGGTGCTTAGGATCGCGCCGAGAAGAAGCACTCTGAGGACACATTAGCATCGCAACAGAGCGTTCAACCGGGGGGACCCCAGTGTACCCATGGGCAGCGGCCCCAGGGGGAAGGAAGGGCGGAGGAGATCAACGAGGGATCGCTGGAAGACCTGGGGTCTTCGAGGATTTCGAGATCTCCTGATGCACATCCGAGAAGAAAGGTATTGGGGTTAGACGGCGACGAGGGTTCGCGGCCACCCCAAAAACCAATCGTCCCGGGAAAGCATGGCCGTCATCTCAGGATCTGACTTGACAAATGCCATATGCACACCCGAAAGTGGCAGCACTGTCAAATCTTCACTTCCTGAAAATTCTTGCCCGCCCTGTGATGCTGCGATGGACAACAGATCCGATTCTGGAACGTCAAGGGAAAACCCGCGGGGGGTCCGAAGACGGGCCCGCGGGCATCCGGTGAACGTTCACGGGTTGCGTCAATAAAGAGGGGGGCGTGGGGCACGGACAGATAGTCGGCGCCATTGTTCCACACCAACAGCCTCAGGTCACCCTGGCCACCAGCCGAAGTAGCACTTCACGTGGAGAGTGTTAGATCGGGGTGTGGATGAGGGGACTCTCTCTCTAACGAGATCATTGAGTCTCGACCATAATGACGCGATGATCACGTTCCCGCGGGGAGAACGTGAGTCATCCACAAACGCTGCTCTAGCGCGATCAAGCCCAAGCACGCAGAGCAGAGAATGCGCCCATCAAAATCGGAAATGAGTCAACCGCGACCAGAAATGCACGGGCGAGCCGTCTTTAAAAAGACGTGCCGCGTGCGAGCTCTTTTGTGAGAGAAAAAAAAAAAACTCTGAGAGTGTTGAAGCGCCCGGGGAGAAACACACTCACTGGCAAACCACTGCACAGATAAGCAGGAAGCGCGCACTCGCCGGGAGATCGCCATCACACCAACACCAGAGAATCTCGCTCGTCTGTAAAGCTGACAATTCAGAGATGGCTTGTGGAACGAAGGATAAACTTGGCTCCGAAGCGAAAACATACCTGCATGTTGCAGCGTCCTCCTTTTATACCCACGAGGTAAGGCGGAGATACGCTATGCAAATTCCGCAGACCCATGGCATTTCTTTGCCATTGGCTCGTTTTGTAATACTCGAAGTTGATAGGCTTTCTAAGCGAAACCCCATTTCGTCGTCATCCGACGTAACTCGGAGTGACAACGAAAGGGAACTCCAGTTCAGTAGCACCTATATACACCAAACTTTCCAGTCTTGTACCTAGTTATATTATGAAGACATTTACAGAGGGATTTGTAAATATATTATTCCTAGCCTGATTTATATAACATTTTATTCCCAAAAACATGGCGAAAATCATTTTTTTAAGGCTATTGGCAGTATATTCTGATTTACAGGATAACAAAAGTAGATATCCATAAATCCCTCTGTAATTTTTTCCCCATCTAATATGTGAACACAATGAAAAAATAATTTTGCACCTGGCTTTGTCCAATACTCAGATTTAGTTTTTTAAAATATATGCAAAATAGCGCATATTTAATTAGAGAATGCCTCATTTGCATATTTAAACATTAAATTACAGAAAACTTGTAATACATTTTTTTCTCATCTTAATGTAGGTAATCAACTGGCAAAGTTTCATGGTATTATCTGATAGTTAAAAAAATTACCCTATTCACCTGTAGTGTCTCGCCTTAAAAGACAAAGTCTCTCTCTCTCTCTCTCTCTCTCTCTCTCTCTCTCCCACTCTATCTCTATCTCCCTCTCCCCCTCTGTCTCCCACTCTATCTCCCTCTCCCCCTCTCTCTCTGTCTCTATACACACACACACACACAATATATATATATATATATATATATATATATATATATATATATATATATATATATATATATATATATATATATATATATATATAAAACACATAGACACACATGGATTTGGAAGGCTTTGGTTCTTTAACCCACAAAACCCTGCAATGTTTGGACCTCGCTAAATAGCATGATCAGTAAAACTGTTAGGCATGCAGTGGATGGTGGTGTTCTGCAGTGGTACATATATTAAGGCACAGTCAATGATAGACTCAATAATTTTATTTTTTAGTCAATAACATTTCTATGCTGCTCGGTATTTGTTTAATATTCAAGTAAATGTTCTTCTTTGTCAGGTTTTCTCAAGGCTTGCGAATGAGGCAGGTTGATATGAAGGCAGATGGTAGGCTATTGCTAAAAGTTCAGCAACACTCTCAAAGATGTCATCCCGTGTAAGAAGAGTGTGCAGACATGCAATGAGGCGATATAAAAATAAAACAGGACAACGACTTGGAGATGAAATGGAGTCTGTTGTCATTGATGAGAGTAACTTCTGCCATAAACGAAAGGTATTCTATAAGTATTAAGATGAAACTAGGGCTGTCGCGGTGAAGTAATTTCCCTTGCGGTAATTTTGAGTGGTTCAATAGACATGAATATAAATATGCGGTTTTATCGCCATTTATTTATTTTGATTTATTTATATTTATTTGTTGCTAAATAATTGTTACGATGTGGTCAGCATGCACAAAAACAAGGACATTTTCAATGTAACCGAAGCTAAACACCGTCTCTGCACTAAAAGGCTGTCACTCAGCGCACAGTTTCATTGTTACGGCAACGGACTGTCTTAGAGTGAGTCATTTAACCGTTCATTCAACGAACATGTTCAAAAACGCAGATTCATTAAAAGATAGATGTAAAGGTGCTAATTATTTTTTAACTTTGAGCTCCACTTTTCAAGGCTCAGCTGACCAGCAATGCGTTGCATCAACTTGCATGGGTAACTCTGAAGCGGATGCTTCCCTCAATAGAGATCAATGATTGATTCAATGCGTGACTCGCTGATTTTTTTTTCCTCGTGCTGTGGATGCTGACCAGCGCGACTATTCGTGGTAACCTTAAACGTTAAACGAAAGATACAACAAATGTTTCGCTTTCCTTGGACACGGCAACCTTTTCACGAATATATGACATAAAGACAGACGTCCATCTCTCATTCACTGTCTGTTTCATGCAAATCTACAAAGCCTCTGTACAAATCACCATGATACAGTCTTGTTTTCATTATTAACTTATTTAACATTAATAAACATGCAGAAAGTTCAAAACAAGAAGGATAGCCTTATGAAAAAAGAAAAAACGCAAATATCGCGGTTCCTGGGGTTACTTGCATTCCTCTGCGGTTGGCTTGTCATTAGCGCGGTACTACAATATTGCGGTTATCGCGACAGCCCTAGATGAAACAACAAGATCTTATTTTGTTGTGTTGCGTTCTGCTACTAGAATGTGTATCAGCCCTAACTTACTATTTGCCAACTCAAATGCAAATAGTATGCTCTACAGGTGAAACTCGAGAATTTCCAGTAAAAGTTCATTTATTTCAGTAATTGAACTGAAAATAATATATTATATAGATTCATTACATGCAAAGTGAGATATTTCCAAGGGGGTAATCCACCAGCCGGAAACTGAAGCCTCCCGGGCGCCGCCACTGTAGCTGACCATCACCTGCTGTTAGCATTCCATTGACTCCCATTAATTTTTGCGTCACTTTGACAGCGAATAACTTTACATCTGAGCTGTCCAAAGACTCCATTCGTCCATTATTTATTTCTAAAGAAACACAACAATGTATAAAAGGCTCCATTACCTTGTATCTTACGTTATGGCCCCGTAGAAGCAGTTTTTGTAAAAATAGGCTAACGATTGCGTCATAACCACGCGACTCTCCGTCGCACAGTCGAGAAACTACCGTATAGGCAGGCGGAGAAGCTCGCCGACAATCAGGGGGACGTGGAGGCATGAAGTCTAATTAAGTCAAGGGAGAAGCCCATAGAGAGTCATAAAGTGGCTCCTGCTGCTAGCTCACGGACAGCTAATGCTCACGCTCTCCGTCTCTGCGAGATTCGGAAGGGAATTATTCAGATTTCTCTCGGCACAGCTACTAGAAGACATACAGGATGCTCACGTGACATTACGTCGTCCAGCTCAGTGTGAGCCGGCTCAGTCGCTCAGCCATCAGGAAGTGAGTGCTTCTGATTGGCTTCACTTTTCTCTGTTGAAATCTATGGGGTCGCTGTGTCCATATATTTTACTGTCTATGGATATTTCATGCCTTTATTTGTTATAATTTTGATGATTATGGCTTACAGCTATGAAAACCTTTTCACAATATTCTAAATTTGAATTTGGGGTTTTCATAAGCTGTAAGCCATAAAATTATAACAAATAAAGGCTTGAAATATCTCACTTCACATGTAATGAGTCTATATAATATATTACTTTCATGTTAAGAAAATATGTTTTTTTTTTTACAGTATGCTCGTGGGAGAATATCCAACACCTGGAGATGCAAAAAGTGGGTTTTTGGGATGCTTGGAGTAAAAGAAAGGCATCGAAGACCTATCCTGAGGCTGGTCAAGAAGAGGTCCCGCCACCATCTGATTCCCTTATTGGTGAAGCATGTGCAGCCTGGGACATTAATTCTTAGTGACGAGTGGAGAGCATATAGGGGTGTTCTCAGCAATTTGGGCTACAGGCATTTCACCGTGAATCATTCAAGGTGGTTTGTTGATCCTGTAAGTGGAGCTCACACTCAGCACTTGGAGAGGGCATGGTTAACATACAAACCGACAATTTGGCGATTGAGGGGAAACCAAACTGCCAAGCTTTTGAAAGAGCATCTTGCAGTAATAGAATGGACCAACTGGCTTGGAAACAAGCATAAGAAAGGGTTACTTGGTCGTTTATTTAAGGACATTCGGGACCAGTTTCCCTGTTAGCCAATAATTGTGATTAATTTATAAAACTTTATACATTAAAAGGTGACTCCTTACCCTAAAACCTTTTTTTTTCTTTCTTTTTTTTTGAAAAACAGCTTCATGGTTTTGTAAAGAGATATACAGGCACTTAAAATAAAGTTCATGGTGTATGTACTGAATTCCTTCTCAGCTCTTCCCAGGTATTGCTGTGGATTTATCTGGTTTACACGGTCTCAGAATAAAGCAGTAAAGTTCAGATCAAACTCCATTTGTGTCCACAGTACATTGTTTGCAAAGGCTTGAACTTCCTTGTTCATATTCATGTCATTTCACAGTTATGCCACCATTAAAATAGCACATTGTTCATCAGTGTTTCAAAGGACCAATTCATCACTTTAGTTGAGGGGCCACACACATGATGAAGTCATTTAAAGATAATGCTTAGTTAATAATGAGTAGTGTATTTGAATGTCAACAGAATTTATGTGCTATGAGCTATGGTCTATTTTGGGGTCTGTCCATTTACCTGCAGGCTATTATGAAGACATGAACATGCTGGATAACTCAGATCACAATGAAAACACATTGTTTATCAGCGTTTCAAAGGACCAAGTCATCACTTTAGTTGAGGGGCCACACACATGATGAAGTCATTAAAAGATTATGCTTAGTTAATGATGACTACTGTATTTGAATGTCAACAGAATTTGTGCGCTATTTGCTGTGATGGGCCAAATTTGGGGTCTGTCCATTTACCTGCAGGCTATGAAGAAGACATGAACCTGCTTTGAAACGAATCATTCGAAGAGTAGTCTTGCATGCATGAATTAATGCTTTTTTGTTATGCATGAGTTCATGATGATTCAGGTACCATAACTGTAGCTTTATCCACAATGGATAGTAAAGACATTTTTTTTTGTGAACAAAGATCATGATCATGATCATGCGTAATAAATCATAATTCATGATGATGTACTCATCTTAGTTAATGTTTTAATTAAGGTGTTGTTCATCCATGAAGTCATGAATGAAAAACTTTGAACTCGTGATGATTCCTGATGATTCATGAGATATTAATGCATGAATTAATGCCTAATTCATGCATGAATTCATGATAATTCATGTACCCTTACCGTAAAGTGTTACCAGAGAAATATATTACAATTTAAAAATGGTGCTAAAAAGATAAATAGTGATTGGAAAGTTGTTTAAAAATATACATAATTCCTTATAAAAGTTAGTAATTTCATTTGTGTAATTTAAAATACAGATTGTGAATTCATGATGAATAATTGTTTTGTTTGCACTAAAATATCCATCCTCCATGAGCAACCCTTAAAATTTCCCTGACATTTTCGTGTTATAATTTATCTTATTACCAGCATTACAAGGCTTGCTTTAAGATTGGCCCCCATCACAAATAAACACACTTGGCCACTGGTGGGCCACCCTGCCACCGGCTATTACAAGTTTCAAATCATTTTACTTAATTTATCTCCCTACTCAGGTCTTCAGTCACTTTGCCGTGTGCCTTGCAAGGACAAAAAAATCGCCTTCATCTTCTCCTTGTATCCTGATGTTGTGTACTAAGGGGTTCAAGTTGAGACGTGGTCAGTGTGAAGAAGCATGGAATGAGACAGAAACATCAAATATGGATTGGCCTTGCAAAATCTGTAAATTTGCAACCCCTACTAAAGACGAGTTGTTGAAACATTATAGATTACGTCATATCCGTGGTGGGCAACCTCTGCCATGTCCTTACCTGGATTGTTTTTGTTCATTTAAATCATGGGGTAGCCTGACATCACATATGTGACCGATCACGGAAACTAGAGACACAAGTCGGCAGCACAACTTTCGAGCAAAATGAGAAAGAAGCGTTTTTTTTTTTCCAAAATTGGTGAATTTCAATTTTTTGCAGAATCTGTTAGTTGAAATCACGAAGAAGCCTCTCCATGTTTGAGATAGCAGTATTGGTATATTTAAAAGCTTACATTTTGAGGTTGAAATCGGCTTGTTTTCGGAGATTCTAGCATGCAGTAGGGGCGTGGCGTGTCGTTGTCTGTGTGTATTTCCATACTGGATAAGCCGGCTTTTGCCCCCGCCCTCCAAGTGAACAGCGTGGCTACTTATTATGCTGCGCTCTGGCCGGCTCTATCTGATATCAAAATTCAATGAAGATGGACGCCGCAATGATTGTCGCAGACGAGCTGAACCGGCAGTTACACCGAAAATAGTACTTCTTCCACAAGCCGCGCTGAAATAGCGAAACTGTTGTGCAAAGGGGCCATAGAACCGGCTGTAAAAGCCTGACTCGCTCAGAGAAGGAGGTACCGGTTCTATGGCCCCTTTGCATTCTGATATCCCTGGAATCGCTTCCCATGCTTTTACATGTACAGGGTTCCGAGCGCCGCACTTCGTGGGCTCGGGAAACTGAACCGGAGGTATGGGCGCGGCGCGCGCGCCCTCGGTGCTTGAATACGGCGACTCGCTGACAGCGGTGGCTGGCTGTTTCATTATGTGACGTCCCGATTGTTTTGAATGGGGAACGTTTTGTGAACAGGGAACATACTTAATGGACTGGCAACAATCTCCACAGAACATGAACTGGCACAGAGAATCGAAATAGAGGATGCAGTTAAGACCTTGCTGCGATGAAGGCCCGCCGTGCGCGCTTCTGAAACGTAAGTTAAGCTTCATTTGCTCTTTAGTCGTTATTTAAGATGCTGAACCTGCTGATGATATAATGTGCTTGCGGACATTTCATTTGTGTGTGTTTAACGCACACAAGAAAGTGGTGTAAAGAGATTTGCAACAGTAATTTGAGGAGGTGAAATGTGATTATTTGGAAAATTCCTGTCATAACTGCTTAAAGAAAAATGCCAGCAGGCATTTGCCTCCTGCATAAACTTTAATATTGTTGACATTTTGGGCACACGCGCGTTGCGCACTATGAGACTGTCCTCCTCCAAAAAACGACCATAAAGGTATTTGCTGTGCTTTTTTTCTTCAAAAATTATTATTATAAAGTAAAGAACCACATCAAAATAATTAAACTCTTATCAATTTTTTTTTAAATAACTTAAAATAAACCTTTTGTAACAAGGTTAAAAAAACCTCTACAGATGCACTACAGATGATAAAACCATGACATATATATTTTATCATCTGTAGTGCTTTTAAAACATTTTGAGCGTTTTTATAGATAGATTTTTTTCTTCAGTTCAGCTAATTTGTTTAACAATATCACCATTTGACCACGTTCTTGTGGCGCTGAATAAATAAATAAAAAATCGATGAACCAAGAGGAAGATGAAGAAAAATGAGGAGAAGAAGAAGAAGAAGAAGA
This sequence comes from Gila orcuttii, assembly GCA_026230005.1. Classification (NCBI taxonomy): domain Eukaryota; kingdom Metazoa; phylum Chordata; class Actinopteri; order Cypriniformes; family Leuciscidae; genus Gila; species Gila orcuttii. The sequence continues at coordinate 26,931,707 of JAPDVR010000024.1, forward strand.
GGAGGGGGGCGTGGCTAGGTTTTTTCCTGACAGTCGTAGTAGTAGGTAAGGTGTAAATTTTAAGTGCTGTTGTTTTTTATTTATTTATTTATAAGTAGTCGTGTTAGTTTTTTGTAATTCATGTGGAAGTAAATAATTGCAGTTTGACGTCTGGGTTACAAATCAGTTGCGATTTCCATTTTACTCATTAAGAAAGTAACTGTTACGTTATTTTCTTGCTACCTAATATCTAGCTAGCTTCATCGCTAGCAGCATGTTTCTAGCTTACATGCAAAATCCTTGGTTCTCAATAAACTATCGAAACAGGATTATTAATGGCACCTTCCCTAAATTATTCCCTTAAATTAATTAAAATAAATTCAGTTTGTAGCACAGCATAGTTCAAATGGATGGCAAATAGTAATTAGCCTAAATTATGACCAAGACTTGCATAATACCTAAACATTGTCTGACTAATCAGATTCTCTGTCATGAACTGCAGTTTCTGTCATATTGCCACCAATAATTTCAGCCTAATGTATCCCAATATATGCTATATCCCAGAATATATCCCAGTATATTTATATAGTGCTTTTTACAATACAGATTGTTTCAAATCAGCTTGAATTTTTTATTTTTTTTTAGCTATGGAGAAAACAGTGATGTCATCATCCAGCTCACTTCAGTTCTCATATAATGGTGTCAATGCAGGCAGATCAGTAATATTGTTGAATATTAAGTGTCCCCACTTCACATGCAAAATAAATAATACCCACTAGTGCATTCAGATTTATAGGCAGGCACAGGTTGACAAGGACCAGTCCGTGCAGACTCTTACAGAGCCCTGGTTGTTTTGACTAATCATCTCATTTGTTTGTTTTCAGGTTTTTGTACCCATCATTTATCACTGAAATATTTTACAAATCAATCGGTTCTTTTAAGAGCCAGTTTCTTTTTCCTCCTCTCTCTTTCCCGTTTTGTATTTCTTTGTGCTTTTACTTTATACTTCAATTATTTCTATTTAAAAACATCTACAAATGGCATCAGAGTCATTAAATCAATTTAATGAATGGCTGGAAGCAGCAAAAACCATGGCTGATGAGTTGGAAACCCAAAAAGTATTTCATACATTATTTCTCTATCATGGTATTTACCTTAATTTAAAAGAAAATGCCTCTGCAAATGCTTCCCCCAAATTTATCATTTAGTTTTTACTTTTAGACTAAAAAGAAAAGGAAAAAAAAGGGGACTGAAGTCTCCAATGTTTCCTGAAGGAAGAGAGACCAGCAGGGGAACATCCTACCACAACGTGTTCGGAAGAATCGATCTGGTCAGTAAAATATACATGCATTGCATACTGTTGTTCACAAGTGTCTAAGCTTTTGGTCAGCAGTAATGTTTTCTATATCATCGTGTTTGCAGTTAAACCTGCTGGCACCAGGGAGCTCTCAGAGGTTGAGGAGGTGCAAATTAATGACATTCCGCAAGAGGTCCCAAGTCTTGGTAAGCATATTGAATTGAAAGCCTAAATAATTTCAGCTATTATATTTAAAGGTGCAGTGTGTAATATTTTTATGGATCTATTGACAGAAATGCTATATAAAATCCATAACTATGTGTTTAGTGGTGTATAAAGACCTTACTTAATGAACCGTAAAGTTTGTATTACCTTAGAATGAGTCGTTTGTATCTACATAGGCGCGGGAATCCCCCTCTATGAAGGTAGCCATGTTGTGACGTCATATTTCTACAGTAGCCGACAGCGGACAAACATCATTACAGAGCGCGTTTCGTATCTAACCGGAATAGGAAGCAGCAGAAAAAGACGCGGCAGAATTTCTGGAGAATGATGGACTACAGTTATTGTTCAGGAAAAGATTCGAAATCGGGTAAATCTGCTTCAAAGAAGAGAAAGTACGATGAAGCTAGAAAAATAAGGCAGAATCGTAGACAAAAATCGCGGATCAACATCGGTGTGGCTTTTCCCAGATGGAAGGGTCTTATGAGGGAAAAGGGCTTTCAAAGCGACGCCGAGGTTGCCTGTTTTCTGCTGGACAGGTAAGATATTCAAACTTTAACAATCAAAATTAAAACTGTTGTTTGATAATGTTAGCATTACCTAGACATAGCTAGCCATAGACACCAAGTGTCAGTTTTGTAAAATATGTAACTTAGATTGTTTCATGTAACTTAGTTATTCTCCCTCGCTGTATTATGGGTTTGCTATGTGGGAAGAAATTTGCTGGTTACGTTTGTGAGACAATTAACTGATTAGTATAATTATATTACATATTAAGGACCTTGAACCTTACCTAACTATGGATTTGTAAACATTATCTATGATGTGGTTTATAATGGACTGTTGTATAGAAACAGTGACAATGTTACACACTCTTGGCTTACGTTTGCTATGTTGTCTGTCGGTGATGATACTTGCACTAGATGTCATATTTTTTGGGATGTTCAGTTTATTAGGCCCGATGAGCAAACCATAACAAGATGTTACACATTGTGAATTACAATACAGTAATGTATTAGTCTGTGTCATGTAGCACTTCATTTATTGATGCTGCTGTTTTTTCTCCAGGTACGAGACAGGTCCTGCAACATCAACTCCCTTGAAGATAAAACCTTTTCAAGTCCCAGCTCCAGCATTGTCTAGTATAGGTGCTTCCAGTGGAACAGACAGGTAAAACATGCATTATGATGTATTAATTTTGTCCTAATATCTTTGATTATAAACATGATCATTATGAATATTGTGTAATTTGAATTTATATTTGGTCTATATCTAGTGTTGAATATTATGTGGGATATACACAACTTTCTTTGGTAATTCTTTACAGAGATGAGCATCTTGATGTCATTGTAGAAGGCACTGAAATTCAGGGCCTTGAACAAAGGTAACATGTACACATCATTACATGTGAACGTTTTAGCCATGTATTGCTTTTCTCCAAATGTTCTTAACATATATTTCTTTCTTTTTTTCAGCTTACACAACATGAGCATTTTGGAGGAGCAATTGGAGGAAAGTGTTTTCAATGACCCAATGAACAGTGTGTAAGTATTACTTCATAATTAAATTTATTATTGTTGATGTAAATAAGTTGAGAACTTTTTTTTTTTTTACTGGAAGTTGTCATTATGTACAGAATTGATTGGGCAGATGAAGCTTCCCCTTACTCCCTTGAAAGAGATGATGGGCAGAATGGTTTCAGCTCGGATGAAGAGTATCTTCCACCAATTTCGATACGGTGTGTTATTTGTCATTCTCTATTTGCAATTGTTTTGCGGTGTCTGTTTACTACAGATTTTTGTGCCTCAACAGAATGGGTGGAGCACTGAGGAGAGCACACTCTATCGATGGACTTCCTGTTATTGGAATAGATGAGACTGTGCATGATATGCCTGCACATGAAGACCCTCTTGATGAGCCTTCTCCTTGCGATTATGACCCTGTTTTCCCAGAACCTCCGAATGTCCTTTGTGAAGATGACATCATAGGTGTCAGAGCCTCCATAGTGTATGAGAACTGCTTAAGACAACTGGCTACATTTCTGATTCTGCCTGTGGATAAATGCACTGGACTTCTGAGGACTGGTGTGGCGTGCAACTCTGTTGCACCCTTTGAGATCAACATCACCACCATGGGCACATCAGTTTCTATCGAATGGGTAAAGCCAAACAATCTCAGAATACCACAACTTACAATTAGTATAAAATTAAAGTTTATACAACAAGTCAGTGCTGTACATTACAAAACCAAATGTTTCTTCTGTGTGATTTTTAGATCTGTCCTAATGGACACAGCTTGTGGAGGTGGAATTCCCAGCCTGCGATGAAGTTTGGAATGCAAGCTGGAGATTTTCTCTTATCCACCAACATTTTGTTGTCTGGCAACAACTTTGCAAAAGTTGCCCTCTTGTTCAAATTCATGAACATGGGGATGGTGAACAGGAACACCTTCTTCTCCATTCAGGACACTTACTGCGTCAATTCAGTAAAGGACTTCTGGGAAGAGAGAAGGACAGAGGCTCTTTGTCGGCTTAAAGGGAAAGATGTTGTTGTCCTTTTTTTATTTATTTATTTATTTATTTTTTTCTATTGTACTATATTTATATTTCAGCGGATGGCAGAAATGACTCTCCTGGTCACTGTGCACAATACTGCAGCTACACCGCTATGGAGAATGAGACCAAGGAGATCATACATGTTGCCACCATAGACAAGCGGCAAACATCATGGAACTCAGTCGTCATGGAGAAGGAGGGTTTCATCCAGACTGTGGACAAGCTTACATCAGAGATAAAGCTTGTGGAGATCTGCACGGATGCCCATGCCCAGATTGGTGCCCTTATGAGTAAGTATTCAAGTGATATATAGTATGAATGCATAAGTATATTAGTAATTTAAATAATATAGTAACATAACATTATTTACCACTTCATAGATCCAGAGAAAGGCAAATACAAGGCTCTTGGAATTCATCACAGTCTGGACATGTGACATGGTGCAAAGAACATTGCCAAAAAAATAGCAGCAGTTAGTGTACTAACTCTACACAAAGACTATATATGAATTCCTGTATTTAACAGTAATATACTTTTTTTTATCTTTTCAAGGCATCAAAGATTAAAGGACAGTCCATCCTCTTGAACTGGCTGAAGGACATAGTCAACCATTTTTGGTGGTGTTGCAAGACTGCCGACACACGTGAGCAATTTCTTGTAAGCACACTTTCTTTTTATTATCTTTGAGTATTCTCATTAATTGCTATATTAAAGACATATTAAAATTGCATTTTTATGTTTTGAAGGCATTATGGGTAGGCATCCTTCACCATGTCTGCAACATTCACACATGGACTATGGGAAGCTGTAAACACGGGCACCTTGAATCAGAGCAAATACGGGAAAAGGCTGCTTTTCCAGAGCAAATGCCAGAAGCTGCTTGAGAGACAGCTGTAGCTGCTTTGATGCTCTTATCCTTAGCTCTTATCTTGTACTAACTAGCATGGAAACAAGCTATGGTAAAGTCAGTGAATAAAACACTAACACAATGATGAACAATTAAAAATAACAATCGCAATAACATGTGGCTTTACTGAATAATTAAGTAAATACAATTTAATATAAAATATAATATAAAAAAAACCTCATTGCTTGACTTGCTACTCTCTGCTGACTCAGACGACGACATACTTTATCCTCTTTGACTTTATCCTACGTTGGCCACCGTAGCTTCGAAATCGTGTTTGCAAATGGAGGGAGAGGCCGTGAGTGAATTGTTGTTTGCAATTCGCAAACCTCACCACCAGATGCCGCTAAAAAACTACACACTGCACCTTTAAATTTAAAATGTCACATATAGGCAACTGTCAAAAGTATGTAATTCCCATTTCTATCATGCATATGAAGTGACAAAGCCATATAAGAAATTGCTAGTTTGCTTTATTAAAATTCATTATTGCAACTGTCTTTTTCCTTATTCTATTCTATTAATATCTATTATGATTATTATTATTTTCTTTTTATTAATTTAGATCAACATCTTCAGAAGCTAAAAAACCTGCTAACTTCTGTCACTGTCTCTGCATCAGTGGAAGTAGAAGAGACACCCACCATGTCTGCATGGACCAAAAGACAGGTCATCTCTGAAAGAAAATTCAGGGCTGGAATGCCAGAGATTTTGAATTGCATGTTGGCTGCAGAAATAGTAATCCAGCATTGCTGTCAACAATGCAAAACTGTTGATGCTGTTGTCCGGTGCCTAGACTGTGTTCCCTCAGGAAATCAGTTTTTCTGTTCAACATGTGACACCGAGATCCACAGAAAAAATGTTTTCCATGATAGGGAAGCTATGTTTGATGGTTTTTTAAAACCTATTCCAACAACATCCTTAGTGGTGGTTGATGAAAGTGGTCAATATCAACTCAGTGAACAAGGTATGTTCAGATAATGTAGTCGGTGCCCTCTGCAGTTTCCTTTAACTGAATATTTTTTTTTAATTTTTTTTTTTATTTGTTGAGTAAATGTGTAGACATTACTGATATTACTTACTGAAATTTGATTTACTGCAGTGTGTATGCTTCCAATTCCTCCACCGATGCAAATCTGTTCCTGTGGTCCAATCCAAGACTTCACAGTTATCCCAGGAAACAGACTGTATTGGTGACTATCAACGGTATGTTTTGTCACTTCCTTCTACCTTTTTATATCCAACCAGATGAAGTCAAGCATAATAGTGACTTACTATATTCTTTTGTCCTGTGCTGTACAAATACTGGTCAAATAGTAAACACATGTTTGTTTTAAGGTCCATACAACCTGTGTCTGCCATGTATAAGCTGTCCACTTTGTTCTTCCAAATGGACTCCTGGGATTAGTGACTTGCTTGAATACAGATACTGGCCAGCAACCACCAGCTGCCAAATGCTGTTCAAGTTTGATCTGTTCACATCATTTGAGCAGATGAAATTAGCCAGCCCAGCTTTATCCCAACAAGCATTTATCAGGATGCTTGAACATCGATCTCTTTGCATTGGTCGGGTAAGGGCTGTTTGAATTCCAGACTTCAAAATCTTTTATTAGCCAATAATACCATCCTTCTTTCCAGACGGGTAGTATTTGTGGTGATACATTCCACAGAGTCTTTCGGGAGTTTGCCTTCTGCAACTTTAAGAAAGAAGATATGTGCCTGATGGAGCCCTTTAAATGCCCATTATGCACACCAGACCTGCTGGCTATATCTGCAGACGGTAATAGAAAACATTACCGGTTCAAGAAGTCAAAAGGGTAAGTGGAATCTTTTTTTTAATTTTTATTTAGATATAGGGTGGTGCAGTGGTCTTTTTGTGTAGCCCTGCAATAGAGTGGCAGATATGTCCATGCTGCACGTCACCTCTCACCCCAGTGCTAGATGGGATAGGCACTAGACCCCCCATGCCATTACCCTCTAAAGGAAAAGCAAGTATAGCTATTGGTTGGATGGACTGATAGTTATTTATAGGCGAAACTATGCTTCACCTTATTGCTGTAAAAACTAACAATAATTTTGTGGCATCTAAACATATTTCTTCGACACAAAAATGGTGGCTCTAGTCATTACATAATTATACTTTTATTTGAAAGTATGTGTGATTGCTTCACATTTAAACGTAAATGCTTTTACAATTTTAAAAAGTGTTTAAAAAAGATATAGTACTGTTTTAAACAAGCTTGTAATATTACAGTTCTATGACAACAATCTGGTAAATTGTTCAGGAACTTTTTCTCCCTTCTGTAGCTTGAAGACATGAACAACAATAAAGGTGTTATTTTTATTTATTTTTTTACTTTAAACAGTATGTTTTTTACTTCTTACTCAAGTTAATGCCAAATTACAGCATTCATTTCCACAGGACAAATACATGCTGATACTCTAAACACAGTGTTCCAGATAAAATGTAGTTCATACAGACTAAAATGTGTGGCACCTTTATGGTTAATTGTCATATTAATTTAGGTGAATGCAACGTTTAATTATGATTATGTTATTGTTTTGGTGATAAATTCCTCTCATTTAGGACAGACGAACCACCTTTTTTTGATGGACTGTTCATCGCACAAGATACCAAAGTATCTGCGTTTGTTGACCAAATAAGAAGCCAGATGTTAAGTGTAAGGATTTCTTCAACTCTATAACCCTTCTTTTATTTTATTTTATTTTTTACTTGTCCTGGGGTTACATGTAACATATTTTTTCTACTTTTCGACAGGTCATGATGTCTGCGGACCGGCAACATTTACAGCAGGCAGAGAAATATCACAGAAGTCCAGGGCCAAGGTGGATGAAGAGGGCCTTGAAATAGCTGTGTGTAGACATGGAATCTTGCTGCAAGGCTTGAATCACTACCGTGGTGAAATATATGCCTACCCATTGTGTCTTGCAGAAGGAGCTGGCACAAGCTGAAAATGCAACATTCTTTTGTAAGGACATTGCTTGCAGGTAGATAGCCATTGCCAAATGATAAATTAAGTTTTTACTGATGTTTACCTTTAATAATATATGCCATGCATGGGAATAACACACATTTTATATACAGGTCCTTCTCAAAAAATTAGCATATTGTGATAAAGTTAATTATTTTCCATAATGTAATGATAAAAATTAAACTTTCATATATTTTAGATTCATTGTACACCAACTGAAATATTTTAGGTCTTTTATTGTTTTAATACTGATGATTTTGGCATACAGCTCATGAAAACCCAAAATTCCTGTCTCAAAAAATTAGCATATCATGAAAAGGTTCTCTAAACGAGCTATTAACCTAATCATCTGAATCAACTAATTAACTCTAAACACCTGCAAAAGATTCCTGAGGCTTTTAAAAACTCCCAGCCTGTTTCATTACTCAAAACCGCAATCATGGGTAAGACTGCCGACCTGACTGCTGTCCAGAAGGCCATCATTGACACCCTCAAGCAAGAGGGTAAGACACAGAAAGAAATTGCGGCGTGGCATGGAGGCAATCAGCCTGTGGCACTGCTGAGGTGTTATGGAGGCCCAGGATGCTTCGATATCGGCCTTAAGCTCATCCAGAGTGTTGGGTCTTGCGTCTCTCAACTTTCTCTTCACAATATCCCACAGATTCTCTATGGGGTTCAGGTCAGGAGAGTTGGCAGGCCAATTGAGCACAGTAATACCATGGTCAGTAAACCATTTACCAGTGGTTTTGGCACTGTGAGCAGGTGCCAGGTCGTGCTGAAAATGAAATCTTCATCTCCATAAAGCTTTTCAGCAGATGGAAGCATGAAGTGCTCCAAAATCTCCTGATAGCTAGCTGCATTGACCCTGCCCTTGATAAAACACAGTGGACCAACACCAGCAGCTGACATGGCACCCCAGACCATCACTGACTGTGGGTACTCCAGTGCTGCTTCTCTGTAGCCCAGGTCAGGTGCTTCTGCCGCTGTTTCTGGTTCAAAAGTGACTTGACCTGGGGAATGCGGCACCTGTAGCCCATTTCCTGCACACGCCTGTGCACGGTGGCTCTGGATGTTTCTACTCCAGACTCAGTCCACTGCTTCCGGAGGTCCCCCAAGGTCTGGAATCGGTCCTTCTCCACAATCTTCCTCAGGGTCCGGTCACCTCTTCTCGTTGTGCAGCGTTTTTTGCCACACTTTTTCCTTCCCACAGACTTCCCACTGAGGTGCCTTGATACAGCACTCTGGGAACAGCCTATTTGTTCAGAAATTTCTTTCTGTGTCTTACCCTCTTGCTTGAGGGTGTCAATGATGGCCTTCTGGACAGCAGTCAGGTCGGCAGTCTTACCCATGATTGCGGTTTTGAGTAATAAAACAGGCTGGGAGTTTTTAAAAGCCTCAGGAATCTTTTGCAGGTGTTTAGAGTTAATTAGTTGATTCAGATGATTAGGTTAATAGCTTGTTTAAAGAACCTTTTCATGATATGCTAATTTTTTGAGATAGGAATTTTGGGTTTTCATGAGCTGTATGCCAAAATCATCAGTATTAAAACAATAAAAGACCTGAAATATTTCAGTTGATGTGCAATGAATCTAAAATATATGAAAGTTTTTTAATTTTTATCATTACATTATGGAAAATAATGAACTTTATCACAATATGCTAATTTTTTGAGAAGGACCTGTATTATGGAATTAGAAAATTAATATGGTAACAAGTCACATAGGTCCTGGTTTGTCTCCTTACCAATTTTGCAAATTTTCCCATTACAGGTACTGGCCTTATTTGGAAAAGATGGCAGAGAAGTTATCTGAGCTCCAACCACTGACCATGATGAAGCCTTTTCTCTCTGTAATGCATGCCAAGGCTCACACTGGCATATGTGAGGTACAGTGTGCAAGTTAAGTTTACGTTTAAAGTGTTTAGAAACGTATCATTGCAGCATCAGAAAAATTTAGCTTGATTTTTATCTATGTAAATATGCACGTTTCAAAAAAAAATAGTGCACATTAGTGAAATACTTTAATGCAGTGTTTTTCAAACTTGTCCTGGAGGACCCCAGCACTGCATTGTGTACAGTATGTCTCCCTTATCTGACACACCCAATTCAGGTCTTGCAGTCTCTACTAATGAGCTGATAAGTTAAATCAAGTGTGACATATAAGTGAGATATACAAAATATGTAGTGCCGGGGGTCCTCAAGGACAAGTTTAAAACCACTTATTTATATATATATACACACACACAAACACACACACACACACACACACACACACACACAACGCTTATGAACTTTTAAAACATAGTTAACATTACTATCAGTGATCCTACTGATCATTCTGGTATAACAGCAGGGCTGTTTGTAGGATATGCTTCCTAAACCCTTCCAAAAGTTCTAACTGCACAATTGCAGTTGTGAAAGCTTTTCTTTCATTATTATCCTACCTCAGAACATTTTCTTATTTTCTCATATTAAACATCAAAATTTGCTCATGGCCAAATTCAATTGAGGATACAAAAACAAGATTTGATGATAAAGGTCTTGATCGTATTCTTTGGAGCAGGTTAGGTGGGGCGGTAGAAGCCAGGATGGTGCAGGAAATACTGTTGATGAAGAGGTGGAACAGGTCAATAGCTTCCTTTCAAGGGCAGCTCTTACTACAAAGTACATGACCAAGTCAGGTTGGTTGAAAAAAGCGTTAACCCTTGTGTTGTACACACAATGCTAGATTGTACAGTTGATTTGTTCTTATTGGTTTTGTTTTTTATAGGCAGAGGAGATATGATAACTGTGCTTGCCATGGGATGGAACCATAGGAAGGTGCAGAGTCTCCACAAGACACTGGCGAAAAGATTTGTCAAAGTAAGAAGCCTACACTGCACATTAACCCACCGGGTCTGAGGTGTTTTCTGGGCCCTGGAGACACTATAATCAGGAAAGTGGGTCATCCATTGCACTCCGGCTATGCTGGTCCCTGCGAATTCACCAAATGTATAATCTTGACTGCATAACTGGCAATGACTGTGATCGCGCTCTCCCTGCATTTTTTTCGGGGGCATTTGTGGTTAATTTTGCAGTGATGCTATGTTTTCTGTCATTTTTTTTTTTTTTTAAATAGACTACACAGAGAGCAGAAATGGAAGCAGCCAATCTTGAGAGTCTCAAGCAGGAGTTAAACATCTCTATGGAGGATGCAGATCAGTGGGTGTGTGATGTCAAGCAATGGGCAGCCACTGGTATGTCTAATCTAGTCGCTGGTGTATAAATTAGTACTTTATTAACATATACTTGTCTACATTTTTGCAGTGACACTGTGTTTTCTGTAACGGTCGACTTTGCTTATTTCTGGTTTTCAAGAGAGACACAGTACTCACAGTAGCCAGGAAGAGTTCCAGAGAGAAATCGATGAGATTATTTATTCCATCCGAAGAAAGAAGCATGATCTGAGATCATGATCTGATCAGATCTGAGATCTGAGAAGGTGCAACATACAGTAAAGAATAAAACATAATATATTCTGTTGTTATCTGAAATATAATCTGTAATGTTCCCATATGATATAGTGATAATCTGATAGTTATTGTTACTCCTGTAAGACACATTCTATACTAGTAGTGGTCATCACTTTTCTTTTTATAAGAGCTGCAATAACCAAACACATTCAAGATGAAAGCCATATCTATCCTGAAATGGCAAAATCCAACCCAAGCATGAAATAAATATGCCTACAAATTAGACACCCTACATCATTCAATGTGTCTTTTAATAAAAAAATAATAAAAAAACACATATCTTAATACTGGGATGAGCATTTCTTTAACTTTCTGTTATATTGTAGTGTGATGTTTCAGTTGTTGTCAATTAGGTGTATTGGCTGGATTATTATATGCATACTTAAGGGATGATACAGTTAGGATATTTTCTATATTTACTACCCTTATACATTTTATAAAGTACTTAATCAATATTATTCTCAAGGAGCTCAAAATTCCTAATGAAGAACACTGTGCTAGACGTAAAGCTGAATATGTTGTGTTAGAGTTAAAAAAATGTTTCCTCCACTTTTATTTTCAAAAACAGTGGTGAGTCTCCGCTTGAAGAGGCGAGTGTTTGACCAAGTCATGCTGGTCAGGCGCATGGAGGAGGAGAAGATAATAATTGTAAAGGAGATGACTCAGCATTATCAACATCTAAAAAAAAACATTGGAGAAACTGGACAGTCAACTTCAGGAGACTAACGAGGACATCAAGATCCATAGTATGTACGATAAACATTTTTGATTATTTTATATGTAAAAATATGTTGATGCCAGTTGCCATTAACCAGGATGTTATAGTTTCCTGTAAATATTGCTTCAAATCTAAAATTTTAAATCACAATACCTAATGAGCTGTTATTTTTTTGTTTGTTTTGTGTTTTTATGAAATGCTGCCTAATTATCAATGTCAATTTTCTTCACTTTTTACTTAAGATCCGCCTAGAGAGCTGACCGAAGAGGGACACAGGGGGCAGGGCCGGCCCGAGGCATTAGCGAACTACGCGGCTGCTTGGGGCCCCCTGACCACCAGGGGGCCCCCAATCGAGTCGAAAAATCGAAAAATATTTTTTTTAGATTACTTAAACAAGTGACATAAATGAATGAATGAATATGAATGAATGAATGAATAATTCGAGACAAGAAAATTCTGATTTCATGATCAATATACCTGTCTACAACTGCTGCTGTGTCTGCCAGCGTTTAAGTCATGCACATAATCTACACACCTCGCGCGGGCATAGACAATTCGTGCGCAACTGCACATAGTCACCGTAATGTTAAGCCACGTCACAAAAAAGGACGTATCCCTCTGGTGCCGAAAATAGAAAGAAGAAAAGGACAGAGGAGAAAAAAAGAGCAAAATAAAACTATATTTGCATGATTATTTGCGGTATGTTTTGTGCAGCAATTGACCCATTCCTATCTACGGCAAGCCCCGAGGGGAAAAATACATTGCATACACACATATACGAGCGCCAGTACATCATTACCGGTATTATAGTAACAGACTTTGTTGGATTCTGTCATGTACAATCCAACAAAGTCTGTTACAATAATCAAAAAAAAAGTTAAAAAATAAAATAAAAAGTTACACTGCATTGAGACAGTTGAGAAATAATAATATTTTTACAGTTTTCAACAATAATTGTCATTGTTGAACCCTTCTTATTATGTTTCTGATTTCTCAGTTTTGTCATTATTTTAGCAAATAATTTATTTGATATGTTTTGAGACAGTTTGTTTTAAGAAGTTTCAAAGAGTTAGTAAAAGAGTAAAGTAAAAGTTAAAACTTTTTTATTTAAGTAGGCTATCTATTTTTTATTAAGTATTTTTTTATTAATACATAACCTCACTGTATTAATTTATAATGTATTATTATTGCGTGATATTTGTGTCAATAATCGTCAAGCACAGGTGACTCCGCGTAGTGGGAGGGGGCCCCCAAATCAAATTCTGCTTAGGTCCCCCAAAAGGCTCGGGCCAGCTCTGACAGGGGGCTATACTGCTGTATCTTACACAAGCGCCACATTCTGCAGAAAAAACTTGCAGCAGTCACCAGCACCTATGGCAGTGTCAACACAGACCCTTCCTTCTTCATGCTGGAGGAAGATGTTGAAGAGGAGAGTGAGGACAACAGCAGTCCAGAACTTTCTGAAGAAGAGTCTTAAAGTTTTAGCACTAACATTGCATTGGATCTTCCCAAAATCAGACTCTTGAGTTTTGAGTCTGGAAATTAAATATTTTTCAGATTAATTAAATAAATAATAAATACGTAAAAGTCATTCTAACCCTGAGCTACTGTGTCTGTTGTTTTTTCTCACACCAACATGTTCTAATTCTTTGCAGATTTGGATAACAGAAGGCTCTACATTATCCATGTGCCTCTCTCACCATTGTTACAGAGGCACAGCTTGCTTACTTGTTACTTTTATATTTCAGATTTTCCATGTGGCATTACATTACACCTTAACTGTTAAAAATCATTTGTTATTATTTATTGCACATTTAATAAATATTTATATTAACTTATATATTTTGATCTTTAAGGCAACATATTTCATATTAATTTGTATGCACAGACTCAATATTTAATCTCAGTTTTATATCCCATTTTAAAATATATTAAGTAATTTTAATAAAACTAATGACAAATACTGTTTATTTTCTTAAATACTAAAATAGGATTTTATATGTTAACATGAACTATATTAGTAGTACTCATGAACAATACAAAATACTTATACAGATTTTGTAGAATACAGTGTATTTATCATTTATATATTACAAATATATATTAATTATTATTTTGTCTGTGTGTGAGAGTGTGTGTGTGTGAGAGAGAGAGAGAGCATATGCAAATATAATCCCTGTGAATTATTGTGTTGCAGGATTTTACTCCTGTAAAAAATCCTGTTTATAGATGGATAGGTAGGTTAGGGTTAGGGACGTGTGTGTGTGTGTGTGTGTGTGTGTGTGTGTGTGTGTGTGTGTGTGTGTGTGTGTGTGTGTGTGTCTGTGTGTGTGTGTGTGTGTGTGTGTGTGTGTGTGTGTGTGTGTGTGTGTGTGTGTGTGTGTGAGCATATGCAAATATAATCCTATATTAATAAAACTGAATAATAATAATAACGTGGCTTTCTGAAATTTTCAGCAGTAAATGCATTTAGTTACAGTGCATATATTTTTGCTCTTAAATGACAGATGCAGATAACAGAAACAGAACACAAGAATCAATCAGAACTGATATGCCTTAACACTGAAAGACAAAATTGCAAGTGTAACTGTCATACAAGGCATCTACTTTACAACCTAGCAACAAACAATACATCGGAACACACACACACATCTTCAGGATGAACTTTGAAAATTTTCTCTTGGCTCCCAGGAATTTTTTCCCACTGTAAAACAGCAAAAAGTGTTAGTCACAATGTTCATTACTGGAATATAAATACTAATAATCTTGGTTCTGTACAATAAGATGTAGTTTTCAGTTATGTAATCCATATAATGTATTTTGTATATTATATAATGTAATTGTTTGAAAATATGCATTCAGCAGAGGATTTAATTATTCACATGGGCGTAGGTTTGGTCTCAGGTTTGGTCTCAGGTTTGGTCTCAGCTTTGGTGGCCCTATCCTATTTTGTAGTCTATCCTATGGCTAGCCAGTTTAACCCTCCTACCAGATATTGTTATTTGGATATTATCAATCAAATAATGATTCATTTTATTTGAATAACCAACAGTGTTAACTTTTGCCTTTTTAACATTGCCAACATGTTTTTCCAGCACATGTGTCTAGCATGTAGGCTACACTCACAAATACATAACATAAACTGAATGTAGAAACGAAAAATGTCTCAGATGATCCACTGTTTATGACTGCAAGATTCTAAGTTAAGGTAGGCTAATTAACATTCAGTGACTTGCTAACGTAGCATTCTATCATTATAGTGCGACTTCTATGAGTCTATCCGTGCTGCACACCCCTAACTAATGCTCCTAACCTTGAAAGATTGCAGAAGCTAGGTTTAACTGTAACAATATCCTGGGTAACCAGGATCACCAGTTAATACTATTTTCCACAGTAGAATCTGCATTTGAAAGCCTGGTCAGTCACTACTGCTAGTTATTTGTGTGGCTAGTTATTTTTGCCTACTTACACTCTGCTTTATGAAAAAGCTTCGTATGTCCCCTTTCTTCTTCTTGGGTGACATAGCTGATCTACAAAGTACAAAAAGTGGCAAAAAACGGAATATTAAAATGTTTTACTCTGGCCTTTGTATATGGCAGGCAGAGAGACAGCCCTGGTAACTTACCGTCGGCGTCACACGCGCACACACACACACACGCACACACTACCCGCTCGCTGCCAGTGAGTGCAAGCACAAAAAGTAGTCCCGGCCCGCGCGTGTAGCCTGCCTGTCAGATACCCCGCCGCCAAACAAATTACGGCGTATCTTGTACTGTCGTCATCCTGGCCGTTGGAATCGATCCAAATAGCAGCGCAAAGATCCAAATGCAGCGCAAATATCAAAATAGCAGTTCAAAGGAGCTTGCTTAATATTGGTGGGGACAAATTTGTCATCTCAAAATATTGATTGGGACTAGTACCTAGCGTCCCCCCCTAAACCTACGCCCTTGATTATTCACACTAGTCAGAATGTGTCACATTTTTTACTCATTTGATTGAGTGTTCCCAATCAATTGTAATATCATTGTTCAAGACAAAAAAAAAATGAAGTTCTCAACAAAGGCTTGATAAAAAAGTAAATACTTAAAACTATGAGTGGTTGAAAGCATTAAAGAATAGATAAAAATTAAAAGCACAACACATTTCAAATGCTATTAAATTGAAGTCTGAAGTCCTGATCAGACTGCAACTTCAGTTAAAACTGAATAAATGTTTATGTAATGTTTATTATTTTTCTCTGTTTATATTTTTGTTAGTTCCATCAATTTTCTACAGTACAGTAAACTTCAAATAATATCCATACCATCCAGAGCAAGGATGCCACTGCACCAACACCTCCGCATTACCCTTAGCAGAAACAGAAAGAAACGTGGGTTAATGTTAATAACATTTACTTACAACACATGAAGTTACAATCATACTTCTGCTGAACGGTAAATACAGCATTAAATTCAAGTGGAATTAATAGTTAGTGGGACTAAGTCTGCCATAATAAGCATAATAAAACTTGAATTATTAATTATTAGAATAATTCAATTACTTTATTACTATATTATCAATACAATTTTCTAAAATATGGTACAGCAGTTTTTATTTTTGTCACACAACCATTGCTATGGTCAAGATTTTAATTTGCACAACTTAAATTGTGAAGTAAAATATTTCTTATTAAAATCCACGGTTGAACATTATAACATGAATTATATGAATACCTAAACCTTACATTAATGATTTTGTATATTTGGTCATGTTTTTTACATTGGAAGTTATTGTGAATGTGTTTTTTTGGTTTGTTCATTATTTCAGGATTTTTAAATGTTTTTTTGAAACAAACCTCCCTGATTCTTTTCCTCAATTTTTTTTGTAGGGGAAACTGGTTGATTCTTTATGCATGGGGCATTCTGAAAAAAATTAAAATATGGTTATAATTAGTAACAGACATAAGTAAAAGAAAAAGTTCAACAAACATCTTCTAAACATTACCATGCGGGTCATAAAACAATTTTTTAAAAGGAAAATCAAAATTGCAGCTTAGTGTAAACATATGAACAGGACCGTTTTCATTGATGTTACAGTAATATGGCAATGATAATTTTTTAGACATGGGAATTCCCATAACACACCACACTTGTGTGTTTTTGTCTTTTTTTGTTTAAGTTACAGATTTTATTGTTTGGAGACTGTCTTTTTACAATGCTCACATGCTCATGATAAAGTAGTCACTCGTTACGAGATGTAATTATTATTCCTGCAGTTACATCTTTGATTCATGTTTTTTAAACACTGTTGGGACACTTAATTTCATGATTTGTATGAACACGGGGAATGGTCAAAACAACACAAAAATTCTTTACATATACATATATGTAAAGTGTAAATACACATATATATTTAACTTAGAAAAGCTAAGAGTGCCACGGCATTTGTTCATTCAATGTGTTTGACTTCCAGAGTAATATGCTTTCAATTTATTAAAATTGATTAATTAAATAAAGCTGTACAAGCTTTCAATTTCAAAAGACATTTTCAATTTTATTATCATAACCAAACAGGTTGGTTATTTAGTAATACATTCAGAGTCATTTTTAGTAAAGTGTCAAACCTGTAACAAGTAGGACCAATTTGTCCACTACATATGCATAAAAAAAAACGAATTATTAAAAATATTCAATAATGATAACGATATTCAAAAGTAGTGATGGGCACCCCTCCACCACACACACACACACATGCATGTATAGGCTACACAGCATGTGAGCAAAGCGGAGCGGCGTGACGCTTAAATATAGGCTAAGTTAAAAAAAACTTAAACATACGTTTCATATTTATGTTTAATAATAGAGGCTAATGTTTTTTTTTTTTTTTTCATCTATGTTGATTATATGAAAAGGGAACCGCATGAGATGAGCACGATAGGATCATAAGATGCCCAATATATCGGAAAACATTTGGAATGGGTCAGACATTATTTTGACCACTTATTAAGTTTTGTTTAGTAGAAAACCTTTCTTTAAAGTGAATTTCGTTTTGTATAAATTGTATCTTCATTTTAATCAATGTTTCATCAACAAATTGACTGGATTAATAATAAATAAATAAGAAGCAATATAGCAGACATATAATCAGGACACGGAGGCGCCCGCGCGTGATCTGGAGCGCGTCTCATAAATGAACCGAAACACAGCGATACTTGCCTCACAGTCCTGAGAAGTATATCTATAAAAAGCTTGAAATGTCTACATTTAAACAAAACAATAAAAAACGAAAAGAAATTGGCTACTCTCTAATTCGAAGAGTGCATTTCTCTCTATAGGCGCGTTCACTACTGCGAAGATGGGGAGTCAGCATAGTCAACTTTATCTTTGTAGCTGACACTGACAGAAAACACTAGTTAAATTCAAAAATAAACAATTCAAATGTTTCATGCATAATCATTACTTTTGTCGGTTCTTTGTGGCAAGCTTTATGCGTGCGTTGAGATGCGGAATAGGCAATTAAAAAACGCTCATTATGGTTTCTCTCCCATATTTAAGTAATTAAATCAATATAAATATGTGATTAAACTAATGGCTTAAATGAACTACTACTAGTCGACTAGAAAACTCACTCATTTTGAGGAATGAATGAACATAAACTAACCTCTGTTCAGAGCGCCGCCGTGTTGGATTGCGTAGAACGTTCACCGAATTCTGATTAGTGGAGAGGATTTATCGCATTTTGGCTAAAAATAGGTTTGGCGCTTATCGCGTTTTGGAAAGAAACTGCATATTGCAGTACATTTTAAACAAGGAAATATAGCGATTTGGCATGAAACGTTGATGGAGCAGTGAATAGGTTCAGTACACAGCAAAATGACATGACAAACTCATTTTTTTTGAAAATGGCGTTTATCGCGTTTTGGAAAAGAGCTCTTCATATATATAATTGATTCATGTGACCTAACACAAAACCATTGAGGCACTGTGTTTGGTAAATATAATATGATCATGCTTTAGTGAAAAGTGAAAAATCAACATCAGATTCCTTTTGTTAATCACCTTTGTTGTCCTCTAGCCTTGTTCGTCGTTCGAACAATGTTTGTTCTGTTCCTGGCTTTACACCTGTATGAAGAAATCAGAGAAAAATAGCACAATGCACTATATAGTACAATGAATATATTGGTCATATTATTTATGTTCACTGTTTATTATTATCCTGCTAATTCTGAAGAGCTGTTAAAAGTTTTTCACTGTTTCTTTTAAAAATGATGTTAAAGATCTATTCTATTCATATATATATAATTATATATATACACACACACAAGTGTGTGTGGAAACAATTCCATTCTATTTATTATTATACATAATTCCATTATTTTATTAAAAATAATGCTTGTATTTGAAATAACCATTACAACTATTTTATTAAAAATGTTAATGCGTATTATTAATAATATTATTTATTATGATTAGGCTATATTTCAGTATTTATTTATTAATTTCCACAATTGGATATTTCTGGAAAATATCATATCGAGTCAGATTAACGAAATATGGAAACTATGAACGTTTTAACAAAATGTGTAGACTTTTTACATGGTCCCTTACACACAACGTTTCAAATTTCCGAATAATTTCACACTAAATACTAAGTTTAAAATGCTGATGTGACCTGCTCAAATGATTTAAACATGTTAAAATAATGTGAAAAAATCGCGTCCCTTAATGGTTTGAGACGCGACATACATTCAATAGGCCCATTGAATAGACGACAGAATTATAGGCCTAATATTTGTCCAGTAACAATAATCGATCTTTTCTAATGTTGTTAAGACGGATATGAATAAAAGCGAAGATTAATGTCACGTATGATGTCTAACTATTCCAATTACTTTTGGATGTTTCATATTGTTTTATATTTCATACAACGTTATTCCCAAGTAAAAACCTGTAACCAGTTACAACTAACGTTAATCACCACAAAGCAAGATGAAACAGCACAAAGCGCCTTGCATATTGTTTTGTTCTAAAATTATATTAGCTATCAAGGTTCGCTGATAAAATAGCCTACCTGTATTAGCCTCAATTATCTCGTAGAGAACCCACAATGCAGTGAGGCGACTCTGTGTGGCATATCTCCCGCCGCCTTTAGGGGCACTATTTTAGGAAACGACGCAGTGGGTCCTATTTGAGGAAAGGTGCAAACGACCATTATGGTAGTATGGAGGACTTGTTGCGCACTATTTGCGTTATATGTAGGCCTATGGCTTATTGGTCTTTGTGTGTTGTTGCTGGTTTTGCGTTATATGTATGGCGTATTGGTCTTTGTGTGTTGTTGCTGGTTTTGCGTTATGTATATGGAATATTGGTCTTTGTGTGTTGTTGCTAGTATACGTTGCAAATAGAGGGGCGGCACAATTGTTCCCTTTCGAAGGGAACTCAACAATACGTCAACGACCTTATGGGGAACGCCTCAGGCGTGACAGGTGTCTGAAATCACTATCAAATCACGTCAATCATATTGACCGGCGACAGCCCGTGAATCATTAGCGTGAATGATTAACGTGCGACCTGGAAGTATAAAGGGGCGCCTTGCACACATGACAAATCATCTCATCGTCTTCAGGGACTGTCTGTTTGAAAACGCTACTCAATGAAACGGTAAGAAAATTAAATGTACAGCACACGAGTGTGCTTTTCCTGCCTGGGAGAAGAGCGCGCATGGGAGATTCTCGAGGGAATCCTCTGTGTGAACTGTGAGCGTTTTTCTTTTAAAACGCTCGCTCTCGTCTGGCCCTCTTCTCGAGTGAAGGGGGTTCAACGTCTGGTTCTCGTGGTCCCGCTCGTGCCGAGGCAGAGCGGCGACTTGCATCATGGGCTTCCAGATAGAGCTCGTCGATCATCTTGAGAGTGCTGTAAACCTCTCAGATGATTCGACGGCTGACGAGGGCGAAGCAGGTGCTCTTGCTGCTCTTCAGGACGAGCAGGAGATGGCTGAGGAGGTTTATAATCAGGTAGATCCTGAACCCTCTCAGCCACCCTGCCCCGTGTATGCAGGTCTGGTGGATGTTGTGGAGCGCGCCGCCAACAGGCTGTAGCTGCCATGGCAACGCACTAGAGGAGAGACCGCTCGCGTAGGCTCGGCGATCGGTTTCTCC
The DNA here is from genome assembly GCA_026230005.1 of Gila orcuttii. NCBI lineage: Eukaryota > Metazoa > Chordata > Actinopteri > Cypriniformes > Leuciscidae > Gila > Gila orcuttii. Next base: position 26,953,023 of record JAPDVR010000024.1, read on the forward strand.
CCGGCCATACACCACCAGCTCAGGTGAGCCTAATCCATTCCTTCCTGATCTTCACACAGAGATCTAGAGGGCATGGAAGAGCCCATTCTCTGCCAGTATTCACTGACATCAGCGGGTTAATTTCGCTGATGTTGAGGGGATCGCAGAGCATGGGTATGTGTCCATGCCGCCCATTTGACGAGTCGTTTGCGAACTATCTCATGTCTGGGCAGGCGTCGACACTGAGAGCTCCATTTCTGCCATCCAAACCGCTAGAGACAACAGCGCGTTTGAATGGCAGAGCATACACGGCAGCAGTTCAGGCTGGTGCTTCCCTGCACACCATGGCGGTGCTGCAGGCATACCAGGCCGACCTGCTGCAGGATCTCGACCAGGGGGCAGGGATGTCCCCTGAGGCGGTTACTGAGCCGCGCTGAACCACGGTTTTTGCGCTCCGGGCCACCAAACAGACTGCTGCCACGATCAGTCGGTCGATGGCGGCGATGGTGGCCACGGAGAGACAGCTTTGGTTAAACCTGGCCGACGTTGAGGAGAAAGAGAATGCCTTTCTCCTCGATTCGTCGGTTTCGCCCTCTGAACTCTTTGGCCCCTCCGTGGAGGCGGGGCTTGGGAAGTTCAGGGAGGCGAAGGCGCGCTCAGCTGCTTTTAGGAAAAAACCTGCATACCGCTGAGATCCGATTCCACGCCCAGGCAGGCGGGAGGGCCTGGCCCTTCACGGTCTGAGGACCATAGACAGGGCCAGAGAGCCAGTGTCGCCTCTCGTGCGCCCCCTCTGTGGAGGAACAGGGCGCAGGAAAGGCGTGACTCCCGCTAGAAGAGGGATCTGAGGGAGGTTATCCAGCACAAGCGCATACAGCGTCGCTGATGGATAATCTCCCCGGAGGGCTTCATTAAAAAGAGAAATCCAGCCCTCTCCTCTCTTCTGACTCCCCAGACGTGCATTACATCAGGCCTGGCGCTGGGCCTATGATAAGAACGATGTTCCGATGGCCCGCCTAGTCTTGGTTAGTAGAAACGCCTCTTTCAGGCATGTAAAGTGGTGGACCCCAGGTTCATAAAGAACTATCTGGCGAGTCTTCACTCCGCACGCCGCAGGTGAGCTGTCTGGTCTTTTCAAGAGTCAATTTTGTGAATTAAAATTCCGAAATGTATCTCTCTACAGACCTCGTTCCCTGTATAGAGCTATGGGGTAATGTCATTTGCTATGTCATCAGGTAATAAGGTAAGAGAAGTTTCCTGGATTATTAGGGCCCTGAAGTTCCCCATTAGGTGGCCAGAACGATAACTATGTTAGCCTTCGGGCTGTTAGCCACCTCAGGGTAGAGTAGTTGGTCTCTCTCTTAGAATTTTTTACTTAGAGTGTTGACTGACGCTAGAGCTTCAGATAGATCTTATGTCCGGCCCACGGGTCCGTTTGACTTCTTCCTGAGTATTTCGCCCCTTGAGCTCTGTTTGGGTTTTCATTAGGCTGAGCGATCATGCAGCCCTTTGTATGGAATAATACAGACTATATTCTTTAGTAAGGCTGTGGCTCCTCCGAGCCCTCAGATAGATCTATGCCTGCAGGCTGGCCCTCACCAGGGCCGCCTCTGTAGCTGGCCTAGGCTGTGCCAGGGATAATAGAAGTGCTCTGCTAAAATTTAGCATTGCTTCCTCTGAACCTTCACTTTGTGAATGTAGGTTTCTAGCATCCCTGTATAAACAGCCTCCTCCCATGGGAGTCGTTAGGCCAAGGCCCGCCCCCTTCTCTGCATTATGGGGTGACTAGAGTAATGCAGCATGGTGCAGAGGATGGTTTGTAAGGACATGGTAGGCCTCAAACAGGCCTCCGTGGTATATATGTCTTTATTGAGCAGGGTTAGGCCGTCTTTCGCTTCACGAAGAAGACTGGGTTTCCTGCCCGACCCTGCCATGCAGAACTGGCCTACGGATTTAGGCCGCCAGTTTAGGCTTCACTCACCTCGCTGAGCTACTGCTCGAGCGCTAGGTTGTAGGTGGATGGCTTTCATTCAAGCCCCACTCCCCTAGGTTGGGCACAGATAAATTTCTGTCACCCCTAGAGCCGCTGGCAGGCCCGGACCCTGGTAACCTCAGGGTGAGGTGTGAGTATCCCCCTGTGATACAGGGTAGGTCTGAGCACTTCACTCCCAGTTCTGTTTATCCTACCTCGCACCACTATGGCTCGGGTCGAGTATGAAGTAAGCTTCACTTCTTCTTTGGTCGAAGTACGCTCCCCTGAAGCCAGAGCATTGCCCTGAGCTGACGCCCATGCATAGATGGTAGGCCCCTGACTAATGGGGCCTCCGTTGAGGCAGAGTGGCGTATGTTGTACTCCCCTTGTTTTAAGGGTGCTAGCTTTTTTGCGGAGTACACTGCCATGGGCAATGTGATTAGGCACCAGGATGCTGTAGGCGCTGCGTAAACAGCTTTGCTGCCAACGAAGGCTGCGCCATTAGGTAGTAGGCCTCAGCAGGCCTCCTTGATTGGACAGCCCCCTAGAGGGCACTGTAGGCCAGCTCACTTTACGTGGTTGGCCTTGGTGGTTCGGGCAGTTGACTCACTGATGGGTAGTAGGCCTTAAACAGGCCTCCTCGGAGGTGAGTCCCAACATTGTGGGACATACCTTATAGCGCTACTGGAAGCCCATTAGTAAATTATGCTTGTGTAGTATGGTTCCCAACAGTGTACTTTATAGCAGAATATGACTTGCTATTAGCTAGTAGGCCCGACCAGGCCTCCCTGATAGGCGAGTCCCCAGCTGGCTGGCCTTAGCAGGCCACCTTATACTATCACCCGGACTCAGGGCTCAAAGCTAACAGTGGTTATCAGGTAGTAGGCCACTCAGGCCTCCCTGAAGGTGAATTCCCACTTAAGATGGTTATCAGGTAGTAGGCCTCAGCCGGCCGCCCTGAAGGCGAATTCCCACTTAAGTTGGCTATCAGGTAGTAGGCCTCTCTGGGCCTCCCTGAAGGTGAGCTCCCAAATATTGTGGCTGTCAGGTAGTAGGCCGCTCTGGGCCTCCCTGAATGTGAGCGCCCAAATATTTTGGGTGTCAGGTAGTAGGCCTCACCAGGCCTCCCTGAAGGTGAGTTCCCACATGCTGTGATTATCAGGTAGTAGGCTCCTCCAGGCCTCCTTGAATGAGTACGGTCAGGTAGTAGGCCTCACCAGGCCTCCCTGAAGGTGAGCTCCCCACATACTGTGGTTGTAAGGTAGCAGGCCTCACCGGGCCTCCCTGAAGGTGAGTTCCCACGTACTGTGGTTATCAGGTAGTAGGCCTCTCTTGGCCTCTCTGAAGGTGAGCACCCCACATACTGTGGTTTTCAGGTAGTAGGCCTCTCTGGGCCTCCCTGAAGGTGAGCACCCCACTTACTGTGGTTATCAGGTAGTAGGCCTCACGGGCCTCTCTGAAGGTGAATTCCCACTTACGTTGGCTATCAGGTAGTAGGCCTCTCCGGGCCTCCCTGTAACGTTCCCTAGTGGTGCTGGGTTTATGAAGCTAGTGGTCTCTTGCTATCAGTTTCAGCTAGCCTTAATAGGCAGCTGCTGAAGGCGAGCTTGCGCCCTGGCTCGCTAAAGTGTTCATTCTCTGCTATTGGTTCCCTCCCGGAACTTTTTCTGCCTACAGCCTGGTTTGCCTACCAGGCAGACCTGTGCTCCCCTCACCGAGGGTCTCTATGAGCATGCGGCTTCCTGAGTCTGGTCAGACGGTCGTAGGCCTCTCGTGAGGCCTCCCAGTTAGATCAGCCCTTAGGCCTTCACAGGCCTCCTCAGTGTTTTGAAACACAGACACTGGGTTGATCCGTGGATCAAGTAGAGAAACTCCCCTCGCTAGCAAGGGTTGGAAAGCACTATGCTGAGTCATACTCTCCGGGATATCCCGTCTCTGAGATCCGGGCCGAGTGGTTCACTGCCAGCTTCGCAGTCCCTCGGGTTGGATGCCTTTCTTAAGGCTTTGTTGTCCAGAGGCTCTGTCTTCAGACAGACAGGATTTGGCCAGACTAGTGTCTATGTACTGACGCCAGGTCAGGCCGTCCTGGTGGCATTTCGGGAGTACGTTCCCCTGAATAGTGACTGGCTGGGGTTCCTTCGGGTTCCCTAGCCACATTCCCTAGAAGGGACCCCTTCTAATCGGAAGCTGTGGTTCCAGGCCCGGAGCCGGCCCAGGTAGACCTTTTTATTTAACCATGTTTATGAAGGTTTTTCTGTGAGGCTGTAGCTTGGGCTATGACCGTAGGGAATGCTGTCACTGACAGCCCAGTGTGACCTGAGGGTGAGTGGTTCTAGCGTTTCATTTGAAGTTGCTGGTTCTGACAGTTGTCACTGCCACTTGGCATGCACTCCCCTTAGCATGGCGGAGTTGGTATATCGTTCCCCATAACGTCGTTGACGTATTGTTGAGTTCCCTTCGAAAGGGAACGTCTCAGGTTACGACTGTAACCTATGTTCCCTGAGAACAGGGAACGAGACAATACGTCTCCCTGCCATGCCTCGGGGCTTGCCTACCGTACAGTCCCTTCAGACGATAAGGTGATTTGTCATGTGTGCAAGGCGCCCCTTTATACTTCCAGGTCGCACGTTAATCATTCACGCTAATGATTCACGGGCTGTCGCCGGTCAATATGATTGACGTGATTTGATAGTGATTTCAGACACCTGTCACGCCTGAGGCGTTCCCCATAACGTCGTTGACGTATTGTCTCGTTCCCTGTTCTCAGGGAACATAGGTTACAGTCGTAACCTGAGACGTTTTTCGCCTAGAGCGGCAGAAGTGCATTCGACAGTCCTGGGGATGAGTTTCCATAAACATCAAAGTTTGTCGTTTTGTGTTCATTCTAAGAACACGTACACATTATGTTTAGTCCATGTTTAGACCTTCCCATACCTACCTATTGTTATTAGCTAGCTCAGGAAAGAAAAAAAGCTGTAAAGCACAGGGGGAAGCTTTACAGGGGGTATGGCTTATCTAAATGAGATGTAAATGAGCCCTATTGTCACTCCTAGCAGCAGAGAGAGGTGAGAACTGCACAATATTTAGAGGCCGTTATCTAACCTTTTAGCTTTTTTGAGTGCCTACCTTCAAATGGCCACAACTTCTCCAAATATTATCAGATTTCCATGTGTTACACATCGTTGGAAAGCTTGGAGACTACACTTTCAGAATCTATGAATAACTCAAAATGCCCCAGAACCGACTGTCTCTAGTTTCCGTGATCGGTCACATATATCAAGGAAATACTCAACTCACTCAACAACAGTGAGAACCTCTGAAATACTCAGTTTATGTTGCCAGTTCTGTAATGTAGGCACATTCTCCACTGAAAAAGAGTATTTTGAACACCTTCGTCAACATTTGAAAAAGCAAGAAACTGTCACCTGTGTTTTCAAAAATTGCAATTTCAAAATTAATATCTATGGAACCTTTGCTTCGCATAGCATACTCCCCACTCATTAGATGAGTTCAAAGACGACATTATGAAGAGCAGTGATGGAGTTAATCAGGAGGGTGAGCAGTCTGATATTGATGAGATTAGAGATGATGATGTAAGAGTACTGCCAAAGTTGATTGAAAGAAGCTTGGCTCATTTAATGTTGAAATTAGAGAGTTCCTTTCATGTACCCAACCAATGCATTGATGAGCTTGTAGAGGAGTTGCATTTTATTTCTCATTCAGCCTCTGCTCCCATCATGAAAGACATTTTACAGTCTTGCTTGAAGAGGCACAACTGTGAAATTGATGAAGCCATTGTATCTGAAATGGTGAATGACATTTGTGGTGCTAACCCTATTATTTCTGCCATCTGTGATGGTGGTCCTCTTTCCTCTGCCTTTAAAAGAAGAAAGTATTTTAACGAACACTTGTCAGTCGTTGAACCGATTGAGTATGTTCTAAGTAGAGAGAGCAGCTTCCAGTATGTCCCCATTCTAAAGTCATTACTTCAGGTTTTTAGCAAGAAAGATATACAGGACCTTATCTTGAGTGAGGCAGAAGCTCAGAGAACTGTGTACAAGTCATTTCATGACGGCACCTTTTACAAAACCAATGAGCTGTTCTCAGGAAGTGACCTTACCATTGCTCTCAATCTCTATGTGGATGACTTTGAGATATGCAATCCTCTTGGTACATCCAGGAAAAAACACAAAATCACAGCTGTAAATTGGGTGTTAGCTGATGTCCCCTCATTGCTCAGATCTGAACTAAACTCAATCTTCTTAACAATCCTGTGCAAGGCTGAGGATGTGAAGAGATTTGGTTACAGTGCTGTGTTGGAGCCACTGCTCAAAGATCTTGTGCACTTAGAGGAGGAAGGACTGTATGTTCCAGCATTGGGCACAGTGTTTAGTGTGGTTGCAGACAATCTAGGTGCCCATTCTTTGAGGGGATTTGTTGAGAGCTTTTCCAGTTCATACGTCTGCAGATTTTGGCTAGGTGAAAAGTCACAGTTTCAAGATGGAGAAGTAAGAACAGGGGCATTCCCACCCAGAACGAAAGAACAACGCGCACTGCATATTCAGGCTGTACAGGAGAATGATAGTTTGGTGCATGTGTAGGGCATGAAGAGACAGTGTGCACTGACAGCAAAACTGAAATATTTTGATGTTTTGTCTGGGTATCCGCCTGATGTATTGCATGATCTCTTTGAAGGTATAGTGCCCCTAGAAATAGCATTGTGCCTCAGAGTGTTCATTCACAATAAATACTTCACTCTTGAAGAGCTGAACAAATGCATCAAAGAGTTCCCCAATAAATGGTCAGACAAAACCGATGCACCACAGCCTGTCTCTGTGAACTTTGCCACACGGAAAAGTGTGGGCGGCAATGCCCACGAGAACTGGACTTTGCTGCAACTACTGCCACTCATGGTTGGATCGAAAATCCCTGAAGGTGACCCAGCATGCAAAAGTGCTTCATGTGCTCAGAGACATTGTTGAGCTTGTTGTTAACCAAGTCCACACAGAGAAGACCATTTGTCGTCAATGGTCTAAATCCGCCTCGTCCACCTAGAATTCGAACCAGCTGACTCTCAAGTTGTTCTGAGACCCCGGCCCGGATATGTGCCCAAGGTTCCTACCACGCCCTTTAGAGGCCAGGTAGTGAACCTGCAACCGCTGCCCTTGGAGGATGCAGACCCAGCCCTGGCTTTTCTGTCCCATCCGCACCTCGCGGTTATACGTGGACAGAACGCAAAGCTTTAGGACCCCAGACCATCTCTTTGTCTGTTACGGAGGCCAGCAGAAGGGAAAGACTGTCTCCAAACAGAGGTTAGCCCACTTGATATTGGATGCTATTGTCTTGGCGTATCAGTCCCAAGACGTGTCTTGCCCGTTCGGGTTGCGAGCGTACTCAATTAGAAGTGTTGCTTCCTCCTGGGCGTTGGCTCAAGGCGCCTCACTGACAGGTGTATGTAGAGCTGCGGGCTGGGCGTCACCCAACACGTTCGCTAGATTCTATAGCCTTCGTGTAGATCCTCCCGTATACTCGCCCCAAGTGGCCAGTAGCGCGCGGACCCTGCTCAATTGTTGGCTTGTTACGCCATTCTCGCCTGGTCGGTCAGATACGTGCGTCTATTTGCTCCAGTGTTCCCCTGAGACGGCTATTGTTGAGTTCCTCCCTCACCCCTACGGCAGTCAGACATTACCGGAGGATCTGATGCCAGGCCTAACACTCGTATGCATTGAGGAACCTGTACTAGGTTGGGTGTCCATATGTAGCGGTCCCCATGTGTAAAATCCACGGTGCGGCTAACCTGTCAGCTAGCCAGTGTCTTTCCCTTGGCAGAACCCCCTCTGCCGTCTCTGCCGGTGCACTTCCCCCTTAGGATTAGGCCGGAACTACCCCAGAGGCTTCCAGATGTTGCACTACCCTGCTTGGCTAGTCCATATGCGTTTTCTTCACGTTGCCTCCCTCTGGGCAGGTCGTGGCTTCCGCAGCAATCTTCTTTCCCTAGCAAGGGCACGCTTTCCCAGTGTTATCCAATGTTGTCACTGAGAGGGTCTTGCGGAACATCAGTGGCCAGGACTCCCAGCATAAGCTTCTGCCCCTAATAAAGGGATAGAAGTGAGGCTCATGCAGGGCACTGGAAAGGCCAACAACATGGCATGTTAGTAGGGATCCAATTTCTATCGGATCCCTCAGACGAACGTCTCTGTTCCCTCTTTCAGGCAACGTGGGTCTAGAACTAACAATAAACTAATGTGTTTGCATCCTTTAACATTAAATGTGATAAATGTCTTTTTAAAAAATATTGCTCATTGTACATCATGATCTTATGTATGTATGAACAGAAAAGTGACTTTATTTAAATGTATTGTTTAAAAGTGTAGATTAGGATCCGATCAAAATCCATTTGAAAATAGTTGTATTTAATAAAAGAACATTATGTTTATAGGTAGCACAACTCTATTAACAGTATAAGCTCCACTCCTCACTTCCTTCCTGTGGCTGCTGGTCTGAAACTGCTGGCAGTGCAGATCTGCAACTGTATACTATTGGCTTTGCTCATGCAGCTAATTATGAAAACAGTAACATCTCTGAATCCTAAATATTCAGCATTAGCAAAGCTTATTGATGAAGAGACTGAATCAGTAACAATTCAAACTTGAAATGACTTTTGAGCAAGATGTATTTTTTATTGCTCAAACAAAATACAAAATAAATAGTATGCAAACAAACCATACACCCTAATCATATTCCTTAGAAGAAAGTCATATATGGAGTGACATGAGGGTGAGAGTTCTATAAGAGTCACCTAAGAGGGAACATCGTGATCAAAGTTGGATTTGGTCCCATTTTCAAAATTTTTCTTGAAATAAAGTGTTAGTTATTTGGTAATGTTTAACCCCCTGGGGTCGGCTATCGCGCCGGAGCAATAGTCTCGCTTTTTTTCTTATCAGTGCAAAAGAAACTCAAATAACTCCGTCGATTTTTGTCATACAGGCAAGTGTTATACATTTTTAAAAACTGTTAAATGTCTTTTTTTTTGTGTACACTAATAATAAAAACAAAAAGTTGTGTTTTTCGTAAAATAAAGAAAAAAAAACATGATGCACGTTCTGTCTTCTCTCTCAATGTGAAGTTCATTCTGAAACGCGACAGAAAATGATCTGTAACTCAGCCAATACTTGCCACCCACACATGAAAGTAATGTCTTTACAAAGTTCGAAGTCTCCTTTTTTAAATGAAGTAAATCATATCAAAAACAAATATTCTCGGTTTAAGAAATCCGTATGAAAGCAACGACATGTACAGTTTCTCCAGCCCAAGCTCATTAACTTTAATTTGACCACACCCCCACGTGCGCAGCTGTTCTCATTCAAATGATCCACGTGAAGGAACGCAGAGCTGTTAACGCCCTCATCAGCTCTAAACAAAGAATCAGCGACTCCAGTATTTCTCTACTTTTCATCAGTTTGGAAGACTGTTTGTGCTGTGGATTTACCTTGGATTTACCTAAGAAGGACACATTTTTATTATGAGAACAATTTTTAAGGTAAGAGACATACTAGTAAGTGTTTTATTATTGCATAAACTTTACATTGTAGCTACTAAACTCAAACTGGTGCCAGCCGAAAATGTTATGAAATGAGATACAAGTAGGCCTATGCTAATATGAGTGTTTATTCTAATATGGTGAATATTTTAATGTTTAGACCTGTGTTTACTGTTAAATACTGTGTTTGTGGTTTATTCTCAAACGTAGATGTATAATGTAACAACAATGTTTCATAGTTTGGAGCGGCTCGATCGCTGCACGCGCTGAGTTTGGGTCTGAGTCACGCTGTGTGTTTGAAAAGCAAAACACGCCACACATTAGGCTTCACAACAAACTCATCTCATTTCATAACGAATAGAAATATTTGAAGTAACATATGATAAACAATATATGTTTGTCTAGTGTAGTGTTACTGAAAAGTGTTCATTTTTAACGATTTATAGGCTGCCTGCTATCTAGGAGACTGGAGTAATGATCACAGGAATAAATTACACTTTACTATATATTTGCATAGAAAACAGCTGATTAACATTTAAATATTATTTCGCAATATTACTGGGTTTGTTTTGTATTTTTACTCGAATAAATGCAGCCTTTGTGAGCATACGTGACTTCTTTTAAAAACATTAAAAATCATACCGACCCCAAACTTTTGAACGGCAGTGTGTGTGTGTGTGTGTGTATATATATAATATATATATATATATATATATATTGTGTGTATATATATATTGTGTGTGTATATATATGTGTATATGTGTGTGTGTGAGTGAAAAATCTAAAATGTATTCCCAGAATCGTGCAGCCCTATAGTTTGTCTTGATATCAACATGTTTACAGGTGTTTATTTATGTATTTTTTAGAAATGGACCAGATGCCACTGGATGAGTCCTGCTGACTTCAACATTCACATGAGTCTCTGTACATGAACATGGTAAAATGAAAAGTCAAACACCTTGGACATGACAGGTATGTAGGCTACTATGTTTCAGGAATGGCACAAAGGTGTGTGACTGTTTAAGTCTTTGTCTTTACATCAGTGTGTTTACTAATGTGCTTTTTGTCCTTTGTTGTGTATCTTTGGATTATGTTGTGTTGTAAATAAATCCAGACAATCTAAAAGCCATTCTTTTTTTAATTTCTCCTCATTCTTTGTGCAAGGCTTCTCATGATGATAGGGCCTGATAGCCCCTAATAGGGCCATTAGGGGAGGGTCTTTGTCTTTCTCAGGTGTAAAATGCATTCATATTAATGAGAGATCCACGCCCCTTCGCATAAAGCTTTCTCACACAAAACACGTCATACAAATTTTAAATCAATATATTGTCTTATCTAAATGAGTATGCAGGATGATTTTCACATAGTTTTGGAGCAAATATTCTAGGCTACGTGATACAATTTTCAAAAGTCTTGTGAAGAAATAATCACTATGGGTTTTATGACCTTATTTCAGTGACATTTGTTTTTTGTTTTTTCACAAACCACGCATAAACATTATTATCTTAAAAATACAAACATGTACATACATGTTGCTCACATATTACGGTAGCCCCGTTTGTGCTATATAGAGTGAATTTACACCTTTTCCTTTAACATATTTATAAATAACTGAAAAAAGCACAAATGTCAGAGCATGTCAGAACACCTCCAGGACCCAGAAAACACCTCAGACCTCAGAGGGTTAAACAATTAAGCTTCAACAAGAAACAAACACAGGACTTAAGCCCTATTCGCACAGGATTAGTATTATCTGGGGACCTCGTGTGAATTAGAAATGACCCACCCACATCTGAATTTCGTGTGGCGCATTCGCACGGGATAAGCAAAGCCTGTGATTTTACTCGAATTACTGACTTATCTCCCGGATATGATGTCAATAGGCTATTGCTTGGAAATTTCTTGCCGTTATTATAGGTCTAGCTGTATGATATATCATAAACAGAAGAATGTGCCTTACCGCATCCACTTTACATGTCATTCATTTCCATCTAACCATTCTTTTTGTTTTTGCTCTTCTGATGGTTTTCAGCTTTCTCTTTCTGCAAATTGTATAGTTGTACGGTGTATAGCGATATGACCCAGCACCCAAAACACTATCAAAACACTCCCACGCAGCCTCCCATGGATAAAAAAGTGCACAGGAAACAAAAACCTTGAAAAAATTATAAACGACCCCGCCAAATCACAGAGATGCCGATTCGCACAGAATTAAGATCACAGACAACCTCCGCAATTATTACAAATGACTAGAGGTCACCAGGTAATACTTATCCTGTGCGAATAGGGCTTTAGTCACGGTTTGGTTTATGCTATAACAGATTAAACAGATTGTGCATAAGTAAAGAAGAAAAAAATAATAATAAATGGAAAACCTAACAAAAATTATGAATTATTTGTAAAAATGTCTACAAGAGAGGATGCTGACTGAAATATTCTAAGAGTTATGATGTGTTTAACTGATATTTTAAACCAGCTGATATTTATTTTAAAATTAAGCATAGATAAGAGGATTCCGTCCTGAGTTAGCATACAAAGTCCATAATGTCATTGTGGTAGAAGAGATTTTTGTAGTCTTTGTTAAAGACAAGACATAGCATGGAATCCAACAAATAAGATAAACTGTCACAATGATTCCTAATGTCAAAGCAGCTTTACTCTCAGATTCCCTCCTCACTGAACCTTTCATTACACATTTACCACCCTTCATCAGAGAGTTTATAACTTTCACTTGCTGATGAACAACATAAAATATCCTCAAATATAAAGTTACGATCATGGTGCAAGGAAAAATTAAAGAAATGAAAAGATCAGTGACCTCCACAACAAATCAATTAAAAAGTAGCATTCTCCATAGCACAAGTTTGCTCTTTGTGAAGAGTCAAAATATCTGCTACTACTTACAAAGGTGTAATATTATTTCAGGAATAATTTCAGCTACTAATTCAGGTAAATGTATCATTACAATTTCATAATCAATTCAAAGATAATCAATGCAAAACATCAAATGCTCTAGAACAAAAAGGGAAACGTTTACCCGACATTAGAAATGTGTGAGGCTGAGAGACTCGGCTCTCAAACTCACGGGCTGATCTCAGATACAGAAAAAGGAGGGTTGGATGGTCAAGCCCTCCTGTTCTCACAGAAGAGGAGGTCCTTGCTCCTTGCTGCTCCGAGCTCCTTGCTGCATTGACAATGGATATTTGCATTCAGAGGTAATACCTTTTGAGAACAGGAGGGCTTGACCATCCAACCCTCCTTTGTGTGCATGTTATCTCTAAACTCTTAAAACCTTATTATCTTTTGGTTTACTTCTTTGGGAATGAGACATTTGTACCAGTCGCACTGAGACATTTAAAATGATATCAAACATGTGTAAACTGTATGATAATTGTTCACATTAAAACCCTATTGATTCTTGTGTGAGTTTGGGAGATCTCACCACGAGGGAGGGAGAGGGGAAGAGGTGTAGATTAGCACAAGAGTTCCAATGGTAATTTCCTTTGTTTTCTCAGAGACTGGCCCTCTCTTAACCCTCTGGGGACCAGAAACGCGCCGGCGCGTTTTGCTTGTTTTTTTTCACATAGCAGAAAAATAGACTTAAAGTACTACCATCATTTCTGTTCATATAGAGTTAAGAAATATGAGAAAATAATCTGTTAAATGTCTACTTTTTTATGTGCCCACATACAATCGAAATAAAATATTGTGCTTTTGTAAAATAAAGAAAATAAACAGGGTGTGCGTTCTGCCTCTCAGTCACCGTGAACTTTTTTTCTGGAGCACGTCTCTAATCTTCAACAAAACTCCGCAAATACTATTCACCCAGCCATAAGCAATATATCTTTTAAATCATTTGAGTTTGTACTTTTAAATGATCCGATTCAAAACTAAAATAAATATTCTCCGTTTATGTCATCTATATAAAAAGAGAGACGTGTCAGCCGGTCTAATTATCTTCCTCTCAGCTCATTATTCTGGTAATGTGACACGCCCACGGAGAGCACGCGCTAAACGCAAATATGTGAAGCAACACATTGAGACGCGTTAACGCCCATAAACTCTGAAAACACACTATATTTTTTAGTCAGATTAATCTACTGTCGTCTTGCGCGGCTATATGAGGAACAATCCCGGGACATTTACCTACCTCAGAACAAGTGCTGGTTTATTTTCACCACGAGGAGGAGCAACAGATTCAGCTGAGAAGTAAGTGTTTTATGCTTGTGCTTTGTTCTAATCGCGATATAGAATAACGTTAGTGTCTGTAAACGGAAAAATAGCATACCGTTTAAATGTGAATCATGTTTCTCTGTGTGTGTTTGTGTGTGTGTGTGTGTGTGTGTGTGTGTGTGTGTGTGTGTGTGTGTGTGTGTGTGTGTGTGTGTGTGTGTGAATGAATGAATGAATGAACACACAGATACGCACTGTTACAGACGAAATAAAAGACAACATTTCGTTGACTAGTCTAAAATAGACATCAATAAGCTTTTGTTAGGAGTTTCTGCTCATATGTTAAATATATAGTATGTTTTGTCAATAAACTAATCAACTAAGATGTTATAGTGTTTGTTCCAATGCAAGCTATATCAAAATAATGAATCCTCAACTTTGAAATATGTATGATCCAACTAAGACATTTATGGAAAAAGACAATTTTCTTTTCAAGATGTTTCCAACTCTAACTTTGAACTTTGAACTGAAATAAAACCATGTCTATATGGTGAAGGGTGTGTGATAGAAGTGTCCAGACGTATGCACCCTGTATTTTAAGATATTTTTATTCCTCTTTTTAGTCAACTTTAGCATGAGTGTGTTCACTTATTCTAAGCAGTGTGTGTGTGTGTGTGTGTGTGTGTGTGTGTGTGTGTGTGTCTGTGTGTGTGTGTGTGTGTGTGTGTGTGTGTTGTAAATAAATCCAAACAATCTAAAAGCCATTCTTTTTTAAATCTCCTCATTCTTTGTGCAAGGCTCCTCATAATGATATGGCCTGATAGCACACCTAATAGGGCCATTATGGGAGGGTCTTTGTCTTTCTCAGGTGTGAAATGCCACACATATTAATGAGAGATCACGCCCCTTTGCATAAAGCTTTCTCAAACAAAACACATCATACACATTCTAAAAGACTTTATTGACTTATCTGAATGAGTAGTCAGGATGATTCTCACATAGTTTTGGAGCAAATATTCTAGACTATGTGATACAATTTTCAAAAATCTTGTGAAGAAATAATCAATATGTGTTTTGTGGCCTTATTTCAGAAACTTTTATTTTTAGTTTTTTCAATAACCATGCATAAATAATATTCTCTCAAAAATACAAACATGTACATACATGTTGCTCACATATTATGGTAGCCCCGTTTGTGCTATATAGAGTGAATTTACACCTTTGCCATTAACATGTTTATAAATAACTGAAAAAAGCACAAATGTCAGTGCATGTCAAAACATCCCAAGGGCCCCAAAAACCCCTTGGTCCTCAGAGGGTTAAAGTCCTTCCAGATTTTCCAGTCTTACAGTACTATAATTCCCTTTCAAGGGAACTCGAGCTGCGTCAAACGCTGTGGGAACGCCCCTGCGTTGTGCGTCATGAAGCACGTATGGAATCAGCCCAATGGAGAGATGGAACGTCATAGGCGGGTGACGTCATCGACCAGGAAACTATAAAGCACCCCATAAACACAAGCGCAACAGCTTCTGTGCCTTCAGTCGCGCTATATGTGAATCTGTCCCTGTGTGAATATTGTCTGTCCTTACATACTCTGCACCACACAAACAATTTATATATATATATTAAGAGAGATATGGCGAACGAACAGCAGTTTAGGAAGTGTGTCCCTCCCTGCTCGCGTTATTTTACGAGTGGGGATACACACGTTCTTTGTGTTGTTTGTTTGGGAGTGCAGCATGCCCAGTCAGCTCTCGAGGGAGCTGATTGTGAGCATTGCGATCGTCTGCCATTAAGGACGCTCCGCTCCCGCTGGGTGCTCTTTGAGGAGAGCGGTTCGGTGCGCGCTCCCCGCGGTTCGGGTCCCGCTCTTGCCGAGGCTTATCTCTCAGCGGGTTAGAGACGGGCTCTGCCTTATCTCTCCCTTCACCTGTGAGATCCAGTGCCTCAGTCCCGTGTTCGGAAGCACGCGCTGCGGTTTCTTCCGCTCGGGCTGAGGCACCAGTGTTGCTTCTATCCAGTTCTGAGGAGCTGGATGTTGCTGGTATAAATGAGGGAGATGTGGAGGATTCGCCACCTTACTCTCCCGAAAGTGATGAGCTAGTGGAGGTATTAACAAGAGCTGTAGAAAAACTCAGCATTGTATGGCCAGTGACTAGACAGGAGTCTGTTTCTAAATCAAAATTAGATGAGAGATTTTTGCCGTCACGAGTGCGACCTCCACGCCGGCGCTTGCCGTTTTTTCCCGATCTCCACACTGAGGTGTCGAAATCGTGGAAAAAAACTGTGTCATATATTGTGTTTAGTCCCCAGACTTCAACATATTCTAATATTGTGGGGGCAAAATCATATGGTTATTCGGCTATGCCTCGCGTGGAAGAGACGCTTGCGAGTTTTCTCTCCCTCGAGGCTGCGTCATCTGTTAAGGCACCGGCATTACCCACCAAGCCTCTTAGAAATATTTCGGTTTTTGTGGGTAAAGCGTTTTCGGCGGCAGGTCAGGCTGCGTCATGTCTGCATACTATGTCTATTATGCAGGCATAACAGGCTGACCTGCTGAGGGACGTGAGTGAGAGTGAGGGGGTCAGTGCTGACGTGGTTCGCGAACTGCGTCAGGCTGCTGATTTATCCCTGCGTGCCACCAGAGAGTCGGCCAAGCTAGTGGGTCGATCTATGGCAGCTCTGGTGGCCGCAGAAAGACATCTGTGGTTAAATCAGACAAATATAAAAGAAAAAGAAAAAGCTTTCCTTTTAGACACTCCTCTCTCCCCCCTGGGTTTATTTGGCGATGCTGTAAATTCCAGGAGAAGGAAAAGCAAACAACAGCTTTTAAGAAATTTCTCCCTTTAAAAAACTTCATGTCCCTGGGGCTGCTGGGCGGGAGCAGCCCCGGCCGTCTGCGAGCTCATCATATAGGGCGCTGAAGCAGAGTGTCGCGTCTCGTGCTCCCCCTGCTGGACAGTGGGCTCAGCCGCGGCACTCTCAGCCGAAATCTCCCAGTAATAGAACTGATCTGAGGACAGTTATATTAGCTAAGAAGGCTTCGGCTAAGAAGAAGTCCTGGTGCCACGGCGCGCAGGACACTGAGGGTGGTCCCCACCGAGGCGGAAAGGTGTTCACCTCTTTCTACGGTGCCCATTCTTCCTCGGTACCCTCAGGGGCCCGTTCTGCCAACCCCGCCTTCATGCCAGGGCGCAGACGGTCCCAGCGAGCGATTTCCCGAGGGACGCTCGCTCCCTCTGAAGGTTCTAGAGCGGTTAAACCAGTTGTTACCTGCCGGTGTGCCGTTACAGGGCGCTGCGTTTGCTGCTCAAGTTACACCAGAGGCCAGTCTCGAGAGACTGGTACCCTTAGTAGAATTTCTGGCAGAGTGGAAAAGCCTTCCAAAAATATCTCATTGGGTCCTGCAGACAATAGAAAAGGATTATGCTATCCAATTAAGGTGTCGTCCACCAAGATTCAGAGGGGTTCTGCCTACAGTGGTGGGCCCCGAACAGGCTCTGGTTATGGAACAAGAGGTGAAAGCGCTCCTTCAAAAGGAGGCTATAGAACGGGTTCCTCCTCCCAGTGTGGAGTCAGGCTATTATAGCCGATATTTCATCGTTCCAAAGTAGGATGCGGGGTTGCGTCCAATTTTAGACCTGCGCCTATTGAATCGCTCGGTAGGGAAGCCAAAATTCAAGATGCTCACTATCAAGCAGATCGTGTCACAAATCAGATCCGAGGACTGGTCTGTCACGATAGATCTAAGGGACGTACTTCCACATTTCCATCCTTCCACAACACAGGAAGTTCCTGAGGTTCGCCTTCAGGGGCGAGGTGTACCAGCACAGGGTTCTTCCGTTTGGCCTAGCTTTATCTCCCCGCACTTTCACGAAATGCATGGACGCAGCACTAGTGCCTCTGAGGCTTCAGGGTGTTCGTATCCTCAATTACATCAACGATTGGTTGATTTTAGCTCAGACAGAGCAGATGACAGTTCGGCATTGAGATGTCGTTCTCGTTCATATCAGGAAGTTGGGGTTGAGGCTGAACGCAAAGAAAAGTGTATTATCTCCTTCTGAGAAGACCACTTTTCTGGGTGTCGTTTGGGTTTCGGTTTCGATGTAGGCGCGACTCGCTCCGACCCGCATCGCTTCGATTCTCTCAGCTGTGAAACAAGTAAAGCTAGGCCAGCTACTTACTGCAAAACAGTTTTAGAGACTGTCGGGTCTGATGGCAGCAGCGTCCAACGTTATACCTTGCGGCCTGTTGTACATGAGACCGCTACAGTGGTGGCTCAGGACCAAGGGATTCTCCCCGAGGGGAAATCCGCTCCGCACGGTCAAAGTCACGCGGCGCTGCCTTCGTGCTCTGGTCATGTGGAAAGAAACTTGGTTCCTATTCAAAGGTCCTGTGCTGGGTCGCGTGACGCTAATGGCGGATGCTTCCCTCACAGGGTGGGGGGCGGTCACGAGTGGTCGTCCAGCCCAAGGTCTGTCGCAGGACCATCATCTATCATGGCTTATAAATTGTCTAGAGATGTTGGCGGTGTTCCAGGCTCTGAAACACTTCCTAGCAGACCTGAGAGGTCATCATGTGTTAGTTCAGTCAGACAACACGTCGGTGGTCTCTTATATAAATCATCAGGGGGGCCTGCGGTTTCGCCGGCTTTAAAAGTTGGCCCGTTAGATCCTCCTGTGGTCCCAAGGGAGGTTACTATCTCTGAGAGCAATGTATCTTCCTGGGTATTTGAATGTGGTAGCAGACTCCCTGTCGAGGCAGGGGCCGAGGCCGGGGGATTGGAGACTCCATCCCGAGGTGGTGGAGCTCCTTTGGTTGAGTTTCAGTCGTGCCGAGGTGGACCTATTCACTTCCAAGGAGACCACGCATTGTCATCTGTGGTTTTCCATCAGCCATCCAGCCCCTCTGGGGTTGGAGGCTATGGTGCAGCTGTGGCCGAGGTCACGTCTGTTCGCCTTTCCCCCGATTGCTCTGCTACCTGGAGTTCTGGAGAGGGTTCGCCGGGACGGGGTCAGCCTACTATTAGTAGCCCCGTTCTGGCCGGCCCGAGTATGGTTTGCGGACCTGATTTCTCTCCTGGACGGCTCTCCCTTGGAGCTCCCGGTCAGGAGGGATCTACTCTCTCAGGCGGGCAGCATGATATTTCACCCCCGCCCAGTATTGTGGGCTTGGCCTCTGAGGGGGCCCAGCTCATGAACTCCGGTCTCTCAACCGAGGTTGTTGAGACCATTCTTCACTCCAGAGCTCCATCCACGAGGAAGCTTTATGCCTTGAAGTGGAAACTTTTCACTTCTTGGTGTGGAGAACACCTGCAGGACCCAGTTAACTGCCCAGTGGGTGCAGTGCTGGAATTCCTGCAGGAGCGCTTCTCCACAGGGCTATCCCCCTCCACACTAAAGGTGTATGTGGCGGCACTGGCTGCTTACCACGTCCCTTTCAGTGGAGTTTCTCTTGGGAGACACCCGCTTATAACTCGTTTCCTTCGTGGCACATTGAGGCTGAGGCCAGCAGTTCGTACGAGGGTGCCGGCCTGGGATCTGGCCATCGTATTAGAAGGTCTTTCCCTAGCTCCTCTTGAACCTATCGAAGAAGTTCCTGAGAAGTTTCTCACGTTTAAGACTATCTTTCTTCTTGCTATCTCCTCACTAAAGAGAATCGGAGATTTGCAGGCTCTGTCGGTTTCACCCTCGTGCCTGGAATTTTCGCCTGGCATGGTTAAGGCTTTTCTGCATCCTAGACCAGGTTACGTTCCCAAGGTCCCTACTAATGTTGTTAGACCTACAGTTCTGCAGGCCTTCTGTCCTCCTCCATTTCTGTCGTCTGACCAGGAGAAACTTAATTTACTCTGCCCTGTTAGGGCGTTAGACGCCTATGTCCACAGAACTGCCCTGTGGAGGAAGTCAGAACAACTATTTGTGTGCTTTGGGCCACCCAAGAAAGGGTGTCCCGCGTCTAAACAGAGAATGAGCAAGTGGGTGGTCGAGGCTATCTCACTTGCCTATGAGTCGGCTGGTCAGCCTTCACCTTTGGCTGTACGAGCCAACTCTACCAGGAGTATGGCGGCTTCTAAAGCCTTACTGTCAGGAGTTCCCTCAGTGACGTTTGTGATGCGGCTGGATGGTCTTCACCGCATACTTTCATTAAGTTCTATGACCTAGACTTAAGTTCTACCCCTGGGGCACAGGTGCTCTCGTCCTCTGTGCGCTAGTTCTCACATGGCGGTCACTTGGTCCTATGGCGACGTGGGTATTAGCGTTCCCACAGCGTTTGACGCAGCTCGAGTTCCCTTGAAAGGGAACGTCTCGGTTACGTATGTAACCTTAGTTCCCTGATAGGGAACGAGATGCTGCGTCATTCCACCATACTCCCGGCATTCCCGCTAGCGCTTCCTTCAGACCTATCAGAAGCTGTTGCGCTTGTGTTTATGGGGTGCTTTATAGTTTCCTGGTCGATGACGTCACCTGCCTATGATGTTCCATCTCTCCATTAGGCTGATTCCATACGTGCTTCATGACGCACAACGCAGGGGCGTTCCCACAGCGTTTGACGCAGTGTCTCGTTCCCTATCAGGGAACTAAGGTTACAAACGTAACCGAGACGTTTTCTCTCTGTAAAGACAGATCGTGGAGACATTTTAATCGTTCACAAATTAAACACATATATCTATACAAAATATACACATATCTGTACACATATCTATACAAAATATCAAAATTTTATATCTATACAAAATATAAAATTCTTTATTTCTTCTGTTAATGAATGTGTCCACATCCAATTTAAGACTTAAACTAAGTCTTAAAAACTACATGTTAGCATTAGAGTTTGTGCTATCAGTGGGGGAAAAATAATAACAAAATCAACACCCACATTCAATTATTCATAATCCGTAAATATGTCCATGAGAGAGGAAGATGGCTCCAATATTTTAAGAGTTAGGATGTGTTTAACTGATATTTAAAACCAGCGGTAAAATAAAGCATAGATAAGAGGATTCAGACTTGAGTTAAAATACAAAGTCCATATTAGACATGTCATAGTGGCAGAAGAGATTACTGTAGTCCCTGTCACAGACAATATACAGTATGGAATATAGCACAGCAGATAAACTGTCACAATGATTCCTAATGTCATTGCAGCCTTTCTCTCAGATTTCCTCCTTACGGAACCTTCCATTACACATTTTCCACCCTTCATCAGAGAGATTAAAAGTTTCACTTGCTTATGTGCAACATAAAATATCCTTAAATATAAAACTATAATAAGGGTACAAGGTAGCAAGAATGAAAGGAACAGGTCTGTGAATGTCCATGAAAAACTAATTACTAAATAGCACTTTCCATAGCACACATCTGGTCTATGGGAACTTTCAAAATATCTGGCACTAATTAAATAGCCAATATTGTAGGTATAGGAGAAAAAACAGCAGAGACAGATGCTTATTAAGGTTTTAGTTGTGGTTATTAAGTTGTGGGTACTGTAAAGGGTGACACACAGCCACATAACGATCAACAGCAATTCACTGGTGACAACTGAGGGACTCATACACAACTATTACAAACCCTGCAAACACTTAGTGATGCTCAAGAAGTCCGTTAAGGATGAAACTGGATGTAAATTGTTCTTATTTTGTTGAAAATTTATATTAATTTAGTCCTGCCCTTCAGAGGCTAAAAAAGATATTAGCATGTAAAACAAAATAAGAAAACTTTAAACATCACCATTTGCTCAAAAGTTTACCCCTGGCTCTTAATGCATCGTGTTGCATTCTTGAGCATTACCTTGCAGATTCTGAAAGATGTACAATAGGTAAACCGAAACGTATGACTTTGACTATACATTGCAATCATTTTGTAAGGTTTAAAATATTAATTTAAGAGCTCAGTGTTGAGACCTTTCGCCAGAATTTGATTGACAGGCGATCTGACCAATCATAATGCAAATACCGCCATTTTTGTCCGACAAACAAACCAAATCAGTTAGTAGATTAAAGTCAGTGGACTTGAACTTGAAAAATGGTGTGTATTGATTTTTTTTTGCAGTTCTGATTTTCATTCATGTTTAATTTGTGCTATAACTAAGATATTATCAGTTCATTTGCTGCTTGAACTGAGGCCTACACATTAAAGCACCACAAAACAGGATTTATTGTTTGAATTTCATAATAATTATAAAAATGTAAAAGATGAGACTTTATTTCATACCAAAAGTAGGCTGCTCTGTCTTGTATGTTGGCGCATATTCAGTGTCCTCTTTGCTCCGCAATATATTTTTCACTGTGTGAGAACATGTGGAGGGAGAGCGGAACGGCTTGTCGGACGTAGCAACAGTAACTAAGAGGGGCGGGTCTTTGTGAAAGGTCAATTTCAAATCATTTAAATCTTTGTGGACTCGGCTGGACTCGACTCGGATGTTCAGGACTCGGACTCAAGTCCGACTCGGCCCTCTTTGGACTTGGACTTGGACTCGGACTCGATTGTTAAGGACTTGGACTTGACTCGGACTCGACAAAGGTGGACTCGGACCCAACACTAAATGTTGAGATAAGCAATCCCATGATTATCATATACAGATCACACAAAGTGTCTCCAAAGAACCAACACGTCTCAATCAGCTTGATGGCATCAACAGGCATAACAATAAGTCCGACAAGCAGGGGCCCGTTTCAATAAGGAGGTTCAACCAACTCTGAGTTAAAACTTGAACTCTGAGTTGACTTACCCTGAGATGGGAAACTCTGAGTTTTCGGTTTCAGAAGAGCTGAAATGAGTAAGTTCAATCAACTCTAAGTTGACTGACTCTGAGTTAAGCGCGTGCACCACAACTATAAAAAGCCATTATCAATGGAGCGCAGATATTATGAGTCACCATGGTAACAGCGCCAGACAAAAAGAGGTCTGCATATTTCTCACCAGCAGTACGCAAACTTTTTTTTTTAAGCAACAGGGCAGCAGCGGCGATCGAGAGAGTTCGTTTGGGAGAAAACAGTTGCTCGAGTCAATGCGTAAGTTTACATGGCAGGCATTAAAAGAACATGGCAGCAGCTGAAAATGAAATATAAAAACATAATTCAATCAGGTCAGGCTTGAGCAAATCATGGATGTAGGCTACCTGACTTTACAAACATTTGACATATTAAATAACTAAATAACATCCAGTGTCTTGCAGTGCAGCAGCATTTTTGACATAGGTCTAATTAACACAATTAAATGTTCATTCTCATTTGACTTCTACTCAGCCAACAGAAAGAAGGAAGAGGCTCACAAAGATGGAGATGGAGATGAAGATGCAGAGGAGATGCAGAGGAGATGGAGATGGAGATGCAGAGGAGATGCAGAGGAGATGGAGATGGAGATGCAGAGGAGATGGAGATGGAGATGAGATGCAGAGGAGATGGAGATGCAGAGGAGATGGAGATGGAGATGCAGAGGAGATGGAGATGCAGAGGAGATGGAGATGGAGATGCAGAGGAGATGGAGATGGCCCTGAGCCTGAATGCTGGAAGGCCAATGGCTGAGGGAATTCCTGGAGGGACTTCATCAGAGCCAGTCACTCCCGAAGATTCAAGTGCCTTCATAAAATGTAAGAGGTCTACATATGTGTTATTTTTTATATAGGCTGTTTTTGATATTTCCATATATTTTACTTTGGGTTGGGTTTTTTGTTGCTCCCAACAGATTCTGATGGTAATATCTGTCTTTTGGAGCCTCATGTCCCAAGAGAACAGCCAGACAGTTGTAAGTAGTCTACTCAATACACCAGAAATTATGACAAATAGTATTATAAAATGTGGTCAACCAAATGCTCATCTTCACAGGACGATGGGGATGAAGAAACAGTTTCTGCTGCCACAGAGAGGCCTACAGAGGAAATGTTAATATTATGTGTCTACACATCAAACAATCAACACATTCACATTTCTTCACATTATTTATGTGGAGTAGCCTATAGAATCTAAGTTTATATCTAAGTATAAACGGATATTCTTATCTCTCCCCCGTCCCCAGAGTGTGGAAGAACAGTAGGAGGAAGGTCCATCAACTTCTGGTGCACAGATGAACACATTTCAGTGATTTTCAGTGAATGCCACAGTTTAATTCTGTAGAATTTGTTTAGAACTACATGATGTAACTCTAATCTACTGTATTTTCAGTTGCCAGTTAAGAAGTTATATAGACTTCATCTTATTAAAAAACTTGGGGAAAAAAAAACAGCAATGAATAAATGTACCGAAAGAATGAATGAGGTGTTTAAACACCGCTTCCTCTTTAAAAAAGGGGAGGAGACCGAAATAAACTCTGCTCCCGACCAGGTTAGGTTCACAGAGTAAGTTACCATGGTAACTGACTCTGAGTATAAGTTAGCTCTCTTTCAGAAACGGGCTTGACTTACCCTGCTTTCTCAGGTTTGACTTACCTCCCATTCTGAAACAGAAAACCCAGAGTTTCCCTCATTTCAGGGTTAACCTACTCAGAGTTTTCACTTAACCTCCTTTCTGAAACAGGCCCCAGGTCAGCCACAGCCAGAGAGAGAATAATCAGGTTTGTTGGAGTGTGAAGCTTCTTCAAGTGAGAGATGGAGATGATTACCAGCAGATTCAGAAACACAGTCCATGCTGACAGCAATGATACAAACACATACATGATATTGTATTCATGATTGGAGCGTTTTCCCTTGATATATGATGAGTTGATGGCAGGAAAGCAGTATTGAGTCTCATGATCCTCTGTCTCATAGGCCATGAGTGAGTCTCCTCCTATTAGGAGTTTGTTCTGCTCTCCTTTCTGTCCTTTCATTTATACAGTGTCTGAATCAGATTGACCAACAAATCTTCCCCCCACTCTGATGATGCAATGGAAAAAAAAAAAAAGAAAAAAGAATATCAGGAAAAAAGTAAACTATATATAATTCCAATCTTGGTAATATATATAATAATTTTGGTAATAAATATATATAATTCCAATCTTGGTAATCAAATTACTGTGATCTAGAGCCAAAATGAAGAAATGCGACTGAAACCTTTGCTTTTACATGATGCTATATCCCCATCTAAGAGAACACTGACGTACTGAGCATTGAAATAAAACTTGAAGGGGTCCTATTATGCTTTTAACTTTTTCCACTTTAGTTAGAGTAAAATATTGCTGTTTGAACATAAAAAGATCTGCAAGGTTACAAAGCTCAAAGTCCACTCCAAAGGGAGATATTTTATTTGAAAGAATCCACTTTCCAAGAACTACAACAAATGACTTGTTTGGACTACAACCAGTACCGGCTTGTCAATAGAGGGCGCTGGGGCGCCGCCCCCATCAAAATTCAAAAAATATATATGTAACAGAGGTATTTTTCTCTGTGGGGACTTTTATTTTGACAGGTTTTTCTTTCTCCGGCGTGTTCGCGGGAGATGCAGACGTCAGAGTAGAAGAGTGAGCAGTTTGCAATTTTTTCATTTGTTATTTTATTACTGACTCAAAAGTGCACACAGTAATTTTGTGTTAATTGTTTGTAATGATAATTTGCATTTTATTACATTTTGTTTCCTTTTGGTGATTTATTTTGGCGACTCACTGCTCCGTTTAGCCTACTAGTTGCTTTTCTTGTCAAAGTTAACTTATGCAGTACTACAGAAGAGGACATAGTAAGCTAGGCTGAGTTTACTTTTTTCCTGATGAGGGAAGAGGGTGAGAGGGCCAAGGTTCAAGAGTCACAGTTCGGGGAAACTACAAACTAAAAGACTATATAAAATAAGGGCACAAAGACATACCTTGACAATGGGAGCTTTTCTCAAAACTGACTTTATTAAACATTTTTTTTTTAATTAATTTTAATTAGATTGTGTTGTAGTAGTTCTACCAGAATGACTCGGGAAATATAATGTAACAAAGTCTTCATTTATTGACAGCCTAGCAAGCAATTATTTATAAAGTTCTTTGGCGTAGGCCCCGTCTGTAGTTCATAATCCGAGGGTAGCTGATCTGCATTTCCTGCCTGAAGACGAACAGTTTGTGCCTTCTTTCTTTAAAATAAATGCCACATTTTATTAGCATCTCTTGTGTTTTGATGAGCCGCTGACCTGTTATTCAGACAGTCACTTTGTATCTTTGTTAATTTGACCATCAATTACAAATTTCAGGCAGAAACTAATCATCTAGGGACATCCACTTGTGTGTCTATTATGTATTTTAGAAGTAAACCTGAGGGTCCTGTTAACACCTGTTCTGTATTCAGAGTTCTGCTGCACTGACAATCTTCCAGTGATCTGTTCATTAAGGGTGTGAAGAAAACATAGGCAAACAAACACACGCAATACACTGACGTTGCATTGTGCCCAGAGGTCTGTGAGTTTGTTTTGATGAGATTAAATATTGCAAAACTTTTAAAACTTTATAGTAACAATAAGCATACATATATAATCACCAATTAGATAATTATTCACAATTAGTACCACACCAAGTTTAGAAAATCTTATTTAATGATGAATTATTTAATATTGCAGCGACAAGAAAGGTGGATTAGGCCTGCCTAAAGCAGTGTTTATGTGTGTGCATGTTTGTCCACTACAGCCTGTGGATACCCTGTGTAAGGAATATAGGCCGTGACACACCAAGCTGACATTAAAGAGCTAATGGCAACAAATCTGACTGCTGTGTTGCCTTGCATCTTCTACATCTGGGCAAAAAGTTGCACTTGAACACACTGCACAGACCACAGACAACGGCCAACTAGCTTGTATTTTCTGTGCCTGCATGAGAGGAAATGTTGATCCCTTGGTCTTCACTTTCTTCATTCCAGAAGACCATGCTATCATGAAAATATTTGTGAATTGGAATACTCAGATAACATGATTTAAAAGTTTGTGTGGCTTCTTAACGTTGTCATTTGCTTGCTTTCATCACTTTCATTTTTCTTTGTGTGCACCGATTCCCTAAACTGTACTGCCAACTAGAATGATCTCTCACACTGACAGCTACAATGCTGATTCAACACCGAAAAGCCAGTGATGGTGGTCGACTATGCCAACGCTGCAGAACACACTGCAAAAACTGAGCTGAAAGATGCTCAACGACAGCCGACTGTCAGCTTGGTGTGCCAGGTTCTTATAATATAGGTCTGTTTCATATCAAAGAGGTCCAATGAGTGCTACCAGAAAGACTCAGGAGGCAAAATAACGTAACAAGTACGCATTTATTAACAGCCCAGCAAGCATTACGCTATAAATTCCTTTGGCATAGGCCCCGTCCGTATCTCGCAATCCGAGTGTACGGAATCTGTATTTCCTGCCTGAAGACGAAGGCAGGCAGGTTTTTGAAGGGACCATCCTGGTGGTGGTGGGGATGATGGAGGGGAAGGGACTATCCTGGTGGTGGTGGGGAGGATGGAGGGGAAGGGACTATCCTGGTGGTGCGGGGGACGATGGAGAGGAAGGGACTATCCTGGTGGTGGTGGGGAGGTTGGAGAGGAAGGGACCATCCTGGTGGTGGTGGTGGGGAGGATGGAGGTGAATGTAAGCATCAGCATCTGCGAACTCAGACATGTGTAAGTACCGATCTTTTATACTACAAGTATTAGAACACGATTGGATAGATGAGAAGGTAATGAGTGACGTAACAATTGAGTCTTCCTGGCAGAACTAATGCTAAAGCTTTTATTTCCAAGTTGTATAGACATTTTACAGCAGAACATTAGTGCAGTAGTACTCATACTGGCCTAACAATCATCTACTACCTTCCCTGATGCTTCATAATGCAATAATTACTTTCTATCCACAGTATCAACCTTGGGAGTGAAATGTTTTTTTCTCCCTGTACAAACTACATGGCCATGCACAAGACAAAAATGAAATCAGAAAATTCTGCTTTTATGTCATGTTATATCAACATTTACATAGATACTGTGATGCTAAGCAGTAATATCAGTGATAAATGGGTAAAGGTGAGTCTGGTGCAAGGTCAGCAACCTCTCCTAATTATTTAAAAGAATATACATGTGATGCTTTTATAAATAAATGCTGTAATTTAGACACTTTATGTATACCAGCCTACATAAGCAGTAGCTCTTCATGCAAAGAGCACAGGAGACTCAATTGATTTTTAAAGAGTTTGATGCTAGCATGTAGATTATGTAATGTTGCGATACTTTAATAAGCTTTAAAATACACAAAACACACTGTAACACAGTTTAGATGTTATGGGAAGAATGAGGCGGGAACGGGAGAACATTCAATAAACTTTAATAAATAAATAAATAAAACAAATACAAAATGAAAGTAAAAGACAGCCCACCCCCCCAACAACCACAATACTTCTGATCATGAAGAATAATTTTTCTGTTCTGTAAGATTACTAACTAAAGTACTCAACAATATCAAGCTTGTAGCTTAAGATCACACATTTAAGAGACTTTGTTAGGTGAGCAGCAGACAGAGACAACCAAGAGTATAATGGGTATTAATAAATGAAACCATGAAAACATACAACTACATTTAAACAAAGAATACAAATAGGGTTGCCACCTGTCCCTTAAAATATGGAATCGTCCTGTATTTGTGAAATAAACAGCTTGTCCCATATTTCCGATTTGTCATAAACGCATCATCCCATGCAAATCATTCCTGCCGCATTCTGTGAAAACTCGTCCTATTCTACCCTTGATTGGGTAATACTCGCTGCCATTGTTGGTTTGACTGGTTTGTTTAATACCATCAGGTTCAGGGCCAATCAGAGTCAGAGGAGGGCGGGTCTTTTGGCAGAGAGTTGATAGCAATGCTAGAGCTCAGAGAAATCAAAGCACCGTCTAACAGTTCTTCATACCGCAAGCATCTCCCGAAGCAGATAGTGTATTGACAGTTTTTTAATCAGCTCAATAATGTTCTGATTGATTACGTTTTCATATGCTGCCTATGCCCATTTGTTAAGAAATAATGTTACAATGTAAATTAATTATATCCATATTCCATACATTATGGTATGTTTTGTTTATTATGGTTAAGGTACACAGTCAGACACATGCATTTTTTAAATAAGAGAGAGATATATTTAATACATATTTAATAATAAAAATGTATATGTGTGAAGAAAATGACGTATGCTTAACAAATCTAGAGAATTTCATCCTTTAATACTATATAATTAACAATAGGTCTGAATAAATAAATAAATAAATAAATAAATAAATAGATTTTCTTACCAATAATAAAAATAGTGTTATAATTAAATTTAGAAATGTTTGTAGATTATAGGTTATTTATGTGTGGTATTTTTTTTTTTTTTTTAGTTACTACAGGCGCGCCTGTGCTTATGATTTTCCGATGGTAAAAACAAATGATATGTTGTTGTATTACTTATGAATATATTGTTAACATTTTACAAAAGTCAAACTCAAATACAGTTACGGGGTTTTTGACCAGCGAATGTGTGCAAATGTGCATTTTGTCCGTCATTAAAACGGCGCCGGCGGCATCACATTAAGTTACATTTTCATCAACGGGTTAAGTTTGTTGTAGCTATATAGGCGCTCAGTTTTTCCTGTTGTAAAATACATTTGGCCAAAATCGCATTTTATAAAAGATGAAATGCTACTGTATGCACAGCCTATTTAAGTGTAGACTATGTATTGGCTATGACTAGATGGCAACTTCTAGCCTAGACCTCTCTCTCAGGTCCCACATGTCTCAGTCAGACATCAAATAAATAAAATATGAGCTTTTATAGACAAAGTATTTAGTACTTCTTCAAACAACAAGATCTTTATTTACCCTTGCAAAACTTCCTTCAGCTGCTGTCTGCTGTGCGGCTGCTGCGGAGCTTCAGTTCATTCAGTCACGATAGAGGGGGCGGAGTTATCAGGTTTACTGACAGTTTGAGGATCGAACAAGATTTGCACAAGCTCTTTTTAAGAACTTTTATTGGCTAAATATTTTTAAAACAGACAGACAGACGTAAAGGGTGACCAATAGCAATAGCATTGATTTATTGAAGAAGAAAAAAAACACCACCACCACCAAAAAAAAAAAGGGGCATTTCGAGTGTAAGAGCAAAAAGGGCATGTGCTCTGCACAGGTTGAGCCCTACCTGTGCACGTGCCTGTTCCGGACGCTGTGATTGTATGTATAACCTGCTTGTAAAAGCTAGTCTGATGTTGTATGCACCAACACTTCTTGCTTCCTTATGTTGTATGCACCAACATACCCTTGTTGCTTAATTATTATCACTCCCTGTGATATATTAGTCCCGCGTCGGCTCGACCGTGTTAAGAGCGGTGCTGAAGGCGCCTGCGAAGTTTTGGCACTCTGCCAGCTAGATGCATTATTGTTTCAACCAGGTCCGGTATCCGAACTGGGTGAGGCGGGGCTTTAGTTCTTTGTTGTATTCACCTGCTATGACATGTGTAACATTTTTCTGTCATCTCTGCATATATCCTTCGCGATCGTTATCGCACGTTTGTCAATGCGGGTTCATCCTAAATGTTCTGACCGCATTAGTGCAGGACAAAGCTCTGAGGACATCAGAAGACAAGGACTGATGGCAGCTGTACAAGTAGCTAAGCAGGCTACATCGTAATGTAAATTTTAATGGAGAGTAAAACAAAGGCAGACCACCGTATAATCTGGTAGGTAGCATTATTTAATAGACACCGGCACCGTAACTTCATATTGACGTGCTGCTAAACAAACGAAGTTACGGTCTATTGCCTTTGCACGGCAGCATTGGCATACCGTCGGGCCTGTGGTCATTGTGGCCCCGAGGGCTTTGGCCCCCGCTGCGGCCGCTGGCAGGTGTCCCTTATTTTTTTGTATTGAAGGTGGCAACCCTAAATACATATAAACAGAATAACAAAACGAAAAGTAAAGAAAGAAAGAGAGAGCATATCACAGAAGGGCAAATATCATAAACAGTTAACCTTTGAGAGCCAGCAAAGAATCGAATCACCTTAAAGCAGGGGCAAACAATCTTAAACGCATCTAAATCTCAATAGAAATAATACTTGCGTGGATCTTTGGTGCTGAGCAAGAATGCGTGTGTGTGTGTGTGTGTGTGATGATCTTGCTGGGTACTGAGTTTGAAGCGTTCTTTCGGTTCTTCTGGAGCGCGTGTCATTCGTGGGAAGTTTAAAAAGGTTTACTTAAAAGCGAACTTGCCGTAAATTCAGGCTAAGTCAATTTCACCCGGAGATAGAAATGAATGAGCACAGGACTAAAACGCAAGAAGTAAGACGTTAGATGTAAGAAAAGTAAGAATTAAGAACTAAGAAGTAAGAACTAAGAAATAAGATAGCAATGAGCCATCATCCTTGTCCTTTAAGGAAGGCTTAGTCCACACCTATTTTGGGGCAACTGACCAAAAACACCCAGAAAACGTTTAGTGGGAGAGTGTTTCTTTGTCCCCTTTTGACAGCCTAATTTGCATGGTTTATGATGGTGTCAGAATTCATCATTTCTACTTCAAAGGATGGTAAACAGTATGATAAATGTTATCGTAACCTACAAAATATATTTAGCTCAGGCAAACTGAGAGGTTTAATTCGGTACAAGAAAGATATGTTTGGCAAATACAAAAGTAGAGATACATTCTTACACTTGAATATAAACGCTTAGAGTTCAACTAACACAACTAGAAACTCATAACTAGGCTAATATGAGGTGGTAAACATACATACACAAAGGAATATGCACATTTTGGAATTAATTATATTATGAGTTAAATGGAAGGAATGTTTGTGTATGTGTATTGGGGCATCTCTTAGATGTCCATCCATGCCACCTGGCCTTCTTACTGTCCGTGGGAAGGGAATTGAGTTGATTAAGATCTTTTTGAAGCTCTCGAAGGAGGTTGGAAGTGTTTCTCTTCAGGCTAACTTCTACATGCCACTAACATGTTAATGGGGGCAATTTGATCCAGACTCTTTGGCGAAAAGCTTGTGATTTACATGAATGAGTCCAGCAGGTTAAAAGCTTTTCTGAAGCTTAGAATGAATAAATCATAGTAATTTCATCCAGACGCTACAACAGACTTTTCATTGTAATCAAATTCCGAGCTTGGAGCACTCCCTCCCCCCGGACAGCACGGCAAATACACATATACCTTTACTCTATCTAATTATATGTAAGTGTGAACTAGTGAAATCACATTTGTTGCAATAGGTTTTTATATAGGAAATTAGGAAATTTGTGCATTTCCAGGGATGGAAAACAGAGGTTGTGCTTTAAGTGCAAAAAATAAAATAAATCAATCCCCCACCACTACAATCATGAATGACAATCACAGAGAATGCTGACTGAAATATTCTAAGAGTTAGGATATGTTGAACTGTGTAGGGTCTCAGGTCAGGTGAGGGGAATGTATAACCAATAACTAATAATTTAGAATCAATAACTGATCATACGGGTCACGAGTTATCACCTACAATTTTAAATCGCCCAAAAAGGGGATATTCCATGTATCTGTCTGTATCTATCTATATATATCTATCTATCTATCTATATATATATATATATATATATATATATATATATATATATATAGACAGTGTTGTGCAAGTTACTTCCAAACTGTAATACGTTATACATTACTTGTTACTGTAATTAATTACCTTACAATATTATTGTCTCAGAATTGTAATGCGTTACATTACTCCTGTATTACTTTTGAGTTACTTTCACCAAAATAGCTATACAGTAGTAGAACTTAACATTCTAAGGCTGTAACGATATGCGATATGAAACCGAAATCACGACACTCAGATCCACGAACCTGCAGAATCGCGACACACCCCTTCCAACTCCAAGAGTTATCCTTCCCGTCCAGATCCAATGCTACCACATCTTTAAATTACTGTTAGTATTATTTGAATTTTGAAGTTAAAGGGTAACTAAACCCCTGGTCAGAGCCTGACTCCACCCACTGGCAATATTTGAAAAATGCTGGAAAAGTGGGCAGAGCCAAGCGGAGGGGGGCGTGCACCTGAGATGCATCTCTTTGTATGGAACCTGCCTATGTCACCGGCAACCGCTACGTCACGAACCACCGCAAACATCCAATAGGAAAATTCAACTGCAGTAGCCACAGTTCAACCTGAAGAGGGCAGCGCTCAGACGTTTTTAAACCATATATTGCAGAATTAAAACACTTTAAACCCAAATGTCAAAAAATGTACTGGAATCAATGAACAGCATTTATGAAGCTCCATTCTTACAGATCATTAACTAAAATAAAGTTGTTTTAGTGTTTAGTTACCCTTTAACATTATAAAATACGTAGACCTACACCACAAAACTAGTTGAGGATAAATTATTTAAAATTGGGGAATTCCAGCGTTATGGACCTGACATTTGCAGTCAAAACTTAAAATATAAATTCTCAGAAAATGCATTTAATACCAATATATTGAAACGTCTGTTTATCCATAGGATACCCCCTTAAACGAGTCCAGACATTAGAAAAATATCAGTCTACACATGCGTTTTATATTTAATATGAGGGAAATACACACGCATTCATTCATGCGTGACAAAAAAAATATTTAACTTTTAGGAGGCAAAATATTTTTTTGTAATTCTGTGAATTACACTGCGCAAATCAAAAGTAATACTACCCACCGGATGAAGAAGGGTTGACTCTCCACAGAACATAAAATATTCATTTTATTTTATTTTTCGTGTTCGCATTTATGAGGAAAAAACAATGTGCGTGACAGTTCTCCGTTACGGACACGACCGCTCTGAAGCGGCACTCAGACCTCAAACAGAAGACACAAATTTCTTTAAAGTGAATTTCGATTTGTACTAATTGTATCTTAATTTTATTCAATGTTTCATCAACCAATTGCCTGGATTTAATAAATAAGAAGTAAATATAGCAGACAATAGATAATCACGACACGGAGGCGCCTGCGCGTGAACTGGAGCGCGTCTCATAAATTAACCAAAACTCAGCGTAGGCTATAAGGTAGCCTAGCCTACTTCACAGACCTGAAATATATATATATATATATATTGAAATGTCTACTTGTAAACAGAACAATTCAAAACGAAAAAAAAAACAGACTGCTCTCTGCTTATCTGTATGAAATGTGCATTTCTCTCTGGCGCATTCACTACTGCGAAGATCGCGAGTCAGCAACGTCAACTTCATCTTTATTAATAAACAATTAAAATGTCTCCTTGCTATATTTGACATATTCATAATCATTGCTTTTGCCGGTTCTTTGTGACAGCTTTTAGTTGCTTTCCTTACATCATGTTACGTGAACGCGTCACCACCGCATCAAAAATGATTGCGTGATGAAAACAAGAAAAATACCACCTAAACATAGCCTAACTGTTTAGAAAGAAAACACAGAACAAATGGAGTAGCCTAATGCGCATACGTCCATCTCGCGAATGTACAGTCTTCTTCATGCCATCTTCACCCATTTAGCCGCTTTTCCACTGGCCAGCGCTAGCACAGAGGCCGAAATCATGCCTCACGACACTCCTGTAAAAAATAAATCGCTATAAAATTATTTATCAGACGCTGCCATTTAGTCTTTATTTACAAACTTGGACATGAACTTAGCCTACTTGCATTTTTCATTCGTTAATGTCTCGCGGTCTTGGTGTTTTTTTGTTGTTGTTTTTTTACAATTAAAACTAAAAGTGTGTTGTAACGCAAGCGTAACTGAACATGTAATATAGTAAAATATTACTGAAAAATGATTAGTAATGCCTTACACTACTGCGTTACAGCAAAAAGTAATATGTTACTGTAATGCATTACTTTTGTAACGCGTTACTCCCAACACTGTATATAGACAATTGACCACAACGAATTATAATCAATTATGAATATATACAGTATAATATACAGATAGGCTATATCAATTTTTTAGAATATCCTTTAAACAGAATTACTGCGACTCGCCATCTGTTCGTCCACCGAACCTACCGGCGACTCTCTGAACAATTTCGCGAAAAGGATTATTCTGATAACTATCAGGAAAAGCTATCCCTCTGTTTATGAGGAATAACTTACTGATAATATTACTAATTAAAGTATTTATCGAGCTTGTAGCTTAAGATCACACATTTAAGAGGCTTTGTTTAATGAGAAACAGTCAGAGACAATAAAGAGTATAATGAGGGTTTAATAAATGAAGCTTTAGCACAAATTACATTTAACAAGGAATATATACAGAATAATGAATAACGGAAGTAAGGAAAGGAAGAGAGAGAAAGCAGATCACAGAAATAGCAAACTTCATGAACAGTTAACCCTGGAGAGCCAGCAAAGAATCACAACGCCTTAAAACAGGGCAAGCACTTAATACATTTGAATTATCGAACGATACTTGCATATGGATCTCTGTGTCACTGAATAAGGCTGCTTGGACGCTCGTTCGGTCCTCGTTGAGTTCTTGAGCTGGAAGCGTTCTGAGGCGCGTTTCACTCGCGGGAAATTCAAAATTATTTGAAAGGAAGTTTTTTTATAAGGAAGAGCTATAAGGAAGAGTTTGTTTCCCTTGTAGGACCGGACTTCTACCAAACACGAAAAAGCAAGCGAGAGTGAAAATAAAAGACTGAGCTAAATTCAAAACGGAAAGTAAAACGAGAGATTAAGAAGACAAGACAAAACGAAGCACCACGAAGAGACGACAGGAAGAGCGAAGAGAAGATATTCGGGCCATCACCTTTGTTTTAAGGAAGACAGTTCACAACTCCTTTATGTAGCTCACAAGAGCTACATTCATATACATGAATATTGCCATTTAGGGTTTTACCTAAAAAATCCAGAGAAGTCATAACTAGGGTTGGGTACCGAAACGCGGTGCCAATAGGGAACCGGTTCCGACATAAACGGTAGTAACCAGACCGAATAAGAACGAAAATTTCGGTGCCTGACTCTCTGTGTCATGAGGCGCACACACGCAAGGTCTCTCACTCTCTCCCTCTCCCTCTTCGCTGTGCGCGCACTGCACGGTTTGGAGCACAGTCTGTTCTGTCTCGCATGCGCGCTCTTGCTCGCTCCCTCTAGATTCCGGGAGATTTTAACTAATTTGCGGGCATCAGGGAGCCGTTATCAATATGCGGGAGACTCCCAGGACGTCTGCGGATAGCAAGGGGATTAATGAAGATGCCGAAGACAAAACGCTCCAAGGTTTGGCTGCATTTCACGTGTAAAATTACGTGTCAGAATACCCTCTGGGTATTATATTATATTAGCGCGCGCATCATCTGCTCCTCATATTTCTCTGCCGAAAAAGGAAGCTTGTCGGCAGCGCGAGGATCTTGGCAGTGAGTGAACGCAGCGTCTCGTACCCTATTCAGAGAACATAGGTTACACCATTAACCAGAGACACTCTCTTTAATAGGTTCTCTCAACGCTGCGTAGCTAAGACAGAGTGGGAATGAAATACCAAACTCGCCAAGCTAAGCGCTGCCGTAACTAGTGCAACGACCAGATAATTTACATGACTGGATCAAGCAGACAAAACATGGGAACCTGGAGCAATGTCGAGATTAGATTACCCTGGTAGTAATCTCTATTAATCTCCAGTATTATTACATTGTTTGATACAATATTGTTTTATTTGATATTATGTAAATGTGAATTTTTATTTTATATTGGTTTATTTATTATTACCATATGTTACTTGTATTTATATTGTTTAAGGATTTATGTTAATATTGTGTCCAGTTTGGCCCTGTAAATAAAAGGGTATTATTTTTTGACAAAGTGTGTGCGGTTTCATTTTCTTAAGTACCGTTTCAAGAACCGTTTAAGCACCGGAACCGTTTAAAAAATACTGAGTAGGTACTGGTATCGGATAAAACCCAACCGATACCCAACCCTAGTCATAACTATACTAAAATGAAAGCAGAACACATCGGTATACAGGAATATATCGTGCTCCTTTCGGAATTACCCATTTCTGGATTTAATCGTGAGGAATGTCTGTATGTGTGTGTGTTTTCATTCAGAATCCTTTCTTGCCGGAAAGGGGGGGGGGGGGGGGGTTCAGTTGATAAACATCTGTTTGAAGCTCGCTCACTGCTGGTTTTATGTGTGTTTGCTTTCCCTCGTGCACGCCACAAAAGTGTCAATGGACAATTTGGACCCATTAGATGCAGACTTTTTTGGCGCTCACTAGTTGAGTTATAGGCCAAACTCAAAGGGTTAAAAAGGTTTTTGGCATGTTGGAATGAGTGAGTCATCATGACATTGTCCATACGCTACAACTGATATTTAAAAACAGTGGTAAAATAAAACATAGATAAGAGGATTCAGACCACAGCTAACAAACAAAGTTTATGTTAGAAATGTCATTGTAGTGGAAGAGATTGCAGTAGTTTCTGTAAGAGAACAGGTATAGAACGGAAAACAGCACAGCTGATAAACTACCACAATGATTCCTAATGTCAGAGCAGCTTTACTCTCAGATTTCCTCCTCACTGAACCTCCCACTTGGGGCCCAACCGGGCTCAGCCCGAAGGACCGACTCGGGGCCGCCCTCCCGTGGGCTCACCACCTGCTGGAGGGGCCTGTGCAAAGTGGTTTGGGCAGCAGTTGAAGGCAGGGCCCTCGACAACCCGATCCCTGGACACGGAAACTAGCTTTAGGGA
Source organism: Gila orcuttii (assembly GCA_026230005.1). Taxonomy (NCBI): domain Eukaryota; kingdom Metazoa; phylum Chordata; class Actinopteri; order Cypriniformes; family Leuciscidae; genus Gila; species Gila orcuttii. The sequence goes on from JAPDVR010000024.1 coordinate 26,990,286, forward strand.
CATGGAATGTCACCTCGCTAGCAGGAAAGAAGCCTGAGATTGTGCGTGAGGTTGAGAGGTACCGACTAGAGATAGTCGGGATCACCTCCACACACGGCTTGAGCTCTGGAACGACACTCCTTGAGAGAGGATGGACTCTTTACCAGTCTGGAGTTGCCCATGGTGAGGGGTGGTGCGGGGATAGGTCTCTCACTGTCATTTGTGCCTACGAATCGAACAGCAGTGCAGCGTACCCGGCCCTCTTGGAGTCCGAGTGGACCATGTTCTTGGCCGCTCGGAGGTGGACTCGCCCATCACCCAAACTGAAGTCACAGAGATAGTCAAGAAGCTCCTTGGTGGCATGGCACAAGGGGGTGGATGAGATCCGCCCTGAGTACCTCAAGTCTCTGTATGTTGTGGGGCTGTCTTGGCTGACACGCCTCTGCAACATTGCGTGGCGGTTGGGGACAATACCTTTGGGCTGGCAGACCAGGGTGGTGGTCCCTCTTTTTAAGAAGGGGGACCGGAGGTTGTGTTCCAACTACAGGGGGTTCACACTTCTCAGCCTCCCCGGGAAAGTCTATGCCAGGGTACTGGAGTGGAGAATTGGTCTGATTGTAGAACCTCTATTCAGGAGGATCAGTGCGGTTTTTGTCCCGGTCGTGGAACACTGGACGAGCTCTATACCCTCTCCAGGGTGCTGGAGGGTTCATGGGAGTTTGCCCAACCAATCCACGTGTTTTGTGGATTTGGAGAGGGCATTTGACTGTGTCCCTCGTGGCGTCCTGTGGAGGGTGCTCTGGGAGTATGGGGTCCGGGGCCCTATGCTAAGGGCTGTCCGGTCCTTGTATGACAAGAGCAGTAGCTTGGTTCGCATTGCCCGCAGTAAGACAGACTTGTTCCCGGTACATGTTGGACTCCGGCAGGGCCTCCCTTTGTCACCGGTTCTGTTCATAATTTTTATGGACAGAATTTCTAGGTGCAGCCAGGGGCCGGAGGGTGTCCGGTTTGGGGACCACACAATTTTGTCTCTTCTTTTTGCGGATGATGTTGGTATGAGAATCAGCACCTCCAAATCCGAGGCCATGGTTCTCAATTGGAAAAGGGTGGCTTGCACACTTCAGGTTGGTGGAGAGTTCCTGCCTCAAGTGGAGGAGTTCAAATATCTTTGGGTCTTGTTCACGAGTGAGGGAAGGATGAAACAGGAGATTGACAGACGGATCGGTGCAGCTTCTGCAGTAATGCGGTCGATGTACCGGTCTGTCGTGGTAAAGAAGGAGCTGAGCTGCAAGGCTCAATCTACGTTCCTACGCTCACCTATGGTCATGAGCTGTGGGTCATGACCGAAAGGACAAGATCCCTGAAACAGGCGGCCGAAATTAGATTTCTCCGCAAGGGTGGCTGGGCGATCCCTTATAGATAGGGTGAGGAGCTCAGTCACTCGGGAGGAGCTCAGAGAAGAGCCGCTGCTCCCCCACATCGAGAGAGGCCAGCAGACGTGGGTTGGGCATCTGTTCCGGATGCATCCTGGACACCTTCCCGGGAAGGTGTTCGGGCGGGTCCCATCTGGAGGAGACCTCAGGGAAGCCCTAGGACACGCTGGAGGGATTATGTCTCCCGGCTGGCCTGGAAATGCCTCTGTGTTCCCCCGGAAGAGCTGGAGGAAGTGTTTTGGGAAAGTGAAGTCTGGGCATCTCTGCTTAGACTGCTGCCCCCGCGACCCGTCCCTGGATAAGCGGAAGAAGATGTTGATGATGATGACGAACCTGTTATCTCTGTAAAACTTCTTTGAGACAGTCTGTATTAAAAAGCACTATATAAATAAAGGTGACTTGACGTGACACAGTCACATCACGATCAACAGCAATTAATACTAAATTACTAAGAGATGTAGAAAGGAGCAACCTAACGATAATTACAAACAATCTGCAATAAGTGTCTCCAAAGTACCAACACATCTCAGTTTGCTTGATGCCCCCTATGGGCATCACAATAAGTCCAGTAAGCAGGTCGGTCACATCCAGAGAGAGAGTAATCAGGTTTGTTGGAGTGTGAAGCATAATGATGATGCATGATGGCATAATTATTTTTTTGATGCATAAACAGAACAATGGATTGAAGCTAGTCCTTCCTTGTGAACCTCTGAGTATGTGCCCGAGTACTTGATTTGTAGCCATTAATTAAAGGTATACTCCATCCAAAAATTTTTATTTCACCCTCATGTGCCAGATATTTATACTTAAAAAAAGCTTGATTTTAACCGTTATGGTTTCAAAGTTTGAAATGAGGTGGAATTTTGAATATTGTCATTGAATATTGCTTGATTTTTTCCTTAGAATGTGCAGTGATTATTAAAAAAGAAAAAATATATATATGACGAAAAATAACCTTTGTTCGTGGAACATTTTGTGCATCAGTGCATCACTTCTTATAAAATAGAAATAGGCAATAGATCAAAATATTAGTGATAGCCTTTTGTTTACTGTTAATGCGGTAATGCATAGAGTTAATTTTAGATTAAGAAAAAAAAAATGTGCAAGGGTATGTAAACCATTCTGGTTAAATATTGTAACGCTGGGTGAACTCAAAAAACAAAAGAAGAGTTGGATCCAAATGCAGAAATAGTTTAATAACAAAAGAAACATAACAAAATCACTGCAACCAGAGAACCGCAGGGAACAGATAACAGAATGAGCATCACCAAACATACATCCAACAAAGGACAACACCAGCCAAAGAACATGAGAAACACTTGGGTGTAAATACGCTCAAGGGGAGATTGGCAAACAAGACACACCTGGGAACAATCAGGAACTAATCAATAAGAAAAACTACAAAGGACTACAAAACTTGGCACAGAACAGGAAATAACAAAAGCAGGTTGCCGGTCAGGAGATGGCTAGTACCGCATCTTAGCACGTGGTGCGAAAGAAAGACAGCATGGGAGGTTAAGCGACAGCTGTGGTGTGAATGCAGAGAGTGAAGGGGGTAATTTAGATGAAGAAAATGATTCAAATAACATGACTTCTGATGAATGGACTCAAGTTGAGCAGATGTCTCAAACACATAGATAGAGGATCAGACTCTGAGGAGTACACTGGAGGAAGGAGGATGAGTATAAAGTTATCTTGATGTTTGAGACAATGGGTGAAATGAGTAATCCTATGCGATTAACAAACATACTTAAAGCTGTTGGGGAAATAAAATCAGCCAGACACTTAACCAATAATTGGGTGATTGTGATTTGTATGAACAAAAAACAACAAGATATGTTGACTAAAATGAAGGAGTTGAGGAGCAGGAGTTAAATGTCATGTGCCTGGCGAGATGACTGGCATTAAAGGGAACCCTGACTAGTGTGGCATGTTGGCCTTATAAGATTAACGTGGGCGTCAGCTATAAAAAGGTGATACAAAAACTGCAAATGTTTTTGTTTTTATTAAAAAAAAGTCGGAAATCCATTCACTTGTAGGCCGCCATAGTTATTTACGTCTCAATGCATTCTGGGTAATGACCTATATAGGTTGTAGCCTAGCCACTATAGCAGCTTTGTTTATTGTTTTTCCAATATACCGGCTAGCTAGCTACGTTTTGACAGTAGCGAGATGAACACGTCTGCCGTTAAGCCTTTTCAGTTTGAACCCGAGCGCACCGTAGGCTTAAATCAGGAGAATAACGACGTGCGTTAATGTCTGTGCGGCAACTGCTTGCCAATGCCAAGCGAGAACGACAGTGTTTGCTGTAAAGAGCTCCACTTTGTCACTTTTCTTACTATATATTCTCATCAGAATCACAATCAGCTTTATTGACCAGGTTTGCGCAAACAAACAAGGAATTTGACTCTGGTAATCTCTGAGGGTATTTCTGTGCATTAAACAGTGACTGCTTGGGGAGAATAAAGCAAACGACGCCATTAGATGACTAATCAGGATGCTCTCTGTCTTACATGCGCTTCATGAGGCACACACGCAAGGTCTCTCCCTCTCTGCCATGTGCGCGCGCTACACTGTTTGTAGCACAGTATGCGAGAGCTCTTGATTCCGGGAGATTTTAACTAATTTGCGGGCATCAGGGAGCCGCTATCAACATGCGGTAGACTCCTGGAACTTTCAGGAGACTTGGGATGTCTGCAGTTGCTGCACAAACACTATCTGTTTTGCCCCGCTCTTGCTTCCTCAACTCTCTAACAATCTTCATTTTCATACAACTCTTGAGTGGGCCTATCGTCTTCAGCGTTATTCTCCTGATTTAAGCCTACAGTGCACTCAGGTTCAAACTGAAAAGGCTGAACGGCAGACGTGTTCATCTCGCTACTGTCAAAACTTAGATCGCTAGCCGGTACGTTGGAAAAACAATAAACGAAGCTCCTATAGAGGCTACAGCCTATACACATCATTACCCAGAATGCATTGAGATGTAAATAACTATGCCAGCCTACAAGTGAATGGATTTTCAGCTTCTTTTAATAAAAACAAAAACATTTGGAGTGTTTTTGTATCACCTTTTTATAGCTGACGCCCATGTTAATCTTATGAGGCCAACATGCCGCACTAGTCGAGGTTCCCTTTAAAGGAGTGATTACTGGAGTTCCAATGTCTTTATCAGATGAGATATGAAGGAATCAGTTAAGCTGCCTCAGACGTTTTGTGAGGTACTTTCATGTGCAGAGTCATTGCCTGATAAGACAGCAAGGAAACATGTCAGCTGCCTCAGCTTTCAGGCGCAGCCTTTGAATTTGCGGTACAATGACATTGCGTCAGGAGCTGACTAGGAAAACACAAAATTAAAAGTTAGTTTGTATTCAAAGTCAGAGAAAACACACTAGAGCATTTTATTTATTTATTTATTTATTTTTAAGTACCTCAGCTGTCTGTGTCACAGGTGTGGTGCAGGCTGAAGAACAAGATGGAGTCCAAAGTACCAATTTAAAGACTTTTACTATTCCAAATATAACACACTGGTACAGGCAGACAAACAGGCAGAAGGTACTCACACGAAACATTAACAAGGACTGACTGAACAGCAGGAAACTAAATACAAACCACAAATCAACAATAACAAGGTGATCACAGGTGATACAGATGATGAAGACGATGAACAGGTGGGTAATTGAGAGAGTGAGTTCAGGTGTGAAGACACGAGGGATTCTGGGAAGTGTAGTGCAGACAAAGACGGTGACAGTCTGTATATCTTCTCAATTCTGCTTCATTTTAGGTTTCAAAAATTAGCATTCAATTGTATGAAGAAATTAGCTATTCTTTCTGCTTAGTAGTTTGACTCTTTCAGTTGATTTATATAGTGCTTAGTTAAAGTTAATGCACTGCAATATATAATGTGACTGTACCTATAGTCAATATTGGTTCAATAAAGTAGGGAAATCCAGTCCATAATTGTAATATTTACATTTTAATACAACAATTCAATAAAAAATAAGTTGATATTCATTTAATTTTAAACACAGTTATCTAAATTTTTACTGTTTTCATTCATGAATGAATCATCTGGTTGGAATGTATCAGTGAATGAATTATAGACTTGCCGCCACCTACTGGGGGTTTCAGTTTCATTTGAAAGTATCATATACAAAAAAGTATCATTTCATTTTTTTTTTCATTTCATATTTCTATATTAAAAATTTTACATTTAACACAACATTATTCCTGTAACTGTAATTGCAATGTAAATTCATCTAAGTAATAATAGTAATTTGAATTTGAATTTGTTCTTTATTTGTCATTGTTATAAATAACAACACAATAACCTTAGAGAATCCTACAATATAAGTGCAATAAAAAGTCCATAAAGTGCAATCCGTTATCTTACACCATTTGGCTCACCAACTTAGTACCAGTCGACAGGGACATGAAAATTATTGTCCATATAAACAATATACTACAGATTTTGAGATGTAGTATAGATACTACAGCAATGCATACAGCAGTTCCCAACTATTAGAGTTGCGTAAAGAGAGAAGTGGACTGCACCGGGGAAAAAAAACTGTGGGCCAATCTAGATTGATCTAGATCTAGATTGGGCCAATCTAATCATAAATAGTAATTTCTTTCTGTAATGCACAACATTGATTTTCCTCATTTGCCAATTCCAGCATAACGCCAAAAAATGTCATATTTATTTAAATAAAAAGAGAAATAAGTATAAGAGTATAACTTTTTCTTACTTGAGCACCTGCCCCCCAGAATGTCTATGCATGACCTCAGATTCTAGATACCAGGTCATACAGTGTCAATACCTACTTCAACAAACCTGAATGTCATAAACTTAGCCCTGGAATAAAAAAAAATTGATAAACTAAAGGAATATTTACACAGATGAGTAGGCTGATCTTTGTCTGCACAAAATTGGAAAGATGAAAAAAAAAATCATCTCAGCCAAATAAACAATAAGGCAGGAAGAACTAAGTCAAGTAAATTCAATTAAATTTAAAACAACTTCAAAATACCTCCCGTACATTTTTCTTTTTTAATAATGAGCTTATGGCAAATAAACAAAGACATTTTGTATCTGGTGTGTTCACATTCAGTTTACAAACTGAGATGAAATAAATAAATCAACAGTTCCTCTTCTCATGAATAATTGGTAAAAATCATGAACAATTTTTAAAAATGTCCAAGTGAGAGGATGCTGGATCAAATATTTTAAGAGTTAGGATGTGTTTAACTGATATTTTAAACCAGCGGTAAAATAAAGCATATATAAGAGGATTCAGACCACTGCTAACATACAAAGTCCATGTTAGAAACGTCATTGTATTGGAAGAGATTACTGTAGTCCCTGTTAAGCCCAATTTATACTTCTACGTCGAACTTACGCCGTAGCTACGGCGTAGGCTGTGCGTAGCGCGCGTACCCTTCGGTGTACCCTGACGTGCACCTCTCCAAAAATGTAACAACGCGTCAATTCTACGCGGACGCAAGCGCTGTGATTGGTCTGCTCAAACCGCTCCCTCGGGTTTCACATGCTCCCTCTGCGTGCATCAACGCGGACAACGACGCAGAAGTATAAATTAAAACCAATGCGTAGTCTACGGCGTAGAGGCTCCGGCGTAGGTCCGACGCAGAAGTATAAATCAGCCTTTAAGGACAATATATAGTACGGAATATAGCACAGCAGATAAACTGTCACAATGATTGCTAATGTCAGAGCAGCTTTACTCTCAGATTTCTTCCTCACTGATCCTTCCATTACACATTTACCACCCTTCATCAGAGAGTTTATAACTTTCACTTGCTGATGTACAACATAAAATATCCTTAAATATGCAGTGATCATCACAATACAAGGCAACAGGAAGGAATCTATCATATCAGTGATTCTCCAAGTAAAATTCATTATAAAGAAGCACTCTCCAAAACACCCTTCTCTGTTTGAAATGTCTAAATAGCTGCTGTTAATTACAATACTGACATTATAAGCTAAAGAACAAAACCAGGAGAGACAAATGCTCATCAAAGTTTTAGTTGTGGTTATTTTCTGTGGGTACAGTAAGTAAAGGGTGACACACAGCCATATAACGATCAACAGCAACTAAAACGTACTCGGTTACTAACGTAACCTCGGTTCTCTCTAGAGAGGGAACGAGTACTGCGTAATATCTTACGCTATGGGGAAAACCTCTTTTCCACGAGATATTGAAGCAAAAAATTATCCTTAATTTTGAATTAATGTAAAACGCTGTGCGGCAGCATGCAGACATAGGTAAGACGGCTCGCGCGCCTATTGGCTGCCCTGCGGCAACAACAGCAGCCTATCGAGAGAGGCACTGCGTGACGTGATACCCAATGGGGGCGCTTCGCGCCCATTTCGTCACGTCCCGCCAGAATAGGCGTGGCCTTGGCCTATAAATACGCTCGACAGGCTGATACAAACTGGTTTTCATCACTGAAGCAAACCAGCGCTGTTGTATGCACGGCAAGATACGCAGTACTCGTTCCCTCTCTAGAGAGAACCAAGGTTACGTTAGTAACCGAGTACGTTCTCTTACGAGAGTATCTCTCGTACTGCGTAATATCTTATGCTATGGGGAACACAATGCAACACGCTGTGCGTACTGGGATCCGACACCAAAGTCCCAAGGGCAGTAGCCCGGGGCTCATATAGTGCATAATCACCGTAGACTCACAGAGAGTCGGAGAAGAGAGGCTACAAGCATCATTCCCCATGAAACAGCATCCCACAGGAGCTAGTTATGTTAACAGTGTTTCACGCAGACAGGGTGAACGTGTTCAGCCTGAACTGGTTATAAGTACGGTTATTCAACACCCATGGAGCTGTTCTATCGATCTGTGAGTGATGCACAAGCAAAACTCAGCATTCTGCGCCGGCGCAGCGGGGCAGATAGTACTGAATTCTAGACCGACAGCAGCTTGGCCTGTAAGGCGGGAACCTCTAGGTTATAAAACCTTATAAATGTAGACGGCGAGGCCCAGCCTGCCGCCATACAGATATCTTACAAGGAAATCCCGCTAGACCACGCCCACGACGAGGCCACGCCCCTCGTGGAGTGCACTCTGACACCCAAAGGGCATCGACTATCCATCTGGATAAGCTCTGTTTTGATGCAGCCAGTCCCTTGGAGCGTCTGCCAAACAAAACGAAGAGCTGCTCAGTCTGTCTGAAGACAGACGAGCGGGACACATAACCTCTCAGTGCCCTGACAGGGCAGAGGAGACTCGCATCCTCCTCCTCCTCATCATGAACCGGGAGGGCGCACAGGGAAATAACCTGGGCCCTGAACGGTGTGTTGAGGGATTTGGGCATGTACCCGTGCCATGGTTTGAGTATGACTTTTGAGTCGTTAGGCCCAAACTCCATGCATGACGCGCTTACTGAAAACGCTTGCAAGTCCCCTACGAGAGCGAGAGCCATAAGGAATACCATTTTGAGAGACAGATGTTTCATGTCTGACAAATGGATTAGCTCGAATGGGGCACCTTTCATGGCTTCAAAAACAGTAGAAAGGTCCCACACAGGGACTGAGGGGGGTCTGGGAGGATTCAGCCTCCGAGCTCCCCTGAGGAATTGCACGACCAGGTCGTTTTTCCCCAGTGACTGGCCAGACGTCGGTTTTGCAAACGCTGCTATGGCCGCCACGTATACTTTGAGCGTGGATGGGGTTCTGCCCTTATCCAGCAGCTCCTGAAGGAAGGAGAGCACTTCCGTAACCCCGCAGTCTGCGGGTGAAAAGCCCTGAGCTTGACACCAGGCAGAGAACACCGACCACTTTGAGGAATAGAGCCGTCTAGTAGACGGGGCTCTAGCCTGCGTGATTGTGTTTAACACTCCCTCTGGGAGGTTAGCGGGTACCCGTTGATGGCCCATGCATGTAGGGACCATAAATCCGGGCGAGAATGCCAAATCGAGCCCTTTGCCTGAGAGAGGAGGTCTCACCTCACCTGTATCGGCCACGGGGCAGTGCTGGTCAGCCGCATCAGGACTGGGAACCAATTCTGGTTCGTCCAGAGCGGAGCCACGAGCAGCACTGGGCATCCGTTTTCCCTGATTCGTTCCAGCACTTGAGGCAGGAGCGAGACGGGGGGAAAAGCATAGAGGGGGCAGCGGGGCCATACGTGGGCCAGCGCATCCCTGCTCTTGGAGAAAAAGTTCGGACAGTGAGCGTTTTCTTGGGACGCGAACAAGTCCACCTGCGCTCTGCCGAATGTCTCCCACAGCAGTTGGATCGTCTACGGGTGCAGCGACCATTCCCCTGCTGGGACATTGTTTCTGGACAGATAGTCTGGTCCCAGATTCAGGCGACCAGGCACATGCGCTGCTTTCAGTGAAACAGGTTGTGCTGAGCCCAGACCAGGAGGCGTTCCGTCAGCCTGTAAAGGTTTCGGGACCTGACGCCACCCTGGCGATTTATGTATGCCACCACTGACATGTTGTCCGACCGGACTAAGACGTGGCGGCCTTTTATCTGGGGACAAACGCGCCGTAGCGCGTTGTCGACTGCCAGCATTTCCAGACAGTTTATGTGTAGGAGCTTTTCCCGTTCTGACCACTGGCCAAAGAACGGTCTGCCCTCGAGCAGCGCTCCCCATCCCGAGGTGGAGGTGTCCGTGGACACCACCGTCACACTCGAGGGAGTCCCCAGACTCACGCCTGACTGATACCAGTCGGCTATTTTCCAAGGTTCCAGAGCCGAAACGCATTTCATGTCGACCCTGAGGCGAAACAGACCAGAGGTCCATGCCCGGGGTGGAACTCGCGCTTTCAGCCATAACTGCAGTGGGCGTATGCGAAGCAGGCCCAGCTGAAGTACCGAAGATGCCGAGGCCATGAGGCCCAGCATTTTCTGAAACCTTTTGAGCGGGACTATAGAGCCGCGGCGAAAGGATGTCTCGGCGCGCTGAATGTCCAGTTCGCGCTCCGGCGACAGTCGTGCTATCATAGACAGCGAGTCCCGCACTGTTCCCAGAAAATAGATTTTCTGGCTGGGAAACAGCTAACTCTTCGACCAATTGACTGTGAGACCCAGATTCTCGAGATGCTCGAGTAATGTGGTTCTGTGTTCTATGAGCTCTGAATGTGATCGAGCTAGAATCAGACAATCGTCCATGTAGTTCAAAACTTGCATGCCCTGAAGTCTCAGGGGTGCGAGGGCCGAGTCCATGCATTTTCGTAAATGTACGGGGTGCTAGGGATAGGCCGAACGGTAGGACTGTGTATTGATATGCCTGGCCCTCGAAGGCGAATTTCAAGAATCGTCTGTGACGTGACGCTATTTGTTTTTGGAAAAAGGCGTCTTTCAGATCTATTGACATAAACCAGTCTCCCTGGCGCACTTGCGCGAGGATTTTCCTGGTTGTCAGCATTCTGAACTGGCGCTTCATAAGCACTCTGTTCAGCTGTCGCAGATCTAGAATGGGTCTAGACACAGCCAGGCCTGGACAGCAGTCAGGTCGGCAGTCTTACCCATGATTGCGGTTTTGAGTAATGAAACAGGCTGGGAGTTTTTAAAAGCCTCAGGAATCTTTTGCAGGTGTTTAGAGTTAATTAGTTGATTCAGATGATTAGGTTAATAGCTCGTTTAGAGAACCTTTTCATGATATGCTAATTTTTTGAGATAAGAATTTTGGGTTTTCATGAGCTGTATGCCAAAATCATCAGTATTAAAACAATAAAAGACCTGAAATATTTCAGTTGGTGTGCAATGAATCTAAAATATATGAAAGTTAAATTTTTATCATTACATTATGGAAAATAATGAACTTTATCACAATATGCAAATTTTTTTAGAAGGACCTGTTAGATGAGATACTTCATTGTTTACCGTGGTTTCGACTCGCGCCGTGTAACGGCGGGGATGTCGAGCGAACTGTAGCGAATAGCCTCTTTTTATAGTGTTCAACACCCATTCTGATACCCCGGGAAGCTTTGCCCACGTCTCTGCGTGAATAGCTAGAGGTAGAATGAAATTTTTTTTTTTTCACAATCGACATGAGTCGATTTTATTTGTGCTAGCCCTGAACTGTGGCGGGCTGTGTCTGTGTGTGGGAATGGGCACTGAGACGTGGGCATTCTTACAACACTCATAACACCATCGGCCGTGGCCGGAATACCAGAAAATACATTCTTTTTTGGGATTTATCTGGTTTGCCGTAAAAATGGCGTTTGTGTGCAGGCAAGCGGGCTGTGGTACCGGCTTGTTTACTGCGAAATACACTGGAACAGTCACATTGTTTGGAACTGAACGAGCGAGAAGTTTCGGTGGAGTCTGGCCGCGGCGAGACTTAAACACCGTGGGTCTTAGCTGACTGTATGTGTGTTGGTTTCGTTTTACAGAAACCGTGGTACATGCAGTGTGTAGTGTTTGTGGGCACTGGGTTGTGGGCACATTCACTACATTTAATGCACAATTGACATGAGTCGACCTCATTTGTGCGAGCCCTGCACTGTGGCGGGCTGTGTTTGTGTGTAGAAATGAACACTGGGCTGTGGGCATTTTTATTACACTCATAACACCATCGGCTGTGGCCGGAATACCAGAAAATACACTGCTTATATGATTTTTCTGGGTCGCCGTGGAAATGGCATTTGTGTGCAGGCAAGCGGGCCATGGTACCGGCTTGTTTACTGCAAAATACACTGGAACAGTCGCATTTTCTGGAACTGAACGAGCGAAAGTTCGGTGGAAGTCTGGCCGCGGCGAGACTTTTTTTTTATCTGCTCCGAGAGCTGGGATCGAACACGGGTCTCTCGTGCAGATAAGAGAGTGTCATCACAGTTTTGTGTGTGTGTTGCCGTTTGTTTGCAGGCGTGCGTGTTATACAACAGGCTCATTGCTGCAATATTGACATTTTCAGCCGCTCAGACTATGAGGAGCTGAGAAATGTTTGAGAAATGGAGATTGGTCTGGCCTCGGCGGGACTGTCAGGTGTGGGGTTGAGGAGATGAAGCAAGGACTCAATTGCAGGAAAAATGGGTTTTTATTACCTATTAAAAATAAAAACAAATGCAAACAAAACTACCCCGTAGGGGAAAACAAATGACTTGGCTGACTTGACTGACTTGACACAAGGGGTAAAACACCAGGTACATACGACAACGAAACAGCACAGGACTGCAAACAGAGGGAGAATAAATAGGGAGACCAAACAAAGGAGTAATGAGGGAGGACAGGTGGGGCAAATGAATCAATCAGGTAACGAGGGAGGACAGGTGGGGCAAACAAATCAATAATCAGGTAACAAGATGGGAGGGGCTAGACAATCAACAGGAGAGCACATGGCACAAGGAAACATGACAAGCCATGTGCTCACACCAAACATGACTTGAACACAAGCACATGGCAAGTAAAACAAATCACCAGCCATGTGCTCACACAAAACAAGACAACATGAAAGCACACAGCTAGTGTAAACAAGCTGCGTGCTACACAGCACAAGACAAAACATGAGTGTCAGGGCTCTGTCACAAAACCAAGAAATAGACAAGACAGAAGTGACAGAACCCTGACAGGGACAAAAACACACTCTTTCCTCATTTCGCCGGTGACGCGTGCCCACGGGTTGAGAGCGTCATCACAGTTTTGTGTGTTTCGGCATTTGTTTGCAGGCGTGCGTGTTATACAACAGGCTCATTGCCGCAATATTTGACATTTTCAGCCGCTCAGACGAGGAGCTGAGAAATGTTTGAGAAATGGAGATTCACACACACACACTCTTTCCTCATTTCGCCGGTGACGCATGTCCACGGGTTGAGAGAGTCATCACAGTTTTGTGTGTTTCGGCATTTGTTTGCAGGCGTGCGTGTTATACAACAGGCTCATTGCCGCAATATTGACATTTTTCAGCCGCTCAGACAACGAGGAGCTGAGAAATGTTTGAGAAATGGAGATTCACACACACACACTCTTTCCTCATTTCGCCAGTGACGCATGTCCACGGGGGGCGGGGTAGCTTTCTTATAACGTAAAGAAAGCTAGCCGCGCCGCGGTTTTGATGCTGGCCCGTTTCCCTGACGACTCGCGGCCAGAGGGGGGGAGGTCCACAGAGCTCGCCCAATCCTCACTGTCCGACGCCAGGATAGAGCAGCTGGCCTTCTCTACAGATGCAGCCATCTCGTCGTCATTAACGGCGGAAGCGGCGGCCGTTGTCCGGCAGCGAGCGACTTGAGTGAAGCTGGTGAAGCTGGCGGGCGAACCGGCGAGCTTTCACGGGCTGGAGAAGGCTCGGGGACCCGCTGAGTACGGCGTTTTTACGGCACGGCACTACGGCGGGCGGAAGAGCAGGCTCTGAGAAGGATGCCAGGCGAGTCCTCAGTCACCATGGGCATCAGCTCGTAATGAGGGCATTCGCCATCAGCGAGCGCGAGAGCCGCGTTATCCTCACCCAGGCAGGAAGCGCAGATGACGGTCCCCGTCGCTGAGTGTGGCTCGGCACGAGCCGCAGGATCTTTGCATCTTTAAAAAGACGCAGCTCTTTTAGGAGAGAGGGAGATATACAGTGAGAGTGTGAGTCGCAGCGGCGAACACACACTCTTAGCAGTGAAAGACGCCGGAAAGCGTAGCAGGTACTGCGGCTGAAGGCGGCGAGGTGAAGGCCAGCGGCTTCAGGCTCGAAGGCTCGTCCCGCAGAAGGCTTTCTGTCAACGGCGCGGCTTCTCACTCCGGATCCAGCAATGCAGTAGTGCTTCGCTGAAGAGATGAAAATCAGTTTGTATCAGCCTGTCGAGCGTATTTATAGGCCAAGGCCACGCCTATTCTGCCGGGACATGACGAAATGGGCACGAAGCGCCCCCATTGGGTATCACGTCACGCAGGGCCTCTCTCGATAGGCTGCTGCTGTTGCCGCAGGGCAGCCAATAGGCGCGCGAGCCGTCTTGCCTATGTCTGCATGCTGCCGCACAGCGTTTTACATTAATTCAAAATTAAGGATAATTTTTGGCTTCAATATCTTGTGGAAAAGAGGTTCCCTTTCGAGGGAACTCAACACTGCGTCGAGAATCGACACTTTGGGGACGCTCCCTTAGCGTGCGCCTCTGAAGTAAGAATGAAACTAATCCAATCCTGATTAGTGTTGCGTCACGACGTAACATGTGACGGCACATAAAAGTGACGCCGGCACACACACACATTAGCTTTTCGCTCTTCAGCAAGCGCTCTCTGTGAAACTGTCTGTCTTATTTGATGTTGTTTGTCTGTGCTAAGCTCTATATTATGGCGAGTGAACAATACACTAAGTGTGTGCACCCCTGCCCAAGATTATATATATGCCACGGGTGGGGACACGCATCAGCTGTGTGTGTGTGTATTGTTTAGGGGCGCAGCACGCACTGTCAGCTCTCGAGAGGGCTGCCTGTGCACACTGTGAAGCACTTCCTATTAGAGTGCTGCGCTCCCGCTTGGCTATATTATTTCCTGATGATGGCCAGGCTCGTGATCCCCGCGATTTGGGTCCCGCGTCCGGTGAGGCGGCGCGACGGCTTAGAGCGTGGAGATCACAGAAGGATCTCGCGGATAAGAACGAGACTGCTGAGGCACCTTTTCTCTCATCATCCGCAGATTCTATGACTCGTTCACGACGCAGAAGCCCGCGATGCGGCATCTTCTGGCCGTGATGAGTGCCCAGTGCTCGAGATATCTGTTTATAAGGAAGTAGATGTGCTCAGCATCGGGAACGAGCAACATGAGTCACACTCGCCGGCTTATGTTTCTGCTTATGTAGAGCTCGTGGAGGTTGTGATGCGTGCTGTGGCCAGACTAAATAAATAAATAAATATATATATATTAGGGTGCATCAAATTTGAATGGGAAATTTTAATTTCAAAATATCAATTTGGCTGGCATTGCATTTTGTTCCAATTAGCATAAAAATGACTTTTGCAAAGTTTTGAGGAATTCCATTGAGATTTAGGGGTGCCACCTAACACATGAATTTTGGCGAAATTTGGAAAAATGTGCAATTTTTAGTCTAATTGCCAAAAGGTTGACCTGGAAATGTTGAGTACAGTGAACTTCTATACAGTAACATGTTCTATAGGGTTATCAAAGTAAAAGTTGTTTGTTTGCCCTTTGGGCAACTTGGGCATTTCTCAGAATTCAACTTTCAAGATTCTCCATTCATTTGTCCTATAGACAAAATGAATGGAGGTCAATGGGACATGTTCACGTGGCCTTACCCTGAATTTTGTGCAGCAGTGATGGATGTCGGACACACATCTAAATAATACTTCATTACATTTGTATAGCGCTTTTCTCGACACTCAAAGCGCTTTACATTGAAGGGGGAATCTCCTCAAACACCACCAATGTGCAGCTCCACCTGGATGATGCGACGGCAGCCATATTGCACCAGAACGCCCACCACACACCAGCTTACTGGTGGAGAGGAGACAGTGATGAAACCAATCAGTTTATATGGGGATGATTAGGAGGCCATGATGGACAGAGGCCACTGGGCAAATTGGGCCAGGATGCCGGGATTACACCCCTACTCTTTCGAAAGACATCCTGGGATGTTTTTTATGACCACAGAGAGTCAGGACCTCGGTTTAACATCTCATACGAAGGACGGTGTAGTGTCCCAGTCACTTTAATGGTGCGTTAGGACCCACACAGACCACAGGGTGAGCGCCCCTGCTGGCCTCACTAACACCTCTTTCGGCAGCAACCTGGTTTTCTCAGGAGGTGTCCCATCCAGGTACTAACCAGGCTCAGCCCTGCTTAGCTTCAGTGGGCAACCAGTCTTGGGCTATAGGGTGATATGGCTGCTGTTTTTTTTCAGTGCTAAAGCGCTGCTCAGGGATGTGCATGGGGAGATCAGCTTGTGCTCCAAGATCGCTCTGGCAAGTGCACGCTTGTCATTATTGAGCACCTTGCTGCTGAAGAGAGCCAGGGGTAGCATCTCACCGGTCAGGTACCAGCGATGTCTCTCCAGCACCTTGATCGCTGATGCTGGAATGCCCTCATCTACAGCCTTGTATGCCTGCAGGTGGTGGTAGAGTGTCAGGTCATTCCAGGCAGCATCTACAGCTTTTTCACAGGTCAACCACCACTTTGCATGGATGTGTGTAATGAAAATGGCAAATGCCTGAATCTTCGGCACCTGCTGCCGTGTGGTGATTGTGCCCTGGGGAAGCAATGCGATGTGCTGCTCCATCAAGGAGCTAGAGAGTATAGAGCAACTTGGCCATCCATCATGCCTTGTGGAGCACTCCCGGTCGTTGGAAGGTCACTGCAGTCTGCTCTTCACCATCTGCATCCAGAAACACAAGATACAGCTGCACAAACTCATGGTAGTCACCTCGCTTGTGGTCAGTGACTTCTTTTGCGCACCTGACAAGTTCAGCAAGTAAATTGCCCAGGAGTGGTTGCTCGGTGTTGCCAGGAATGTAGCGGGACCATTGGCTGCTGGGTTCTTGTGGTAACAGGTTCCATTTCTCTCTCAGACGTGTGAACAAGGTAACCTCTGGCGATCGTGATGACTCCACCTTCAGGTCTGTGAAAACCTGGTTCAGGAGGACCTCACCAATGTGGTGCCGACACCCAGACCAAAGCAGTGGTTGGCCCAGTGAGAGCTGTATAGCAATGCAGGCTGCTGCGAGATGGTTGGTGTTTAACGCAGTGGTGTCAAATGCCATGTTGACAACCTGGTCAGCGCAGCACCAGTCCTTCAGCAACTTGCATGTCAACCGGGCAATGATCACTCCACATGCCTCATTGGTCTGCTTCTTATACGCCGGGACACCAAGCAGTTTCAGCCGCTCTGCATCTCCAACCACCACTGTAAGACGCTCCTCCAACTGGCGCACATTGCTGAGCATCGGTGTTAACTTGCTGTCCCAGTGTAGGGTGCACAATGGAGGTGGTGTCCAATGCTTGTGCTGTTCCTCACTGATTGTCTCCAGCACTTGGCGTCTTGCTCAGTCAGCTGTTGCGTAAGATGCAGAGAGATGTGTACATTCACCGCCTGACTCTGCAACAAGACCACGCGTGAAGGCAGCCTGTTGCATTGGTGACATCTTCAACCTTGTAGCCAGTGACACGACACTTGGTTAGCTAAGGATGTCATATGGAATGAAGACGTTTGTTCCAGTCTTTTTATGCTTGTGGGATGGTTCGCCCTCGGATGGTTCGCCCTCAGATGGTGGATAGACTGTGTTAGTGTCCTCCTCTGACTCCTCATCACTCTCTGACTCCAAGCTGGACATTGCCGTCATCTCCTCCAGCTCCTTTTCACACCGGGACTGCCTGGCTGCTGCGGCATCTTGACACTCCTCTCGCTGCTTCACCTTGAGCTGCAGCTTTTTATCCAATACACCAAATGTGGCCACTCTGTCAGTCTTCATGCAGGCCAAGAAAGCTAGGTCACGACTACAGATATGATATTAATATGTAATAATACATACCCAACACAGAAAGATCACCTCAAACAGAAAGATCACCTCAGTTTTCTTGAGCTGTAGTATTGTTAACCTCAGATCCCCATGGCAACCATTGAGCACTGTTAACCACTTTATCCAACAAAAACACATGTGTGGTGGCACCCCTGAATCATCATGTACTGGACAAATATTTTGCATGTGGTGTTTCAACATATATTGGAACACTTTTAGCACCCAGCCATATCAAAATTCAAGAAATGTGTTTTTTGATGCACCCTAATATATATATATATATATATATATATATATATATATATATATATATATATATATATATATATCAGCTGGCCACAAAATAAGCAGGATGATCTCCGTCAAAATGAACTAGACGAGAGATTCCTGCAGCACCGTTCACAACCTCAGAGCCGGGGCTTACTGTTTTTCCCAGATCTTTATATTAAAAAAAAAAAAAAAAAAAAAAAAAAAAAAAAAAATATATATATATATATATATATATATATATATGTGTAGATCCTGGGAAAAACCCCACTCTTTACGCATCTCACCACATTCATTATATGTTTATTCGAATGTGGTGGGTGCGAGAGAGTCGGGTTATGGCAAGATGCCGCAGATGGAGGAAGCTTTAGAGAGCTATCTTTCTCCTTTTCCAGCAGCTTCACTTTAAGCCCCGGCGCTGCCCAACAAACCGTGCAGGGACACCTCTGCACTGGTTGGCTGGGCTTATATGGTGCAGGAAATCGATGTTGCTCTTCCGCCGTTAAAAACGTTTCGGGACACATCGGTTTCCAGCGAACGCAGGCTGCACTGTCCACCCCACATTTTTGCGGCCAGGCAGCATTCGCGTTCGCCAATCGAGAATCATTTTCGGTCCAGCCCTGCCGGAAACCCGCTTCAGGGGGTCGAGAACGAATCCCGATTAATAAACGAAGCCAGGCTCGAGAGCCTGGTTCCTTTGGTAAAATATTTAGAAAAGAAAAGGTCAGGCTGGTGCGTGCCTGCACTCTATGACGATTTTGCAGGCGTACCAGGCCGATCTTCTTAAAGATCTAAGTGAGGCAAATATTTCCTGTTGGCCGCTCCGCTATCTCCTTCTGGCCTGTTTTCCAACGCTGTCACTAAAGTCGTTGACAGGTTTCAGGAAGCGAAAAAAAAAAAAAGAGCGTTGC
This sequence comes from Gila orcuttii, assembly GCA_026230005.1. NCBI lineage: Eukaryota > Metazoa > Chordata > Actinopteri > Cypriniformes > Leuciscidae > Gila > Gila orcuttii. The sequence goes on from JAPDVR010000024.1 coordinate 27,009,302, forward strand.
CTCTACAGCCCCTCCTGCGGGAGTTTGGCAACAGAGGAAGCACTCTCAACCGAAGTCCTCCAGCCAGAAGGGTGACCTGAGGGCTGTCCTTCAGGCGAGGAGGTCCTAATGGTAGTGTAGGACCTCTGAGGGCTTTTGAATCGTTCTTTAAGGAGATTCAGGTTCAAAATGCTTACTATTCCCATTATCGTGGACCAAATCAGATCCGAGGACTGGTTTGTCACGATGGATCTAAAAGACGCTTATTTCATGTCTCCATCCTTCCATGTCACAGGAGGTTCCTGAGGTTGCTTTCGGGGGCGAAGCATACCAATATCGGGTTCTTCCATTCGGCCTAGCACTCTCTCCCCGCACGTTCACAAAGTGTATGGATGCGGCTCTGGCTCCACTGAGGCTTCAGGGCATCCGTATACTGAATTACATCGACGACTGGCTCATATTGGCCCAGTCTCGAGAAATGGCAGTTCGGCATCGAGATGTCGTCCTTGGCCACATTCAGAACCGGGGGTTGAGGCTCAACACTAAGAAAAATGTGTTGGACCCAGCTCAGAAGACTACTCTTCTGGGCGTGGTATAGAATTCGGTTACGATGCGGGCACGTATGTCTCCCGCTCGTATCGAATCCATCCTGGCCATGGTGTCCGGGATAAAGCTAGGCCAGGCCATCACTGTAAAGCAATTTCAAAGACTGCTGGGCCTCATAACAGCGGCATCCAACATAATTCCTTTGGGCCTGCTTCACATGAGGCCCCTTCAGTGGTGGCTCAAAGCCCAGGGTTCCGTATTATAAAGGTTACGCGGAGATGCCTTCGTTCCCTATTAATATGGAAGAAACCTTGGTTCTTGTCCCAAGGGCTAGTGTTGTCAAGGGCGTCATGTCTCCGGGAAACTGTTTCGACAGACGCTTCCCTCGCTGGCTGGGGCGCGGTCTCGGACGGCCGCTTTGCCAGGGGTCTGTGGCAGGACCATCATCATTCTTGGCATATAAATTGCCTAGAGATGTTGGCTGTGTTCAGGGCTCTGAGGAGCTTCCTCACAGACATCAAAGGTTACCACGTCTAACAGTGGTAGCTTATCTAAACCGACAAAGGACACTCAGATCGTGCCCTCTATCCAGATTGGCGCATCAGATCATTTTATGGTCCCAAGGGAAAATATTATCTATAAGAGCAATATATGTCCCGGGGGTTCTGAATCAGGGAGCAGACATCCTGTCGAGGCAGGGGCTGAGGCCCGGGGAATGGAGACTCCATCCAGAGGTGGTGGAGTTGATATGGCAGAGCTTTGGACCAGTGGAAGTGGATCTATTTGCGTCTCGAGGGACGTCCGTCCCACTGTCCACTTTGGTTCTCCCTCACTCATCCAGCCCCGCTGGGGTTGGATGCCATGGTACAGGCCTGGCCGAGTCTTCGCCTGTACACTTTTTCCCTGATCGCTCTGCTCCCGGGAGTCCTGGAGAGGGTCCGTCAGGAGGGCATCAGTCTTCTTCTGATAGCCCTGCTTTGGCCAGCCCGAGTATGGTTTTCAGACTTAATTTCACTCCTGATAGCTCCGCCATGGCAGATTCCTCTGAGGAGGGATCTGTTGTCTCAGGCGGAGGGCACTATATTCCATCCTCATCCAGAGCTGTGGAAATTGTGGGTCTGGCTTCTGAGGGGGCTCAGTACCTAGATGCTGGTCTATCATCTGGGGTGGTCGAAACCATACTAATCTCTAGGGCTCCGTCTACTAGGAGATTATATGGCCTCAAGTGGAATGTTTTTCTACTTGGTGTAGATAACTTGAGTTAGGCCCAGTTAACTGCCCAATGGCTTCAGTTCTGGAGTTTCTTCGAGATCGTTTTTCTGCAAATCTCTCCCCATCCACACGTAGGGTGTACGTGGCTGCCATTGCGGCGTTCCATGCACCACTAAATGTTGGGCCTTTGGGGAGGCACCAACTGGTCATACTATTTCTCCATGGTATTGGAGGATGAGACCGACAGTCAGGTCCAGGGTTCCTTCCTGGGTCCTGGCGGTGGTTTTCGAAGGGCTATCCCTGGATCCCTTCGAATACCTCCAGTCGGCTTCGCCTAGGACCTCACGTTCAAGATAGCCTTTCTCTTAGCTATTTCTTTAAAGAGACTGGGAGATCTCCAAGCCCTGGCATTATCGCCAGCTTGCTTGGGGTGTCCCCCCGGCGGAGTTAAGGCCATCCTGCATCCAAGACCCAGCTATGTGCCTTAAATGCAATTTTTCATGGCTAGGTCCATGGTCCTGCAAGTATTTCATCCTCCACATCATGTCGGCAAAAAAGGAGAGGTTCCTTGCTCTGCCAGTCAGAGTTCCGAGTATTTACCTTGAGAGGTCGTCTTCTTGGAGGAGGTCGGACCTACTGTAGTGTGTTTTGGATCACCTATTAGGGGCTCCCGGCTATACAAACCATAAGTAGGCCTGCAAGGTGCGCAATTTGCCTTCACCTTTGGCCGCAAGGGCTCATTCTACTAGAGGCATGGCGTCCTCTAGGGCCCTCCTCTCGAGAGTGCCCCCTCCAGGAGATCTGTGAGGCAGCCGGTTGGGCTACCCCACACACTTTTATCAGGTTTTTAGTCTGCACCTCCCTAGTACGCATGGCGCACATGTGCTCTCGTCCTAGCTAGTGCCTGAGATCAGATTCACTCTAGGGCAGGCCTGTCTTCGGTGCGTGGCCTAGTGGGCATTCGTTCCCCAAAGTGTCGATTCTCGACGCAGTGTTGAGTTCCCTCGAAAGGGAACGTCTCGGGTTATGACTATAACCCTTGTTCCCTGAGAAGGGAACGAGACACTGCGTCGTCCTGCCACGCCCCTCGAGGCCTGAGAGCGTCTTGCTTCATCGCTAGGCTAATGTGTGTGTGTGCCGGAGTCACTTTTATGTGCCGTCACATGTTACGTCGTGACGCAACACCAATCAGGATTGGATTAGTTTCATTCTTACTTCAGAGGCGCATGCTAAGGGAGCGTCCCCAAAGTGTCGATTCTCGACGCAGTGTCTCGTTCCCTTCTCAGGGAACAAGGGTTATAGTCATAACCCGAGACGTTTTCCCCATAGCGTAAGATATTACGCAGTACGAGAGATACTCTCGTAAGATAACTAAATTACTAAGAGATGATGAGCCGAGCACTCCAAGGATTATCATAAACAGTCTGCAGAAAGTGTCTCCAAAGTACCAACACATCTCAATCAGCCTAGTAGCCTCTATTGGCATGACAATAACTCCCATAAGCAGGTCGGCTACAGCCAGAGAGTGAATAATCAGGTTTGTTGGAGTGTGAAGCTGCTTGTAGTGAGAGATGGACATGATCACCAGCAGGTGACCAGGGCGGAGCTGGCAGTGCAGGCGGCCAGGGCGGAGCTGGCAGTGCAGGCGGCCAGGGCGGAGCTGGACGTGCAGGCGGCCAGGGTGGAGCTGGCAGTGCAGGCGGCCAGGGCGGAGCAGGACGTGCAGGCGAAGCGAAGGGCGGCGAAGGCTCTGTGCTGGACGGGACCAGCGGCGAAGGCTCTGTGCTGGACGGGACCAGCGGCGAAGGCTCTGTGCTGGACGGGACCAGCGGCGAAGGTTCTGTGCTGGACGGGACCAGCGGCGAAGGCTCTGTGCTGGACGGGACCAGCGGCGAAGGCTCTGTGCTGGACGGGACCAGCGGCGAAGGCTCTGTGCTGGACGGGACCAGCGGCGAAGGCTCTGTGCTGGCGTGAAGCTCAGGCTCCGTGGGGCCCACTGTGAGCGGCGATTCACAGGCCACCAGCACCCACTCTACGAAGGCAGCGAAATTCCCCCGAGGCCCATCTCCGGGCAGGCGTGCTTTGGTATCAGCGTTGAGGCCTGCCCGGAAGAACACACAGAGGCTGGTGTCATCATAATGAGCTAGAGGTACCAAGTCCAAATACCTCTGTGTGTGGGCCTCGAGGGACTGATCCTCCTGGGAAAGGAGAAGGATCTGGACTGCTGCAAAATCCATATTGTTTAGCAGGTCGGTCCTTCTGACACGGGGTGTGTGGGTTGAAGGAGAAGACTGAGTCAAAACGCTTCAATTCAAACATTTACTATTACAAAATAAAACAAACTGGTACAGGCAAGTAGACGGGCTTGAAGATTAACATCACAAAACACCGAAACATTAACAAGGACCGACAATGACAGACTGAACAGAAGCAAACTAAATACTGAAACAGATCAAACATAACAGGGTAAACACAGGTGACACGGATGATTAAGACGAAGAACAGGTGGGTGATTGAGGGAGTGAGTTCAGGTGTCGAGACAAGAAGGATTCTGGGTAGTGTAGTGAAGACGAAGACAGACTGGTGCAGACGAGGACTGTGACAGGAGCATTGTAAGTCCCACATTATTTTCAGTAATGATTAATGACATATATGTAAATATACCAGTAGGTGTGGGAAGATCACTGATTGCGGATAATGGGCAATATGGAAAAAAGGAAGAAATGTAGAACATATAGTTAAACAAATAAAAGAAGGGATACAGCAGGTTGAGAAGTGGGGAATAAAATGGGGTGTTAAATTTTCTATAGAGAAAACTAAAGTGATGTTTTTTTACAGTGAACAAAATCAAGGAAAATATTAATATTATAGAAGTAATTTAGAGAGAGTTAAAACATTCCGGTTTTTAGGAGTACACTTTGACACAAAGTTAACATGGGTAGAACATGTTAGGAATGTAGAAGACAAATGTAAAAAAGTAATACATATAATGAGATGTTTAACAGGACTACAATGGGCAACAGATTATAAGTCACTGAAGTATATATATGCTAGTTTAATAAGTTCTACCAGAAAGACTCGGGAGATATGATGATGTAACAAAGCATACATTTATTGACAGCCCAGCAAGCAATTATTTATAAAGTTATTTGGCGTAGGCCCCATCCGTAGTTCATGAACCGAGGGTAGTGGATCTGCATTTCCTGCCTGAAGATGAAGGCAGGGGCGCAGCAGACCCCCCTGGGAGTTATGGACAGGACCATCCTGGTGGTGGTGGGGAGGATGGAGGTAGTTGTCGCGACAGCATCTGCGAACTCAAACGTGTGTAAGTACCAATCTTTTATACAGCGAGTATAAGGACGTGATTGGATAGATGTGAAGGTAATAAGTGACGTAATAATTAAGTCTTCCTGGCAGAACTTTATGCTAAAGCTTTCATTTCTACCAGAAAGACTCGGGAGATATGATGATGTAACAAAGCATACATTTATTGACAGCCCAGCAAGCAATTATTTATAAAGTTCTTTGGCGTAGGCCCCGTCCGTAGTTCATGATCCGAGGGTAGCGGATCTGCATTTCCTGCCTGAAGATGAAGGCAGGGGCGCAGCAGACGCCCCAAAAGTAGGTGGATTATGGATCCACCAGGACGGGGCCAGCCCACCCCCAAAAAAATGGTAACGGAGTATACCCACCGGTCGTGAATCCTGTGGTTCCTGAAAAATAGAAAAGGGGGTTACCATAAATAGCATGATGGACGTTGGATGTGGATTCCTCGTAGCCTATAGCTTAATTAGACGAGGAAGCCACTTAAGTTTTGTAAAACGTTGACCTGTAAGGTACAATGTGGAGCCATGGAAAGTTTTCTTCATTTATCCAGCGATTTACGTAGAATTCAATGTACTTTTTACGTGATTATCAGCTCCATTCCTAGGACGCGCAAAGGCGAGGCCGCACGGACCATACAGAACCGTGCCACGTTCAACCATACATAATGGTGCCACATTGATCCATACATAGACAGGCCTCGTTAGACCAAACAGAACAGTGCCGCATAGGTCATGCATAGATAGGCCTTGTTAGACCGTACAGAACAGTGCCACGTTAGACCAAACAGAAAGGTGCCACGTTAGGCCAAACAGAACAGTTCCGCATAGGCCATTCATAGACAGGCCTCGTTAGACCAGCAGAACAGTGCCACGATAGGCCATACATAGACAGGCCTCGTTAGACCATACAGAACAGTGCCACGATAGGCCATACATAGACAGGCCTCGTTATACCAGCAGAACAGTGCCACGATAGGCCATACATAGGCAGGCCTTGTTAGACCATACAGAACAGTGCCGCGTTAGGCCATACATAGACAGGTCACGTTAGACCAACAGAACAGTGCCAAGTTAGGCCATACATAGACAGGCCTCGTTAGACCAACAGAACAAAGGTCTGTTGAAAAAAAAGTAAGGCCACTTTTTGATAGACCACAGAGACTAGGCCCCGATGAGCCACATGGCCATGATAGACCACATAGACGAGGCCCCGATGAGCCACACGGCCATGATAGACCACATAGACAAGGCCTCGATAGGCCACGACGGCTGATAATGCCACATGAAGACGAGGTAAACCAGAAGAAGCATGTAAAACAAAGGCCAGCCAGCCTTTAATTTATTTATTTTTTTAATAAGCAATAAATGCTACAAGGCCTTGGTAGACCACACAGAACGTATGCCCCGAAGGGCCACTGGCCAACCATAGGTATCTTTTTTAAGGATAAGGCTTTTTAAGGATAAGTTCCTTAATATGCCACTAGGCCTAAAGACCCACACACAGACTAGGCCCGCTGGGCCAAAGGGCTGCTAAAGCCACACAGAGACAGACACACATAGACGAGGCTCTAGGCCACATGGAACCAATGCCATAACTGGCCACAAGACAAGCCACGTTAGGCTACACGGTCACGATAGACCACACTGAACATAGAATGAGGCCACGAGGGCCGTGATATCGTGCGCCCGCACTGAGACAAGGACACATTTACATTTAGTCATTTAGCAGACGCTTTTATCCAAAGCGACTTACATCTGAGGACTAAAGCAAGCAAGAGGGAAGAACGACGCAAGAAGTGCTCAAAATACAAAGTTCAGGCATTGCTCAGAGTAGCAAAAGCCAGACAAGGGAAGATTTAAAAGGGAAGGAAAGATTTAAAAGACATTTTTTTTATGTTAAGTACTCACGGAAGAGATGAGTTTTCAGTTGTCTTTTGAACGCTGTCAGGGATTCTGCATTACAGACGAGGGTGGGGAGATCATTCCACCAGCATGGAACCGTGAATGAGAATGTTCTGGAGAGTGATTTAGTGCCTCGCTGTGATGGCACCACGAGCCGTCGCTCCTTGGCCGATCGTAGGCTTCTGGTAGGGACGTAGACTTGTAGTAGGGAGTGAAAGTAGGACGGAGCTGAGTCTGTGGTAGATCTGTAAGCAAGCGTCAAAGCTTTGAATTTGATGCGAGCAGCGAGTGGTAGCCAATGCAGTGAGATGAACAGAGGAGTAACGTGAGCCCTTTTGGGCTCGTTGAAGACAAAGCGGGCTGCAGCATTCTGGATCATTTGTAGAGGTTTAGTAACACATGATGGAAGTCCAGCTAGAAGAGCATTGCAGTAATCAAGCCTAGAAATAACCAGTGCCTGGACGAGAAGTTGTGTTGCATGCTCAGTTAGGAAAGGCCTGATCTGCCGGATGTTATACATTGCAAACCTGCATGATCGAGCTGTCTTTGTAATGTGGTCTGTGACGGTAAGCTGGTCATCAAATATTACTCCAAGATTTCTGACCGACCTTGATGGGGTGATTGAGGATGACTCTAGCTGGATAGTGAAGTCGTGCTGTAGAGACGGATTGGCAGGGAGGACGAGAAGCTCAGTCTTTGCCAGGTTGAGCTGCAGGTGATGTTCCTTCATCCATGCCAAGATGTCCGCCAGACAGCTTGAGATACGTGCAGCTACTGTGGGATCATCTGGTTGAAATGAGAGGTGGAGCTGTGTGTCATCAGCATAGCAATAGTAAGAGAAACCATGTGCCTGTATGATGGGTCCCAATGATGTGGTGTAGATGGAGAAGAGGAGCGGTCCAAGAACTGAACCCTGAGGAACCCCTGTGTTCAGTTGATGTGCTTTGGATACCTCGCCTCTCCATGTAACCCTGAAGGACCTACCTGTGAGATAGGACTCAAACCAGTGGAGGGAAGTTCCTTTGATGCCCAGTGATGAGAGGGTGGACAGAAGGATCTGATGATTCACAGTGTCGAAGGCAGCAGAAAGATCCAACAGAATGAGAACTGAAGATTTGGAAGCAGCTTTTGCGATCCGCAGGGCTTCTGTGACCGACAGTAGTGCAGTCTCGGTTGAATGGCCTATCTTGAAGCCAGATTGGTTGACATCTAGCTGGTTGGTCAGAGACAGGAAAGATGACACTTGGTTGAAAGCAACTCGTTCAAGTGTTTTCGCAATGAATGGTAGGAGAGAGACAGGTCTGTAATTCTCTAAAAGTGATGTCTAATGTTGTTTTTTTAAGCAGTGGAGCTACCCGAGCCTGCTTGAATGCTGTAGGGAAAATGCCAGTGTGGAGGGATGAGTTGATGATGTGTGTGAGTGCTGGTAGAAGTGTGGGAGAGATGGCTTGTAGAAGGTGTGAGGGGATGGGTCTAGAGGGCAGGTGGTAGGATGCTGGAGAGGAGAAGTTTAGATACTTCTTCCTCGGTTAGCGGAGAGAAGGTAAGGAGAAGGTTTCTGGTAGTGGGAGAGGATGGTTTGGGTTCCTGTGTGTGTGGAGTTGAGAACTGACTGCTGATAGAGGTTGGTGAAGAAGTCAGCAAATTCATCAGCAGTTAAAGAGGAGGTGGGTGATGGTGGAGGTGGACAGAGGAGAGAGTTGAATGTCTTGAAAAGTGTTCGTGTGTTAGAGGCGCTGTTGATCTTGCTGTGGAAATATGAAGATTTTGCAGCGTGAACATCAGCAGAAAAGGAAGAGAGCAGAGATTGATACATACTCAGGTCAGACGTGTCTTTTGATTTGCGCCATTTCCTCTCCATTAGAGGGAGTAGCGCGTGCTGGCCTGGAGGAGAGAGGGCAGATATTGTCTAAAGAAGAAGTTAAAGTGTAGCATAAAGTATCTGTTGCGGTATTCATATCTAGAGATGAGAATTGTGAGGGTGAGGGAAGTGAAGATGACACAGCAGAGGAAAGATGGGAAGGAGAAAGTGAGCGCAGGTTACATCTGAAAGTAACTGGTAGGGGAGTTGGTGGAGCATGGGTAGTGAGTTGTAGATTGAAAGTAATGAGGAAATGATCTGAAACATGGAGAGGTTTCACCAAAATATTGTCTGGGATGCAGTTGCGTGTGTAAACCAGGTCCAGTTGTTTGCCTGATTTGTGAGTACCTGTAGCGATGAGCCGTTTGAGATCGAATGAGGCTAGAAGAGAGATGAAGTCTGTTGCATACGCCTTTTCTAGATGAATGTTGAAATCACCAAAGACTACTAGTGGGGTGCCATCCTCAGGGAAAGACAGACTGGCGAGGGGTGTGGGAGAAAGAGATGTTGTTAGAGAGAGCAGCAGGGGTTGCTGAGTCTTCTGGACGGATCCAGATCTCAGTCAAGCCCAATATGCGTGTTCTTTATAACGTTAAACACATATTGGATGAAGCTTCATTACAGCTTCTATACATAACCTTAATTGTTCCATATTTAACATACTGTATCGAAGTGTGGGGTAATGCTTGCACCAGTTATACAGAAAGGCTGTTCTTACTTCAGAAGAAAGCGATGAGAATTGTGACTTATAAAGGTTTACGAGACCACACAAACAAACTGTTTATAAAATTGCAGACCTTGAAATTAAAAGAGTTGGTCAAATTTAAAATACTACAAATTATGTGGAGTGAAAAATAATTTGGTGCCAATACATATTCAAAACAAATTCATGCTAATCACAGATAGTAACAACAGAAGAAAAGGTAATTTTTGTGTACCATATTCACGCACCTCACAAAAACAAAAAGGGTTTCTTGTAATTGGGATCAATTTATGGAACTCTTTGGACATTGTGCAAAAAACATGTAACACGACTGTTCAATTCAATAAAATGTATAAAAAAAATGTTCTTAGAAAATACGAAGGCAGTGAAACAAGAACCAATGTTTGACAAATTTGAAATTAATTATTTAGATGTGAAGTAATATTGTACCTCGATAAAGGGAAAAATGAAAAAAAAAAACGGCGAGCCATCTGTTTTGTGTCAGCTAAGATTATTGAAAAAAGGGGCATGAAATTATAAGACTAGGTCTTCTTCATGCTCCTATTCAGCATTGAATGTTATTATTTTGTTGTTGATGTGATTAATATAGTGTCTGTAATAACATCATGACTGAATAAAGAACTTGAACTGAAAAAAAATATATATGTTAAGAGTAGAATGAGATGCAAAGGCTGGAATGAAGTCAGCTTTATTGACTGCTGACTGACAATTCCATAGACCCATAGAAAGAGAGAGAGGTGTGTGTATGGATGAGAGAATAGGACGCAGATTAGCAGTATTGCGCTGCCTTCTGTGCGTGATGAGTGCACGTTTTCGAGAGACAACAGGAATGTATTGAAAGCACATGTTGAGAAAGGGAAATACGATAGAAGTGGGAAAGGAAAAGGAGAGAAGACTATACTTAAGTGCCTTGCCGGAGTCCTTGCTCGGTGGAGTCGCACAGGTAGAGTCGATGGTCTTTACCCGAGTCGGTCTTCACACGAGGAGGCTGAACGCTTCCGCTGGCGCTTCCGCGACAGCGCGCGCACTACATAGATGCGTACTAACGCCTGAGTGAGGACAGCTGTTTCTGCCCAGCAATTAACACAGCAAACGCAAATTACCCGAATAATGGGAGAAATCGAAACTAGCTGTTGGACAGCGCTCACTTAAGTGCTATAAAATTTAAACTGCAATACTATTCAGAGCGGCTGTTATATAAAGTGGGAACGCGTCTAATTAAAATACAAATTTGTGAGAAGGCAAAAAAAGAAAATAACCAGAGAATCGAAAACAACCTTACCTTGTGGTAGATACTACACTGAAACAACAGGAGAACTGGATATTCAGAAAAACGACTTGCGCTCTTGTCTTGTTCACGGACACACAAAGACAAGGACACACAAAGACAACGGCCACACAGAACCGTTACCAAAACTGGCCACGGGACAAGGCCACGTTTGGTTACACGGTCACAGTAGACCACGCTGAACGTATATCGTACACTTGCATATTTTTTTTTTTTTTTTTTTTTTTACAGCCACATAGAGACAAGGCCTCACTGGGACAGGCCACTGCCAGACATAGACGATAGTCCACTAGTCGCGCATGGACAATGACTCATTGGCCGGTAATGAGAATGAAATAGCATAACACCACCACCAGTAGTTGCATAGGTATTTACCTGATTTATTACTGGAGAGCTTGCTGAGCTTCAAGAATGGTTTTGAATCAGGTCTGCATATGATTTGGATGCGGAGGACAGACCATCTGCCCATGATCTTAATAGCTGGTGTAGAGATTCCTGGTTCAGCTGCAGTAGTAGCTGCCCCGATTCTGAAGAAATGGCCGGTATAGGGAGAGGGGGATAGACCGCAGCTTTAATAACGATAGATAAAGGAGTTCTGAGTCAGGCCTTAGAAAGAGGTGCTCCGAAGTTTTAGGTGGATTAAGAATTTTAAATCTAGATGTGAAGGGAATTTTTTTAATTTTTTTTTATTTTGGAGTGTTAGGGTGACGCCGGAGCCTTGGCCGTCATTCTTAGAGTGCTAAAGAAGATTAAAGAAAATAGGTGAGAAGCATAATAGAAGAAAATCACAGCAGGATCGAAATATTAAATTTCTTGAGTTGAAATCCCCAGACACGTGAAGCCGTAAGAGCAGATAAAACAAGAGCAAGGTAATAGGCAGGTGTTTATCTGGAGGTGCTAGAGGATTTATCTATGCCTTTGATTTTACGTAAGGTTAGCAATCCTAATTCCCGAGTCTTTTCACTGCAAACTTTCATTCGCTTATTACTCGAACACCTGCAAGCAATCTACGAATGCGCGAATATTTGATTACGATTTCCGTAATTGAAGACAAGGAAGGAACCACCGGCCATTATTGAGATGGGAATTAGAGGAATCTGGAAGAAAAGCAAAACGTTATAAACTGAACCAAGCAGAATTATGAGCTTTTTAAGGTGGAGGGACCCGTGCCTTCGTGAAGTACGATCTAGCTGGATTGAGCAGATCTTCTAATTTAACATTTCTGTTATTTCTCACAACGTGACTGACTTCAGATCTGGACAAATCATGTGAAGCAAGCAGTTGGCCTGCCATATCAGAATTTGCTTCTCGTCTGATGCTTGCAGATACCGCCTGGCCGTAACAGTTTGTTTTTCACTGTAGAAAACTCAAATGTCATGATTGCCAGTACAACAGAGTACCGGCGCCCTTTTTTTTTTTTTCTCAGAAATAGCATTATCGTCTGACAGAAGATCTGCCTTATGATGGCAACTTTGCTTCATTAGCATGAGCAACATACGTTTAGAGACCACATCAAGCCCCAAAAGACGCTGCGACGACTATAGAAAACTTTGTGAAGCGCAGATGAAACGAAGCTTGAGTGAGCTTAATAATTTTATCTGGCCTTTACTGATCTGGGTATCCAAATCTGAGATCGGACATACACCCTTCGTCTAACCATATGTCATGGAATTTCTTAATGCTAATATCACAGACGAAACTTACTTAATGCGATGCTTACCTGAAGTAAGGTGACAGCGTCCCGTCAAGAAGATACTATCGATACCTCAATGATACTTGATGATCCATTGTTTTAAGCATATAATCCATTTCTCAGATATGCATATGCCTGACGTGGCTCCCAAGTTGCTCTTTGTAGAAATAGTTTTATTCGAGCTGGGAGATCACTGGCCACAATGAGTCTCTTGAATAGAAAGATACATGAACCTATAATCATATGGTTGAGTAAAAACAATGTCACTCAAGTCTTATCCACTGTGCTAAGTTTGTTATTATCGAACTAATCATATGACTGTTATGGTGCGTTCACGCACCAGCGCACCCCCCTTTTTTCAGATTACCCAGCTCGTAAGGCGGACACCGTAAGGACACCGAGCAAGATACGGAATCCAAGATAGCTGCGGCCTGTGTGACTTGTATGAATTGTTTTCGGACTGCTTTGGTTGTTTAAATGATGATTTTAATCACTCGTATTACTGCAATACCTTACTGCGTCCGTATCACTGCCTGTGCGTATGGGAATCGGCCTTGTTGTTAGTGCAAAATTGAATGAAGCCTTGTTTCAAACGGGTGTTACTTACGTGGCTAGCGTTGCTAACGGAAGGTAACAAAACATGAAAAAGTTAAAATTATGGGGGAAATTAAATTTATTGAAATTCAGATTGCTGCGTTTTGATAAGCGCATGGTACTCGGCCCGTGCTTTCTGGGTAGCTTTCTGGGTGGCGTCGATTTCTTTTTTGAATGTTACCGAACAGTGGTGAAAGCAGACATTATGAGGAGCGCACCCGCTGAACATGGCATGAGTTTAAAGCCAGTTTAATATTCGGTTACTCTTAAGCTTATTTTATTTCTATTCAGTTGCGCAGTTGTTAGTATTTTGCAATTGCCCATGTGAGCGTAGTGGTGGGCAGATCAAGGCTTCGTGGAACACTGAAACCATTGAATCAAATGTGCCATATTGTGCCGAGGCTTCGAAACAATCCGACACCTGTCTCCACGGTGACCACTAGTTGTCAGAACAGTGTAAATGCAACAAAAACCCAGGTCAAACATGCATAAAAACACATTTTACAAACTATTGCAAATTTTTTTAAAGTAAAAATCTTTAAAATGCAATTATCTAGTCATCTAATAAGATTATCAGGTGTAAACGTGTTCTTTTATCAATTGTCAGGGTTTGTTTTGTTTGTCCTATGAATGGCTCAGCTAAAAGGGCCAATAAGTACCTCATTTTAATTATACTAATGTCTAATTAAAACATCTACAAATGTAAAACTGATCAGAGATCAGGTAAACCCACAGAAACTTGTTCATTGGTTCTCAGTGACTCCTCGTGATTCATGGGTTGACAGAGATCATCACCCCCAGCAGTTAAACCATTTAAATTCGAAGTGTTTCGAAACAGTTATAACGTAATGAAGCCTCGTTTACTGAAATCACGTGACTCTGGCAGTTTGATACACGCTCCGAACCATTGATTCGGAATAAAAGATTCGCAAAGGCTTCGAAGCTTCATGAAGCAGTGTTTTGAAATTGCCATTACTGTGAACGTGGGATTGGTGACGCTGATACGACGGTTCGTATTATTAGATTACCACTGCACTGTGGAATATTGGTAACGTGAATCTTTGCTTAAGCGTTTTTAGCTGGCTGAAAACGCTAGGCGCTCTGCTGAAAACGCCTAGCTGTGGGCACTTGAGAGCGTTTTGGCAGCGCTGCGTTTTTTCAGTTGAGACGATTCGTTGCCATGATACAGAATCTCCGCAGCACAGTTTACTTGTAACTGATTTCGTAGATAATTTGTTTAATACTAAAAATGTATTTTTCATCCAGTTTGTTCGGTTAGCTCTGCTGGTTGACGTCGTTGTACAGAAAGAATGTTGTGACAGTTGGTCCGTGTGGTATTTGTCCCGCCCCTCCTCCACTGTGATTGGATGGCTGTGTAAAAAGTGACAGTGATGAGCGCAGCGTTTTACCCAAAGTTGAACATTTTTAAACTCTCGGCGACAGGTAAAAAACGCCGGGCGCTCAGCGCTTGAGCGTTTAATACACGCTCAGCGCCTCGTCACGCTCATGGCGTTTAAAAAACGCGGCGCTCCCATTGAAAACAATTGGAATTATACGCCAGCTGCGTGAAAAAACGCTTTGGTGGACACGCGGCCTAAGGCTAGCTAGCCGGCCCTGCTGTTTAGAGCATTGCAGTATGTTGCGTTGCAGTCTGCATATCAGCCGTTATTAGGAACATACCACGTCACCGTAGTTACCAGTTGAACTCTGCCCCTGTTGTAGAAAGCAGCATAGTAGCCAAGTTAAATAAATACTTACCTGAACGAAGTTTAATCATGGTAGAGTGGACATATTAACAGTGGCTGGTGGAAGCGCCTACCAAACTTGAAACCCCAACTGAAAGCCTTGGAAGTGGAGCTTGAACTTGAAAACCAGTGCGAGAAGATCGCCTCTCGTTTTGCAGAGTTGTTGATTCGTGTCGGTGGATCGGTGGTCAGCGGAACAAATGGCACCAGTGCAGACAGCGAGGTTATTTTTGCTGGACAAGTTGAGGATGGTTTTGCAGTTCTCTTCCTGACGGATTATTTGGCTGAGCTGACGATGTTGAGGCTTTCGATGTCGTGGAAATGGAAACTGATGGGTTACCCGGTGTTTTGGCCTTGACGGAGCAGGACTTGTCTTGAGAAGCCATGGCTGATCAAATTCTCAGAAGACCGCTGAGCCCACAGGAAGATGCGGCACTGAAGCGGGAACTCGACGTGCAGCAGAAGAGACGGTGAGACATATTCATTGTGTAACTTCATAATCGTAAACAATATGCGTGTCCTGAAGCATGTTGGTTGGCGACTGAACGAGAGCGATCCCAGACAACAATTTAGCTCTTGCCGACGTTGGGGCGGTGTGCCTGCCTGACATAAAGTATCGATGTCTTATGGACATCGGCAAGATGTCGGGAAGATGGTGGCATTAGAATGATCGCTGACCGTGAGCCAACGTAAAACCCGAAATGATAGCCGACCGTGAGCCAACGTAAACCCGATACAATTATTATGACCTATGCGGCGCGATCCCACTAGAGCGAGGAAAGCATTCGGTCGCCTCGCTCTCCCATTGACTAATGGGACAGCTGATTTTCGGCTGCGTCGCTGGAAACGCCACAGCATGCTTGAAAATCAGCTGTTCCAGTGTTAAGTCAAAGGGAGCGAGGCGTCTGAATGCTTTACGCCGCTCTAGTAGGATCCCACCGTTGTGTCTTATTGTTTAGGCTAACTGCTGTCAGATCGTGTTCCAAGGACACAAGTTCAACAACACTCAATAACAGTTTATGTGATGTGTTAATCATAACATTAACATAACATAAAAGAATGAATCTGTGATTTTAAAAGTTTGATGGTCATGCAAATTAGGCTACAGGAGTTTCCGGGAGAAATAACAAAACAGGAGGGAACCGGGAGATGACCTTGACAATTTATTTTTTACTTTGTTTTTGCGAAAGCAGTATCATTTATTTTAACACTCCACAAATCACACATAGAAAACTATAGGTGAAACTCGAAAAATTTGAATATCGTGCAACAGTTCATGTATTTCAGTAATTCAAATTAAAAGGTGAAACTAATATATTTAGTATATACAGGTCCTTCTCAAAAAATGAGCATATTGTGATAAAGTTAATTATTTTCCATAATGTAATGATAAAAATTAAACTTTCATATATTTAAGATTCATTGCACACCAACTGAAATATTTCAGGTCTTTTATTGTTTTAATACTGATGATTTTGGCATACAGCTCATGAAAACCCAAAATTCCTATCTCAAAAACTTAGCATATCATGAAAAGGTTCTCTAAACAATCTATTAACCTAATCATCTGAATCAACTAATTAACTCTAAACACCTGCAAAAGATTCCTGAGGCTTTTAAAAACTCCCAGCCTGTTTCATTACTCAAAACCGCAATCATGGGTAAGACTGCCGACCTGACTGCTGTCCAGAAGGCCATCATTGACACCCTCAAGCAAGAGGGTAATACACAAAGAAATTTCTGAACAAATAGGCTGTTCCCAGAGTACTGTATCAAGGCACCTCAGTGAGAAGTCTGCGGGAAGGAAAAAGTGTGGCAAAAAACGCTGCACAACGAGAAGAGGTGACCGGACCCTGAGGAAGATTGTGGAGAAGGACCGATTCCAGACCTTGGGGGACCTGCGGAAGCAGTGGACTGAGTCTGGAGTAGAAACATCCAGAGCCACCGTGCACAGGCGTGTGCAGGAAATGGGCTACAGGTGCCGCATTCCCCAGGTCAAGCCACTTTTGAACCAGAAACAGCGGCAGAAGCGCCTGACCTGGGCTACAGAGAAGCAGCACTGGACTGTTGCTCAGTGGTCCAAAGTACTTTTTTCGGATGAAAGCAAATTTTGCATGTCATTCGGAAATCAAGGTGCCAGAGTCTGGAGGAAGACTGGGGAGAAGGAAATGCCAAAATGCCTGAAGTCCAGTGTCAAGTACCCACAGTCAGTGATGGTCTGGGGTGCCATGTCAGCTGCTGGTGTTGGTCCACTGTGTTTTATCAAGGGCAGGGTCAATGCAGCTAGCTATCAGGAGATTTTGGAGCACTTCATGCTTCCATCTGATTTCATTTTTCAGCACGACCTGGCACCTGCTCACAGTGCCAAAACCACTGGTAAATGGTTTACTGACCATAGTATTACTGTGCTCAATTGGCCTGCCAACTCTCCTGACCTGAACCCCATAAAGAATCTGTGGGATATTGTGAAGAGAAAGTTGAGAGACGCAAGACCCAACACTCTGGATGAGCTTAAGGCCAATATCGAAGCATCCTGGGCCTCCATAACACCTCAGCAGTGCCACAGGCTGATTGCCTCCATGCCACGCCGCATTGAAGCAGTCATTTCTGCAAAAGGATTCCCGACCAAGTATTGAGTGCATAACTGAACAATTATTTGAAGGTTGACTTTTTTTGTATTAAAACACTTATTTTATTGGTCGGATGAAATATGCTAATTTTTTTAGATAGGAATTTTGGGTTTTCATGAGCTGTATGCCAAAATCATCAGTATTAAAACAATAAAAGACCTGAAATATTTCAGTTGGTGTGCAATGAATCTAAAATATATGAAAGTTTAATTTTTATCATTACATTATGGAAAATAATGAACTTTATCACAATATGCTAATTTTTTGAGAAGGACCTGTATAAATTATATACATATGCATGATTATACTTTTCAGAGGGCCGACATTTCTGTATTTAAAATCCTTTTTTTTATTGATTTCATGTAATATACTAATTTTCTGAGATTTTGAATTCTGTGTTCCCTTTCGAGGGAACTCGCGCTGCATCGAGAATCGACACATTGGGGAACGCCTTCAGCGTGACGCGTCTGAAGCCTGTTTGGAACTAGGCCAATCTTGATTGGTGTTGCGTCATGACGTCAGCCGTGACGTCGCATGTGACGGTGAGCGGAAGCTATAAAAGGACGCCGGAACATAGCAGCGTCAGCTTTCTGTTCTTCAGCAAGCGTTATATGTGAAACTGTGTGTCTTATTTGGTGTTGTTTGTTCGGAAAAGGTAAAAAGTGTGATGGAGAAACAATTCAGGCAGTGTGCGTCCCCTTGCCCGCGCTAAGCGAGGGTGACACACACGTGCTTTGTGTTGTTTGTCTCGGAGCGGAGCATGCACGGGCAGCGCTCGAGGGCGCCGTCTGTGCGAACTGTGATCAAATGCCCATGAGAACGCTCCGCTCCTGCCTCGGTCTGTTCGATGAATCAGGCCAGGCACGCGCTCCCCATGGATCAGGTCCCACGTCTGTCGAGGCGGCGCAGTGCTTGCATTCATGGGGATCGCAAAGGGATCTGGCTGATAATGCTGAGACGGCTTCGGCCCTTTCCCAGCATTCATCGGCCAGTTCCCGCAGTCCCACTCGCGAGGTGGAAGCCCGCCCAGCGGCTTCTTCCGCCCGCGAAGAGGACCCGATGTTCGAACTATCTGGCTCTGAGGGGGCCTCCAAGACATTGAGGCAGGTGAATGTGAAAGGTGAAACTCCATCAACACATTCCCCGGCCTTTGAGGAGTTGCTGGAGGTTGTGACCCGGGCTGTGGGTAAATTAAAAATCGAATGGCCCCTAGAAAAGCAGGAAGCGACGAAAAAAAGTATGCTTGATGAGCGCTTCCTGCAAGCCCGGCCACAACCTCCACGCCGGAGTCTTCCGTTTTTTACCGATCTCCACACCGAGGTGTCGAGATCGTGGAACAAGCCCTTCTCTTCTCGTCTCTCTAGCCCCAATGTCCATATATATTCTAATATAATGGGGTCGAGGGAGAAGGGCTATGGGACGATGCCTCTGGTTGAAGAGAATTTCGCATCTCATCTCTCCCTGAGGGCTCCGGCGCTTCCCTCCAAGCCCTGCCGTACCACTTCGGCGCTTGTTGGGAAGGCATATATGGCGGCAGGTCGGGCTGGTGCATGCCTGCACACGATGGGGCTACTGCAGGCGTACCAGGCCGACCTCCTCAAAGAAGTGGACGACAGCGGGGAGGTCGCGTTCAACGACATTCGAGAAATGCTTCGAGCGGTCGACCTGTCTCTCCGTGCTACCAAAGAGATGGCCCGCGCCATTGGCCACTCTATGGCAGCACTGGTAGCCACGGAGAGACACCTGTGGCTGAATCTGTCGGGCATCGGGGAGAAGGACAGGGCTATCCTCCTCGATGCCCCGATTTCGTCTTCTGGCCTCTTCGGCGACGCAGTCCACACTGTCGTCGAGAGGTTTCAGGAGACGAAACGACAGTCAGCCGCACTCAAACACTTCATCCCCCGGCGTCGTTGCAAGTCTCATGGGTCTGCTGCCAGGGGGCAGTCCCATGAGGCGACCGCCAGCTCCTCACACCAGCAGCAGCAGAAAGAGAGTGTTGCTTCTCGTGCTCCCCCGAAAAAGGCCTGGAGCCAGGGGCAACACTCTCAGTCCAAGTCTTCCAGACCAAGGGCAGATCTGAGGACTGTCATCCAGGCTAGGAAGGCTTCACCGAAGAGGCCCTGACGCGTTGCGCAGACCTCTGAGGGTGGTCCCCCCCGTGATCGAGCAACAACATCTCGCTCCTTCACGGAGCCCTCAGGAAATCGATGTGTGCTTCCCGCCGCTATGTGCGCCTCGGGACACATCGGTTTTCAACGAACGCAAATCGCAGTGTCCGCCCGAAAACGTTGCGGCTCTGTCGACTGCGTTCCCTCTCACGAGGCCTGTAGAAAAATTATGTCGGTTAGTTCCTGCCAATCGAGTGCTTCAGGTCACCGATATCTCACACACAACACCCGAGGTCAGTCTCGAGAGACTGATTCCCCTAGTAGATTATCAAGACGCCTGGAGGGGTCTTCGAAATATATCTTAGTGGGTCCTGCACACAGTGGAAAAGGGGTACAGAATTCAGTTTGAATATCGACCACCAAGATTCAGTGGGGTGGTTCACACACTGGTCAGTCCACAGCAGGGTCAGGTTATGGAGCAAGAAGTTCAGTCCCTCTTGGCAAAGGAAGCCATAGAACAGGTTCCTCCCCAAGAAAGGGAAGCCGGGTTCTACAGTCAGTACTTCATAGTTCCCAAAAAGGATGGAGGGTTACGACCTATAATAGATCTAAGGGTATTGAACCGGTCTCTGAGGAGAAACAGGTTCAAAATGCTGACTATACCTCTTATCGTGAGTCAGGTCAGGTCCGAGGACTGGTTTGTCACAATATATCTGAAGGATGCTTACTTCCATATTTCCATCCTTCCCCAACACAGGAAGTTCCTAAGATTCGCTTTCGGGGGAAAAGTGTATCAATACAGAGTTTTTCCATTTGGCCTAGCACCGTCGCCTCGCACCTTCACAAAATGCATGGATGCTGCCCTTGCTCCTCTAAGGCTTCAAGGCATTCGTATCCTCAATTATATCGACGACTGGCTCATTTTGGCACAGTCAAGGGAGATGGCGGTTCAACATCTAGATGTTGTTTTAAACCATCTAAGGTGCTTAGGTTTAAGACTCAATGTCAAGAAGAGTTCTTTAATCCCTCTTCAGAGAACCCCTTTCAGTGTGGGATTCTGTCACGATGCGGGCACAGATGTCTCTTGCTCGTGTAGACACCATCTTGATCACAGTAACGAGTCTCAAACTAGGCCAGGCCATCACTGTCAAACACTTCCAGAGGGTGCTGGGCCTTATGGCAGCGGCGTCCAACGTGATTCCTTTTGGCCTGCTGTACATGAGAGCCCTGCAGTGGTGGCTCAGAACCAGAGGGTTTTCCCCGAGGGGCAACCCTTTTCGCACGATTAAAGTAACGCGCAGATGCCTTCGTTCTTTGGTCATGTGGAAGAAACCAGGGTTCCTGTCCCTAGGCCCTGTGTTGGGAGCACGGTGTCAGAGAAAGATTCTAACCACGGATGAATCCCTCACAGGCTGGGGTGCGGTTATGGAAGGGCGCTACACCAGGGGTTCTTGGAGGGACCATCATCTTTCATGGCACATCAATTGCCTGGAGATGATGGCAGTGTTTCTGGCCCTCAGACATTTCCTTCCGGACCTCAGAGGCCATCATGTTCTAGTGCGAACAGACAATACGTCGGTGATTTCATATATAAATCGACAGGGGGGCCTGAGATTGCGCCCTCTGTGCAGACTGGCGCATCAGGTTCTCCTATGGTCCCAGGGAAAACTTCTGTCACTCAGAGCCATGTATATCCCTGGGGACAGCAATGTGGGGGCAGACATCCTGTCGAGACAGGGGCTGAGGCCCAGGGAATGGAAACTCCACCCCGAGGTGGTGGAGATGATATGGAGGGAGTTTGGTCAGGCGGATGTGGACCTGTTTGCCTCTCAAGAGAACACCCACTGTCCTCTCTGGTACTCCCTCAAGCATCCAGCTCCTCTGGGATTGGATGCCATGGTGCAGACGTGGCCGAGGCTACGTCTGTATGCATTTCCCTCGATCGCTCTGCTCCCAGGGGTTCTAGAGAGAGTCAGGAGGTACGGGATCAGCCTACTCCTAGTAGCCCCGTACTGGCCGGCCCAAGTGTGGTTTTCGGACATTATGGTTCTTCTAGCAGGCCCTCCGTGGCAAATTCCGGTCAGGAGGGACCTTCTGTCTCAGGCCGAGGGCACAATATTTCACCCTCGACCAGGACTATGGAAGCTGTGGGTCTGGCCCCTGAGGGGGACCAACTCTTAAATGCCGGTCTCTCAATTGAGGTTGTTGAGACTATTTTAAACTCTAGAGCCCCCTCCACGAGGAAACTGTATGCATTAAAATAGAATGTATTCACTTTATGGTGCAGAGAACATCAAGTGGACCCAGTTAACTGCCCAGTGGCTTCAGTGCTGGAGTTCCTCCAGAGTCGTTCCTCTGATGGGCTCTCCCCGTCCACGCTTAAGGTCTATGTGGCGGCCATAGCTGCCTTCCACACGCCTCTAGGGGTGGGCACTTTGGGGAGACACCCACTTATAGTACGTTTCCTTCGTGGAGTTAGGAGGATGAGGCCTGTCATCCAGTCCAGGGTCCCCACGTGGGATCTGGCAGTGGTTCTTGAGGAGTTGTCCCTGGCATCCTTCGAACCTTTGGATGAGGTGTCTGAGAAATATATGTCTTTTAAAGTAGCGTTCCTGCTCGCCATCAAGTCCCTAAAAAGAGTCGGGGACATGCAGGCTCTATCTGTCGCTCCTGCTTGCCTCGAGTTTGCTCCCGGCAAAGTAAAGGCCATTCTCCACCCTAGACCTGGCTATGTGCCTAAGGTGCCGTCAAATGTGGCACGGTCTATAATTCTCCAGGCTTTCCATCCTCCACCGCATGTGTCGGATGAGCAATCAAAGTTACATCTACTATGCCCGATCCGAGCCCTGGAGATCTATGTGCAAAGAACTTCGGGCTGGAGGAAATCAGATCAGCTACTTGTGTGCTTTGGGTCCCCAACGAAGGGGTCACCTGCTTCAAAACAAACTATTAGCAGATGGATAGTGGAAACAATTTCTTCAGCTTACGAGGTGCGTGATTTGCCTTCACCTCTGGCGTTAAAAGCCCACTCCACTAGGGGAGTGACTTCCTCTCAGGCTCTGCTAGCAGGAGTTTCCCTCCAAGAAGTCTGTGATGCTGCAGGCTGGGCTTCCCCTCACACTTTTATAAAACACTACAGTTTGGATCTGCCCTCTACACCGGGTTCACGTGTTCTCTCGTCTTGAGTGTGCCAGTTTGCTTCACATCAGGGCGTATTATCTCAGTGTGGCGCAGTGGGCATTTCGTTCCCCAATGTGTCGATTCTCGACACAGCACGAGTTCCCTCGAAAGGGAACGTCTCGGGTTACGACTGTAACCCTCATTCCCTGAGAAGGGAACGAGACGCTGCGTCCCTCGGCCACACTTCTCGCGCTCCTGAGAACGACTTGCTTCGAACGATCAAAAGCTGACGCTGCTATGTTCCGGCGTCCTTTTATAGCTTCCGCTCACCGTCACATGCGACGTCACGGCTGACGTCATGACGCAACACCAATCAAGATTGGCCTAGTTCCACACAGGCTTCAGACGCGTCACGCTGAAGGCGTTCCCCAATGTGTCGATTCTCGACGCACAGTCGTAACCCAAGACGTTTTTTTATAAGCTGTAAGCCATAATCATCAAAATTATAACTTTTGCACAATATTCTAATTTTTCGAGTTTCACCTGTACAACAAAAATAAGAAATTCCCTCCAAAATAGTTAGTCAGTTTAAATGAAGAATCAGTCCAATCAATTATTTCACTTAAGATGCTTGCTTGCCCCGCCTCATTCCTGTCCCTGCTCAGCCGCAGCCAGTTCCTCACGCTCATCTCTACGTCAGCCTCAGTGGAATTTTGTTGGGCAGGATTTCTTAACACAGCACCTAAATAAAACAAACAAAAAAATAAAGCAACAGGGGGAAAAATAAGACAGTAGCACAAAAGTCTATATCTTCGTTTGATTGTTTCTATAAAAACAATTCAGAAAAGTCAGAGCATTTAAAAAAAAAAAAAAAAAAAAAAAAACTTAAGACATTTGGTTGAGAATAGTGTGAGGACAGTAGCCTATATAAATATTGAGAACAAATGATATAAATACAGACACCACATATGGGTTGAATAGTGACAGAATGTTGCTTCAACACATTGTAGGACTTACTCAGGAGTACCTGATGAATAGGCCGTGATTTAAGGCCTGTCTTCCAAAAGGAGCCTTTCAACAGCTGGGGAAAGTACAGGAAGAAAATATGCAAAATTATACAAAAAAAAAAAAAATTAACAAGCAAAGCTCATAATACACTAGTTTACTGACAACAGCATAGAGAACCTGCCCAAAATACCTGTGCATCCAGCAGGAGCTGATCTGGCAAATCTTTGACCTGTGGAAAACAGAAAAAATATAGGTGTTAACAAAAATACAAAGTACGTAATGTGTGAGAGAGAGAGAGAGACAGAGACTTCCTACCCAAATTAAAACCGAAACAGGCAGCCAGCTACTCCGTCTCAGCTTCTAGCCTAGCATAACACAGAGTAAGAAGTACAGACACATAAAACACATCATACATTAAAATATGTCTTACTTTGAGGGGGTCCTGTGTGGAAGGCCTGGACGGGATAGAGGGGTTTCACGACACTGAGGCATGTTTGTGTTCACTGACACTTGAAACACAAAGATTAAAAAGGTTAAAACAAAGATTAATGATTCTTCCAGGTAATCAGTGTCAGATCATATTAGATTCAGTCAGAATGACCGTATGAATAAGGGCAGCCTTTTTGCAGTCTGCACAGCCTAGCCTACACGAAAGAACCGGCGTCAACTGTGATAAGCCCCTTTCACACAGCGCGTTGATCCCGGGAAATTGACGGGAAATTGCCAGAATGCATTCTGTGTGAACGCAAACACGACCTGGGATTGATGCCGGGATCGATGCCGGGTTGGGGACCTAGAAACAAGGCCGGGATCAGTCCCGGAACGCGCGCTGTGTGAACACAAGCCGTAATCAATGCCGTGTCGTAATGATGACGCTGAAGTGAAGTGAAAGCAGGCGAGTGAAACGGTACGTAATGCGCTAGTTTATGATCGAATCAGAGAAAAAATGCATACGGGTGGTTTCTCGAGAGAGTGGCATACGGATCTACACAAGCTCAACATACCTTCGCGCTTACACCACCGGCTTGATGTGGACCACGGTTGCGTAGATCTAGTAGGCAGCAACATTTGTGGAAAAAAGAAAAAAAGAAGCGGGATCGGCAAAATGCACTGCATGAAAAGTGGGATTTTCGTCCCCGTAAACGGCCGGAAATCTCCATAATTTTGTCAGTTAACGACAATTTACAGCATGTGAACGCCGCGTTCGTCTGTGCCACATATTGACGGAAACGAACCATGACGTATGTGGAGAGCTCGTGGGAGGTGCGAATGGCTCTAATTAGCATATGAATAGCAGCGCCGCGCCCCTTGCCAGAGAATGGCTTGAATTTCCTCACTCAGTATTGGTTGAACCACTACATTTAAACAAGAAAAATCACTCGTGATTGGTTGGCAGCTCTGTTACTATTGGTCCCCCTGCCTCAATTTAAACCCCAAAATTATAATAATAATTATACATATATAAATTATTTATATATATATATATATATATATATATATATATATATATAAATTATTTATATTTAAATATTTATATATAAATAAATAAATTCATATCATTGGCTATTATGTTGTATATTCATATTGTTATACTATGGACAACATTATTATTACCATCAAGGACATGAATGAATTTGAGGAAAATAAATTGCCAGGAACATGCTGTTTATTCAAAGAAAGAGCTTTATTTGCACAAACACACAAACTATACAAACATATGAGATCTGCCCACACAACAAATTGGAAGCTCACGAGAATCCCAAAATCCTACAGCACCATGAAGTGTCTGTTTTCAGCTTCGGAGCTGTAGGTAATTCTGTCCGAATTTGGTCCATTTTGCAGACGTCTGTGGTGCGTTGCCCTGTATTTTGGCATCGCCTCTAATCTAGACTGCAGTGTGGCACAGAGTTCTGTGAGCTCCTGGCTGCGAAAAGACGGAGGTCGCACAATCCATCCAGACACCCCGCCAACGATGCCGTCTTCCTCATCCGACATTAGGTCTATGGTAGCGCACTTCCAAAGGCCCACCTCATCCTCAGCCAGCACACTCTGTCTCGCTTCTAGCAGCTGTGAAAACAACCAATAAAGACAATCAGTACTGCGCGATGCACTGCGTATGGACACGACATATCTATTAATGCACTTGCAAAATAGTCACATTGACCAAAAACATATTTATTTGATTAGATCTTACCCTCTTTCTTCTCGCTCGACTCCGAGCTGAACTCATCACAGCTTCCGCCTGCGATGCAAGGTCTGGTTGTTTGTACCTGAAGCTCCTGCGCACGGTCTCGTAATATGTTTTACAGGCAGCTGGAAAACGATTAAATGAGAGTGAAATGAATAAAAAACAATTCAAGTCACAGTAAAATTAAACAATAAAGGAGAAAATATTAAAAGTTACTTACACACAATGTCGTCATTATCAGCATCATGTAAATCTGGACTTGCTGACATAGCTCCGAGCAAATATGAGGTACGGCCTCGTTATGAGGCGAGGTTAGTCTGAGAAAACAAAACGTACGGTTAAGATCGGTATTAACGGATTTATTTCCTTATTCAGGAGAATGAAAGTATATGTTTTAATCTTACCCTTGCTCCGGTTCGTAGCGCCTACAATTTGTCTCGGAGTTGTGAAGACGGCGTACTGCTTCCTGAAAATGACAAGACCAAAAAATACACTTTTATAAAGCAACTTAGACTTGTTCTTTTACAAGGATAAGTTACGTTTAGCTTGTGCTGCTTCTAGGGTACTTTAGCTTAGTTAGCATCTTACCGCAATCTTAGGATTGTGCACCCGTCTTCTCTTCCTAGAAGTAGTCTCTTCCACACAGTTTTTCGACTCCAAAGCAGCCAACCTATCCTCCATGGACAGCAATCTGGAATTTACTACAGTGAACTGCTCATTTACAACGGCAGCAAGCTGAGAAAGCTGACGAGACAGCCCACTGATAGCATTTAACAGTTTCTTCTCGCCGGTCTGCGGACTGTCTGAAAGGGGATGATCGCGTCCATGAAGAGGAGTTGAAGGGGAGTTGAAGGGAAGACGCCGTCCAGCCATTGTAGAACAGGAAAGCAGCAAAAACGTAGGAAAATGTCCGAGTAAAGGAGTAAAAACATCTGTCTGTTTATATGCTCGTCTTGCAAGTACTGCCGTATGCGTCATCATGACCTCGCACCTGATTGGACGAGGTCTAGAAGGCTCGTCGGGCTCCTCCAATCACATGTGAGGTCATTGTTATACGGAAGAACTCGCGAGACAAGCTTGCATGCCTATGATATTAGGCTTGTTTGAGATGCGCCTTGCCTCGCCTGAAATGTAGTCGAGAGTAGGCGGCTGCAGTGAGAGGAGGAGTGAAAAAAGCGCAGGCAAGCTGGACAGTTCTCGCTTCTCGCAGTGGATCTGACACCTGCAAGATCAATGATGGATATCGCGGGATTCACGCTTGTGCACAGTGGCTGCGTTCGGAATCGCATACTTCCCTACTATATAGTAGGCGAAAAGAGTAGGCGAGCGAAGCAGTACGTTCGAAACATCAGTATTCCTAAAAGAGTAGGCGAGAAGTTCCCGGATGATCTCCTGCTTTCGCCCAGACATTTGAGTGTTTTTCAGCTTGTACTCATCTATCCCAGGAGGCCACGCGAGAGATTTGGACGATAGTGCGTTCGAATATGCCTACTTTCCTACTATATAGTAGGCGAAAACAGTACGTGAGGGAAGCAGTACGTTCGAAACATCAGTATTCCTAAAAGAGTAGGCGAGAAGTTCCCGGATGATCTCCTGCTTTCGCCCAGACATTTGAGTGTTTTTCAGCTTGTACTCATCTATCCCAGGAGGCCACGCGAGAGCATACCCCAGCTAACACAGTTACGTTGTGAAGACGTAACAGGACCGGCCCATATTCGTCGTAGCGACGTACCACATAACGTTCCAGCAACGTAACTTTGTGATTCCCATAATCGTCGTGGCGACGTTATAGTGGTACGTCGCAAGAACGTGATGAGTACGTCTTAATGACCAAACTGGCATGTTGTGAGGACGTAACATCAAAGGACCATATTAGTCATAGCGACGCGCCAAATAACGTTCCAGCAACGTAACTTTGTGATTCCTGTATTCGTCGTGGCGACGTTATTGTGGTACGTTGCTGGAGCGTGGTAGGTACGTCTTCCGCATTTATTTTTAATATAATTCTCACCTTTAGTCCTGGGAATGAAGATGTGCTTGAACCATAACCTTAAAATCAGCATAGAACTGATAAACTCAAACATTTCATTCTCTCTTGTAAAACCTTATAAATTATCAAAGGGAATTGTGTATTGTTTTCAGTTAATACATTTAGGGATTAATTAGGCCCAAAAACCATGCATTCATTTATTAATCAGCATTAATTCAGTGTTACTTTGTACAATTACTAAGCCAATACATTTTGAACATTAACGATTTTTTAAGTAAAGTGTTAACAAGTTATGAGTACAGAAATTGAACACGTCAATTAATTAATCAAAAAAACATAATCAATGAATAATGCAACCAACTATTATTCTTTTTATTGAAAAAAAGTGTCTTATCATTAGGGATGGGTGTATTTAAATAATGATTTTATCACTGAAACTTATCAATACTCTTATTGACACTACTCTAATTTGGCGCAAAAGCAATAAAGACATAAAAAAAGAAATAAAAAGATTCAGATGTTTCTTTCTTATTCATTTTATTTGCAGAAATAGGTTAAATTGTTTCCGGAGTGTCCTGTGAGGCTAATAGACATACTATTGTAGTCAGGTTAATAGCTTTTTGATAGAAAGGTATAAGAAAATTGTCTAACTTACGTGTTCCTCCTCTTCCTTATCCCGAGTTGCACCGTCACCTCATCGTCCTTCTTAGGCAGCTAAAACAGAGGAGTACTTTATTAATGTTGCTAATCTATGGCTTTTAATTTTTAAAGTCTTTTATGCTCACCAAGGATGCATTTATTTGATCGAAAATACAGTAAATGTGAAACTTTATTACAATTAAAAATAACTGTTTATGTGAATGTTAAAATTAAATTTATTCCTGTGATCAAAGCTAAATTTGCAACATCATTACTTCAGTCTTCAGTATCACATGATCCTTTAGAAATTATTCTAATATGATTTGATGCTCAAAAAACATTTCTGATTATTATCGGTGTTGAAAACAGTTGTGCTGCTTCAGATTTTTGTGTAAACCATGATGCCTTTATACAAAACACCCACAATACAAAGTTTAAAGAAAAAAAGTCTTTACTGTCACTTTTGATCAATTTAATGCATTCTTGCTATTAATGTCTTCCAAAAAAAAATAAAAAAACTCTTACTGACCCCTAATGTTTGAATTGTAGTGTACACAAGAACATGAAGCTGTTTTCATGAAGCTGAACTGTTTTCAACATTGATAATAATCAGAAAAGTTTCTTGAGTATCATATCAGAATGATTTCTGAAGGATCATGTGACACTGAAGACTGGAGCAATGATGCTGAAAAGTAATTCAGCTTTGATTACAGGAATAAATTGTATTTTACAATATATTCACATAGGAAACAGTTATTTAAAATTTTAATATTTAACAATATTATTGTTTTTACTGTATTTTTGATCAAATAAATACAGTCTTGGTGAGCATTAGAGACTCCTTTCAAAGACAAAAAATTGTAGCAACACCAAACTTTTGAACATTAGAGTATGTTTGAGGCTTTACTTACTAACTTAGTCACGCGGTTCATAGCGCCTTAAGAGATGTTGTCCGACAGGAGATCAGCTCCAACTCTACTATGGTGCAGGGCATCAGCATGGAAGGATCAACATAAACAATTTGTCAAAGAGCCAACAATATTTAGCATAAAAAATGGCAGGTTTATTAAAAGGCAAGAAGCTACAGCAGAGGTGAAATGCAGAAAAGAGAAAGACGAATATAAAGAAAATAATTTCTTAGGATAACAGAATTTATGCTTTAGGTTTACTTATTCATTTAATATTGGTCACATAGCGCCACTTACATTTGGATGTCAAAGCCTTCTTAAAATAAATTAAATAACTAAAAATGTAAATTTGAGATAATAAAAAGGAAGAAAACAGATGTATGGTGATATAGGTCAAAAAATATTGTGGGGGAAAATGGATATGAAGTTATTCAATAAGCTTCCTCAGTTCACCTGTTTCTCTTCTCTGGCAGCAGTTTTCTTCAGAAATGATGAGATCTTGGAGTTTCCCCTCTGTAGAGAGGTTTGAACTAGTTTCAGATATTTTTTGCGCTCAGTGTAAGTGACGTCATCGACTAACAGCATGTTAAATAATCAGTTGGTTAAATTAACCAACTTCCAATCACCCATTCAACTGCCAACAAAATCTTAAACTAACAAAAAATCTCATCTACACATAAATATGAGATTAAAAGACCAAACTTTTATAAACAAGAGCTTAGGTTAGCCTAACAATTACCTGTTCTGAAAACGGTTGAGATTATAACGGACTTTTTCCAAAGACACTAAACAATTTCTATAAAGTAAATATTCAACAGATGTGTGTCAATAAAACTGTCAGGAACAGTTGTGTGTATTATTTGTGTGATTTTAGAGACTAAACTCACCTGAAAGTAGTGAAAATGTAATACTCCTGTAAAGGATGATATGAATTAACACGTCCAAGTATAACACACCGTTGCCATGAAAAACAGAGCGTTGCCATGGATTCTAACCGTAGAGACGGAACGGACTATTTTCTTTAGCGGAAGCAATACAATTGTTTTTAAATCAATAAATTCCTTTTTAAAATCAATATTTTGTGTCAAATTCTATATTTATTAGTTAGGAGCCATGTAATAAGCGGGATGTAGAGCTTCGCGTCGGGGTCCTAATCAGCTTGTCGGGGTTGTATTCGCTATAACAACCGCCTAGCTCTCTCTACATATAAAACGTTGTGAGGACATATCGTGGTAAAGTTTCTCTTTTTTTTTTTATCTTGGCTAACGTTCCAGAAAAGTTGTGGGCACGTCCTCAAAAGACGTCGCTAGTTTATCCCATGGAGAACGTTGTAGCGACGTGGTCAACTAGTCTCCAGATAACGTTCCAGAAAATTGCGTTACAAGTATTATCCTAGTGATATGCTATTTGGATTTTATATGGGAAATGTACTTAATTCATCAAAGATTTTATTAAGTTATCTGGTTACCAGCTGACCACGTCTTTACAACTTTTCCATGGGATAAACTAGCGACGTCTTTTGAGGACGTGCCCACAACGTTTCTAGAACGTTAGCCAAGATTATAAGAAAATGGAACTTTACCACGACGTCCTCACAACGTTCTCCATGGGATAAACTAGCGACGTCTTTTGAGGACGTGCCCACGACGTTTCTGGAACGTTAGCTAAGATTATAAAAAATGGAACTTTACCACGACGTCCTCACAACGTTGTCATAAAGTAATGTCGCGCTGACCAAATGACGACTAACTGACGACGTCGTCACAACGTACTGTGTTAGCTGGGTACTCATTGAGTATGCGATTCCGAACGCAGCCAGTGTTGCTAATAAACTGGATGTAATTTAAGTTCTGTTGCTTTTAATATGAAAATAAATATAATGGACAAGACACCCAAAGTACTTGTTATTTAATTCCATTCCAAATAAGTGTTTATCAATCATTTTTTTCCTAAATACAGACATAGGCTATGTGATTTTTTTGTGTGTGTGTGTGTGTGTTTTTTTAATAATAAAATGACATTGCATAAGCATAACCCATAGAGACCGCACTGTCTGAGAGTTTGGGAATATTCACACATATAAAACATGATATCCGAGTTTTAAAATCAAACATTTTAAAAGAGAACAATACATCACGGTTGTTTAAACCAATCAACATTAAGCTGTGTCGTCAGCAAGTCGTTTCCCATCATGCTTTTGATCAGCGCAGTCGGTGGAGAGCAACTGCGCGCGACTGCAGAATCCGACACGTGCGCCTTGCGCTCGCGAGAGTTTTTTGACACACGTCAGCATGACATCAGAGCAAGGCGGACCGCTCTCGGACACATTTCTAACCGGCATGCATTACGCGCTGATCACCGGTGATCGGTTCTGCGCAGATTTTGCTCATCTCAAACAAGCCTATAAACAAGCTCTGTGATATAAACACTGTCACGGTGTGCCGTCAGTTGAAAGATGGAAGTCCCAAGACTAAAGAAAAGACCTCGGCGCCTCTGTGAACATTGTGACACTGAACTCTGTCATACAATATATTTTGGCCACAGAAAGCGCTATTTCAAAAATGGAGTTTGGGAGAAAAAATCCAAAAGGGCTAGGTCAGATAACGCACAGGGTCTGCTGCGATCCAGTCATGACCAAACCGGCGGGAGTGATGAAAGTGAAATGCACCCCGAGCACCCAGAAAAAGAAGTGATGGAAGAATCTGAAGAAATGCACCGAGCGACTGACAGTTCAGACAATGGTGAGCACCACAATTTAACTGTTATACCTGTACAGCTATGGGCTACAGATATTGTAACTGTACCTGGTTTCCCATTTAAATTGTCTAGGTAAAATGTGGTTGCTTTTCACTGTTGTGGTTATTGTAATAATAATTAATAATTAAAGCTGCAAGCAGCATTTATCGGGGTTCAAGCAGTTAAGGCCTTTAAACACATAAGCATGTAAGACATTAAGTTTTATTTAACATACATTTAACCACTGACATAATAGATGGAAAAGACCATTTACAGCCAATACAGGCATTTTATCATAGGAAATTCAACAGAGTCCAGAGAATTGTCCTAGATTGGTTTGGTTACGATCGAGCAAAAAAGCTAGGACTAGTTCGCAAAAGTAGGTTAACACTTTTAATAACTAGATCTATCAAACGATATGCATATTGTGTGGATGTGTGCTACACCACGTGATAACAGAGCTGTAAAACTCGTTAGCGCCAACTAGTGGCCGATTTCTTTCAAAATTCTTACAGACCTCTAGGGCCACGAGTTGAACATGCCCATCGAGTTTCGTTCTGATCGGCCTCCCTTAACCTTGTTTAATAGGTGCTCAAACTACATTGGTCGATGGCGGCCATGTTTTTTTTTTAGATACGCCATTATCCTTTTACACATACATGGTACCTTGACTAACGGTCATGTGGTCATAGCCATTTTTATGTTTTTTCCATGTTATAGCGCCACCTACTGTTCGATCGTCGCGATTTTTTTACTGTGACCTCAGATTGAACTCATTCACATGTGTACCAAGTTTGGTGACGATATCATTTACTTCTCGAGTTATAGCCATTTTAGAAAAATAGGCTCCACCCAAAACGTTCATTTTGCGCCTCTTGACCCTAACCAGTGACATAATAGATGGAAACAACAATTTACAGCCAATACAGGCAATTTACCATAGGAAATATATGGTTTTAAAGCTTTTTAACAGTTATAGCGCCACCTATGGTCCGATCTCCATAAAATGTTGCATGTTTGTTAACTATGTTGTCACATGCTCACCAATTTGTGAAGTTCTGAGTTTTTATTTATGATGATTTATAGGCTTTTGAGTTTTTATTGCCACGCCCCTTTTCTAAATCATCCTGTTATAACAGCATATGAAAAATGCAAAAGTTAAACTTTTTTGATAATTATTGATCTAGAGAGTCCAGAGAATTGTCTTAGACTGGTCTGGTCCCGTTTGGGCGAAAAACCAGGGAGTAGTTCGCAAAATATTTGAAATTGACTTTTACTCTTATTTTGTACATAAGGTGCGGTGTGGCTTGGACATGGTGTTTGTCGAATATAAACTAGGCGCCTATCTTTAGGGAAGCGGCGTGGAGAGACGCTTCTGAAATCAAATGCTACGTCGTGGAAGGTCGGATTTGCTCCATGTTTTGATAAGGTTTGTTTAGAAAACCATGAATCCATGTAAGACACAATGTCATTAGACACAATCCATGTCATTACAATCAATGAATCCATGTTATTCGACACAATGTTAACATGTAAAGGTTTTTTTTGTTTCGTTTTTTGCAGTGATGACAGTGACGAGCTCAGACCTGTGGTAGGCGTCATGTGACAGTGGTATTGCTATCAAATAGAAAATTATATTTATTTCCTTATAAAAAGGAAATAGTTCTCTTTGTAGTTTGTTTCAGAAAGATGAGTGACAAATATAAACAATTTATAACAGTCAATAAATCAAAACAGACATCACTGACTAGTAGGGCTGTCAACTTTAGTCGTTTAGTCGAACGTCTTGGTCGACTGACATTCTCATTGGTCGACCAGTTGCATATTTTTTTTACCAACAGAAATAAATTAATTGATTTACTCCTTGATGTTTATTCCTTTATACGCAGTTATATATCACTGTATTTTAAATATAATTAGCCTATGTTTTATCCCCAAATTTAAATGTTTTAATTTAGGCTATTCTGCACCAGTTTGGCGCACCACGTAGAACACTCGGGAACCACACCTGCGGCTGGCTGCACTGCTGCTTCGCGCTCAGTGAGGAATATAGGTAGTTTTGCTGTATTCATTCAGTTAGAATGCTATTTGTTTTGACTTTAGTCGACAAAATCTCTAAGAAATTTAAATCTTTTGTCTGGCTGCATTTTACAAAAAAAGACAAGACTGTGGAGTGCAAGCTATGCTGCTGCGCCATTCACATATAGGCGTAGAAAAAAGCTAGTCGCGCCGCGTTCTCCTTTTTCCAAAGCGCTAGGGTGGTTGCGCTCCGGAGGAGTCTGTCGTTTCTAAGCTTGTTGCTTAGGTGGACTAGGCCTGCAAATCTGCAAGTAGCCTTAACGGCTTTATTAGACTGACTCAATAGATTGTGTTTTATGCTTTTGTTTTTATTTGTACACTTGACGCGTTTGAAAATAGCCTAAATAATGTAACAAAACGAAAATAAACCTATATGCCTTCCTACTATACAGCCTATAATTATTAGGATTGTTTTTTAGGCTATTTGGGTTTGTGTGTTTTAAAATGCCTAGATCGGCTGAACAAAAGTTAACCCAAAGCTTTGAAAGTAAAGAAGAATATACACCAGTATAAACGAGAGCTTTTGTTATGATTTTTCATTATTTGGCAGTTATATTTTTTGTAGCGTGTGGTGTGGTCAGGTGCGCGATTGTGACGGTCACTATAGATCTAGGACAGAACTTCTCACTTTGCAGTTAAAAAAAAAAAATCACTTAATTTTCAACTAATTTTATTATTATAGTTTTATGTAGTATTGATTTTTTGTTGTTGTTTTATAAATGCTCTATGACAATTGTTTAATAAATGTTCAATAAAAATGCAAAACATCGCATCTTTTTTTATTTTTATTTTGTTGACTGATCGTTGTGCAGGACAGGACTTTGGTCGACTAAGGATTTATCTGGTTGACTAACGTTACAGCCTTAACGACTAGTCATTTCTTTTGGGATGAATGAATGATGAAATGTACAAAAAGAAAATGTAATCAGATATTGGATTCAACTCAAAACACAATGATTCAGAATTCCTTAAAATAAACACATTTACTGTCAATAGTAAACAGTATGTTCAACAATATGAATTGGAAATGCTGGAAAGATGAAAAGATTCAGTTGAACAAAGTTCATGAATAAAACGACTCAGTTGAACAAAGTTCGTGAATCAAAGGATTCAGTTTAAAGAGTTGTTCAAACTTCTCCGATCAGTTCAAGTACAAAAAACAAAGTCTGTCCATTTCAGAAGCAAAAATAAACCAATCAATCACTAAATCTCAAGAATCAAAGTCCTTTGAGTCCGAAAAACAAAAGAAAATTGGAAACATCTTACCAGTTGATAGGCCTAGTTTCAAAACAGGATACTTGCGGATCACGTTCACATAGGAAAAAACTGAGAACAAGGAAACACAGCCTTGCAAAACACAAGACAAACGTACAATAATTAAGTATGCGCATCTCAAATGACAGATTAATATAACTTCTCGACATTTATAGAACAGATCAACACTCATAAATCAATCATTGTCTCAACTCATGATACAATAAGCATCGTTACACGTGGTAGCTTTAGCAAACTAGCTCAGCTCGCGCTGTGAGTGCGGCCTACTCATATCAAATCAATTCTGAAATTGACAAATCTATATCTTTCATATGTCTTTTTATATTCAGATTTAATATTTAAAAAAATCACTCACCAAAAACAAATTCAATACAGACTTCCACTTCACTTTTCTCTCTATGACAACACACCAGCCTGACGCATCCAAAGTTTCCAAGTGCACTCATTCACAGTTCCCGTTCAGTATGATTTTGTGAAAGAAGTTTGTGGAGAAATGCTCCGTGTGCTGCTTCCTGTCTGACCTGTTCTCATCTGATTCCGTCTGTTGAATGCTGACTGACGACGGCGCCGACGCGAACTGTGGGCGGGTCTAATGAATATGCCGCTACTGTTGGTTCTCAGGGCTGTCAGTCACTGCAGCACAATCAGTGATTGGATGAATCGCGTTTCTTTGTAGAACACTTTAATTCTTTATATTTCTTAACTTTTTCCAACTCTCAAGTCATTTACTGGTGGCCTGGGTTACCCGGGTTACAACTATTTCTAAAACAATGGTTCTAGCTTAGATTATTGCAGTTGTTTGGTCGAGTGCATATAGACAAAAAATGTACAGGTGAAAGATAGTCTCTGCTTTTTTCTATAAGAAATATTTCTGTGTCTAGAATTCCTAATTTCCTGTACTCTCAATTTTTGTATAGTAGTGCTAGTCATGATTTTAACAGCAGGCATGCATAAAAGGGATTTTTATTTTATTTCGAAAACCACTGCAAAACATCGGACTGTATAATGTAAAGAAGAATGAAACTATGGAAGTATTTACCATTGGTATTACACATTTTGGCAAGAGACACTCTACACAAGAAAAATGAGTTCAAAAATATATTTTAAGGAACATTTAATAGCACTATATATAGTAAATTGTTCATTTTGATATTTGGAATGAATGTTAGGTTCATTGACTTAACTTTTTATTTTTTTGATTAAATGTAGTAGGCCTATTTGTATTTAATTGTTGGGACCCCAGGAAGAGAAGCCTCTGCCTCTGTACTGGCTAATGGGGATCCAAATAAATAAATAAATAATCTTAGATCATAGGAAAGACCATTTACAGCCAATACAGGCAATTTACTAAGGAACAATATTTTTTTAAAGTTTTTTTTGACAGTTATAGCAGCTTGACCTGCCTGATCTCCACCACTTTTATTAGTAGTCCTCAAAGTGTGCCCATATACATTAGAGCCCGACCGATATGGATTTTTGGGGGCCGATGCCGATACCGATATTAGGGAGTAAAAAAAGCCTGATACCGATATATCGGCGATATTATTTATGTGTATATTATAATACAGTAGCAATATTATTTATGTGTATTATAGTACAGTATACCAGTCAAAAGTTTGGACACTTTCATATTGGTGTGTACAAACTTTTGATGGGTACTTTACACAGTAGCTATAAACAGAATAAATATATTTTATAAACACGTTTTGCAATGATCACTCAAATGTGGTGATCAAACACTTGTGTGACACAGATATGTAATGGAGGCAGGGGGAATGATAGAATGAGAATTATACAGTTGAGCTGTAACCAAACTAGTTTGCATTGCATGTTATATTATATTATATTATATTATAAATACTGTTGCATAATCTTCACTAACGACTTTGTCTTTTAATTTAGTCATAACTTGTATCAATAAATATATAAAAAGTGTCACTGACAAAACCTTATTATCTTCTATTTTTACTCTTAATTCCTCTAATCTCTACCAGTGGAGGAAGAACTCAGATCTTTTTACTAAAGTAAAATTAATAATATCATAATGAAAACGTTTTTAATTACATATGTACAGTACTTTTATACTATTTTAAATAATTAGTAAGCAAAATGTACTAAACGTGAAACTAGGCTACTCTTAATGCAAAATGTCCCTATATAAAGTGTTATAAATAATTATATAAATTTTTGGAATATTGCTTGATGTTGTAACGTAGCGTTATCAGGCAGAATGAGCTTTAACACTGTGTCTACTAGAGATGCGCGGTTGGCGGTTACAGCCGCGGACTCCGCGGATAAACCGCAGATCGGGCGGATGACATGACGAAAAAAAATATTTTAATTAAATTTGGGCGGGTGGCGGGCGGTTGAACCAATCAAATGAAAAATATATACACATTGTTAAATAATTTTATCTTTGTCCCTGCGCGCCGATCGGAGACGGAGTTCACTGCTGATATTCTGAGAGCTTTCTAGTCTCGCGGCTGTCATCAGCAGCGCATTGTATCGCCCAATCAGCGGATTGCGGGCGGGTGCGGTTTTGAAAATTGGTCAAAAACGTTGGTGCGGATGGATGGTGGACGGATGATGAGTTTTGTGATGCGGTTGCGGATGAAATAATAGCCCATCCGCGCATCTCTAGTGTCTACACCGGACGCGGCCGTTACTGCTCGCGTCGCAACAGCTGTTTACCCGAGACAAAGCAGAATCAGTTTACTGTCGGAGATCGCTTGCGCCACGCATTTTAATCAATGTTTCATCAACCAATTGCCTTAATAAATAAGAAGTAAATATAGCAGACAATATAATAAGGACTTCTCAGCTGTGCGCTTGCAATAGTCACAAGCTCACACAATACGTGACAGAGGCTTGTAGCAGAGAAATCAATTCTGTGAATTACACTGAGCAAATCACAAGTAGGCTACTACCCACTGGATGAAGAAGGGTTGGCTCTCAGTCTCCACAGGCTACATAAAATATTCATTTTATTTTATTTTATTTTTCGTGTTCGCATTCATGAGGAAAAAAACAATGTTACAGACTCGACAGTTCAGCACTACGGACGTGAGCGCTCTGAAAGCCGCACTAAAATATGCTTTGAAACTTTCACATAGACATCAAACAGAAAGCACAAAACCTTTCGTTTCAAAGTGAATTTCGTTTTGTATTAATTGTATCTTAATTTTAATCAATGTTTCATCAACCAATTGCCTGGATTTAATATATAAGAAGTAGATAGCAGACGATAGATAATCTCGACACGGAGGCGCCTGCGGGTGAACTGGTGCTCGTCTCATGAACCGAAGAATTGAAATATATCTATATTGAAATGTCTACTTTTAAACAGAACAATTCAAAACGAAAGACAGACAGACTCATGTAATCGTATGAAATGTGCATTTCTCTCTGGCACGCGTTCACTGAAGATCGCGAGTCAGCATCATCAACTTCATCTTTGGCTGACACTGACTGAAAACACTTGTTTGTTAATAAACAATTAAAATGTCTCCTTGCTATATTTGTTGTATTCATAATCATTACTTTTGCCAGTTCTTGTGACAGCTTTTAGGTGCTTTATTGGCAGCGCCACCCTTACATGAATCACCGCACCAGCATTTTTTTAAATATTAATTTATCGGCCATTATAAAGGCCGATACCGATAGTTAGGAAAATGCCTAAAATCGGCCGATAATATCGGCCCGCCGATATATCGGTCGGGCTCTAATATACATGTCTCAAATTTGTTGTAAATATCTCATTTTGTTTTGAAGTTGAGACACTTATATTTATGAGAGCATAAAATGATGCATGGGTGATATTGATTGGATTTTTTTTCAGTTCCTATCATAATTTTGACATTTGGGCATTATTGTTTAGCTATTTATTTATGTTTTCAAATTGCCTGTTTTTTTTTTTTTTGTCTCGATCGGACTAATGGTCTTCGAAGATAACAGTAATTTTTTTTAAGCTCTAAATGACACGTTACAAAACCAAAAGGCAAAACCTGGCATGTTTGGTATTGTTGGACTCGGCAAGGATTCAGGAGTATAAGGAGGTCACTCCCGTGAAAAAACGTTGGCTTGAAAAGTCTCAGGCTCCTTCAGGGCATTATGCCGATGACGTATACTGAGTTTTTTGAGATACACCAATGTTCTCATAGACTATCAAGGTACCCTGGACAAAGACACTGCATGCCATCTTTCATTAGACTAACGTTTGGATGCGGTTATAACCATTGTCATGATTTTTTTCCTTGTTATAGCGCCACCAAGTGGCCAATCGTCGCAATTTTTTGCGACCTCAGATTGTGCTCATGAACATGTGTCCCAAATTTAGCGAAAATATGTCTTTCCGTTCACAAGTTATAACCATTTTAGTAAAAGTGGCTCTGGTGCCTTCAAACGTTTTGGTTCCCCTTAGCGACCGACAATTGAAATTTTTTTTTTTTTTATGATTATTGACAATCGGACATTTAAATGACTTTCAGTCATTTAAATGTCATTTTGCATAGGATATTATAGAGCATTTTTCACCTTTATAGCAGTTAAAGCGCCACCGATGGCCCGACGTCCATAAAAGTTTCCAAGCCTCTTTAGGATCAGGTGACGCATGTGCACGCCCGGTTTTGTGAGGTTGTATGCAAATGAGGCAGGAAGAGGGCCGCTTTTAGCCATTTCATGGGATTTGCCATAGAAAAACATTATTTTGACACCTTTTTAACAGTTATAGCGCCACCAAGTGGCCAGTCGCCGCGTCCTTTTCAAGGCGACCACAGAATGAGCTCTTACACAGGTGCGCTGACATTCAGACTCCATAGAATCTTGCTGCACTGGTTTGGTTCTGGCCGGGCCAAAAACCTAGGACTAGTTCGCAAAAGTAGGTTTTTGGAAAAACCCAAAATACCCGAAAATGTACCCAGGGTGACGAGCCAATCCGAGGCATGCATATTGTCCGGCTCGAGCCAAGGATTCCAACGATGTAAGACACTTGAGCCGGTTGAGGAGTTATGAGCCATTTCGTACTTCGTACACTGAAGTGCTTGAACCCCTAATTAAATAGGAAATATCGCATTATAATGCATAACTGTATCTTCTGCGTGGGTTGTTTTCCAGACGAAACAGCAACTGACCAAAGCATTAATCTTTTCCTGGACTCCAGTGATTCAGAGTCAGTGCAAGATGATGAAGACATCTCCTGTTATGTGGTAAGCATGAAATTACTGAGAGGGGGTAAAATCTTTGCGTGGCAGTGATTTAATGACCAGTCACTTGTTAAAAGACCTGGATTTGAAGAGAAATGTGAAGAATGGAGAAAGCGGAAAATGCCTGAGGGTGTGTTAGGAGACATATATGATGGACAAATATGGCAGGATTACCAGTATGTGAATGGAGAGCCTTTTTTAGCAGAGCCAAATAATTTGGCCTTGATGCTGAATGTGGACTGGTTCCAACCTTTCAAAGATGCACCTTATTCAGTTGGAGCCATCTACTTGGTTGTTTTGAATCTACCTCGTGAAGACCGTTTTAAGGAAGAAAATATGATTCTCGTTGGACTGATACCTGGACCAAAAGAGCCATCACTAAACATAAATGCTTTCTTAGACCCCTTAGTTGATGAGCTTCAAGAACTTTGGAATGGCATGATTCTGGAAGACAGCTCTTTCTTAGGACATCAGGTTTACAGAGCAGCTCTGCTTTGTCTTTCGTCAGATATCCCTGCAACTCGAAAATGTGAAGGCTTTGTTGGAC
Organism: Gila orcuttii; assembly: GCA_026230005.1. Classification (NCBI taxonomy): domain Eukaryota; kingdom Metazoa; phylum Chordata; class Actinopteri; order Cypriniformes; family Leuciscidae; genus Gila; species Gila orcuttii. The sequence continues at coordinate 27,050,601 of JAPDVR010000024.1, forward strand.
ATGGAGCATACAGAGGTAATTTAAATATTCAAACATCCTTTGCTATAATTAATAAACATTGATATTGATCATTGAATCAGTAAAATCAATATGTAAATGTTTACATTGTTTATTTTTTAATGGATAACAGTTGGTCTTTTTCATTGAATGCTCAAATATAAATATGTGTGTGTGTAACATATTGTATTTAACTTACATTTGCATGATGCCACAAGTGTTTGAAGACGTTCAGCAAGAAAGAATTTGTTGAAAAAATGGACTACTCAGGATTTGAACGGTCTTCGTGGGAGCCACGCACGTCGAAGGATCACATACACTATGCTGGGTTATCCAAACGGGCAAGGACGAAGGCAGAAAAGAAAAGAGTTGAACGCAAGTATGGAGCTAGATGGTCAGAACTTTTCCGTTTGAGTTACTATGATGCCATCAGATTTGTCGTCATAGATCCAATGCACAACTTTCTCCTTGGTACGGCAAGACATGTATTCAGATTGTGGACATATGGGGGTAGAATTGTTGCATTATTCCAAATAAATAGATTATGATCCACAAATAAATGTAAAGAGATTCACAAAAATATATAAAATTCACAAATAAATAGATTAAGATCCACAAATAAATGTAAAGAGTTTCACAAAAAAATATATAAAACTCACAAATAAATAAAATTAACTTTGCAAATAAAAATATATATTTACAAATGTGTTTTATGCCACAAACACAACTCGGCCTGGTATTTATTTGTGAACCGCTTTCTGTGCATTTGTAAATCACCTCACACATTTGTGAATCGGTTCCTGTGCATTTGTAAATCCCCTCACGCATTTGTGGATTTTGAAACACTTCTAGCGTCGACGTGCAAGACAAATCCACAAATAAGTGGACTCCACCCACCCTTTACCTAAGCCAATCAGATAACGGCCACATTGAGCTGACCAATCATAGCACGTTCTCGCTACAACCAATCACGTTAGGCTTTATTCTCGGGGCGAGAACTGGATCTGATTAATTTAGCAGATATTGACACCCCTGAAAGCATCTGTAATGGGAGCGTCATTCAAATTAGCTGTTTGTGTGGTTAAAACACCCCGTTTCCAAAAGATTGTTGGAGTTTAAGGCTTCTTTATATTTATTATTCTTTATTATTAACTCAGGATTACACACAAATGATCATCACAGATCGAGCATCATAACACCCTTTCCACTGGAGTCAAGCGGCGCGTCAAAAGCAAATAGCCGATTATCTTCCCTGCCGTAGCAGTTTCAAATCATGTAAAACTAACATGTTTGCATGTTAACACATTTTGCCCATGACGTCTGTTTTCTTACCTGAAGATATATGATGTATAAACTTCTTTATTGACTATGCTGGCTACATGAAAATTCATAATTCGTGATAGTGTCTACTGGACGCGGCGCAGTGCGACACGATTATTCACTGATAGTAAACGGATGCCCGTTCTTCTTCTGAAGTAGCGGCTACTACACACAACTACGGAGGACACATCATTTGCACATTTGCTCCTTTGTCCAATGTAGAAAGCCTCACACGGGGTAGACACGATGTAATAAATTACAAAACGGATGATTTTGTCTTTTGCAAAGCACAATCGTTGTGACAAATAGCTAGCTATAGGACATAAATATTATGTAGAATACAAAATATCAGCCCAAATGACCATCATTGAAGATGTAACAGCGTGTAGGCTAATGGGGTTTTAGTGGATAATGCAATGCTGAAAAAATAATTTTTTGCATTTATATTGGATGCTGTAAGTAACTTTTACAATACAATATTATTAAGTCTTTCTAATCAAAGTTGATTAGAAAGTTGTCAAAGGTGCTGGAAAAGGTAGTTTCTGCTCAATTACAGAATCATCTCATAACAAACAGTCTTTATGAGAAGTTCCAGTCTGGTTTTCGCTCTGGCCACAGTACGGAAACTGCCTTGGTCAGGGTTACCAATGACCTGCTGATGACGGCTGATGCTGGCTCCCCATCACTTCTCATCCTTCTCGATCTCACCGCAGCATTTGATACTGTGGACCACCATATTCTTTTACACCGCCTCCACTCCTCCATTGGACTCTCTGATATTGCTCTGGCCTGGTTTACATCATATCTCACGGACAGAACTGAGTATGTAGCCCTGGGTGCTGCTAAATCGGACGCACACTCTGTCATTTGTGGTGTCCCTCAAGGATCAGTCCTTGGCCCCACCCTCTTCACGCTGTACATGCTCCCCCTTGGTCATGTCATCAGCCGGCATGGAATATCTTTCCATTGCTACGCTGATGACACCCAAATTTACATCAAAACAAACCCAAACCCCTCTGCAGCCCCTTCCACACTTTCCACCTGCCTGGAGGAGATAAAGTCGTGGATGGCCGCTAACTTTCTACAACTCAACAGCTCAAAAACGGAAGCCATTCTTGTTGGCACTCCGCAGCAGACCCGGTCATCCACCATCACCAGCATCACCTTCTCACTTGACCTTTGAGGCCCAGATTAAATATCTTTGTAAAACCTCCTTCTTTCATCTCAGGAACATTGCAAAACTCCGCCCAATGCTCACTTTCCCCGATGCCGAAAAACTTGTCCACGCCTTTGTTTCCTCCAGGCTGGACTATTGCAACGCACTCCTCATCGGGATCCCAAGCAAGAACATCAAGCAGCTGCAGTACGTTCAGAACTGTGCGGCTAGGATCCTGATGGGTGTGCGGAAGTATCACCACATTACTCCCATCCTCAAATCGCTCCATTGGCTTCCTGTCCAGTACAGGATTGAGTTCAAAGTTTCCCTTCTGTCTCACCAGTGCCTCCATGGCACTGCCCCCCTATATCTCAAACAACTCATCACTCCCCTTTCCTCATCACGTCATCTCCGCTCAGGACAGGCCAACCTCCTCCAGCCTTTGAGGACAAGGCTTCGTACTATGGGTGACCGCGCCTTCTGTTCGGTTGCTCCCAGTCTCTGGAATGCTCTCCCTGTCCATCTAAGGGCCCCACAGTCTGTGGACTCTTTTAAAAAAGGCCTTAAAACCCATCTTTTTAGAAAAGCCTTTTATGGCTAATAGTATTACTCTAATGTTTCTGTTTTTATTCTGTTCTGCATTGTAGCACTTTGAGGTCATTGAATTGATGTAAAGTGCGTTATAAATAAAATTTATTATTATTATTATTAAGTCTGATTCATATGAAATATTATTTGTGTGATCAAGCGTTTTAACGGATAAATTCAAATCGCTTGTCTGCTGGGCATTTCACTTTTAAATGCATGTTATATATTTAATCATTAGATCCACGGACCTGCTTAAAACTTGAATGAATAAGTGCGAAAAGCTGTTGTGACAGTAATTTCCCCAATATTACACAATATTACGTATTTATCAGGAGGTTGAATCCAGTTATTCATCAGTCAGCAACGTATTGATGCTTTTCTGTTTTATCATGAATAACGTGACACTTCCATAACGCGTTGTTCCCATAACATAAGCGCTGTTTCTCTACCATTTTCAAAGGCTCATAAAAATGTGTCTTGGCTTGATACACAGTCTAATGGTCTAACTCTAACGAAATCCAAATTTTAAACATATTTTACAGAAGCAATATTATGGCCTTATAGCCTTACACTTCCATTTGAGCCAATGCAGATGAACGAGCAAAGTTATTTCAGGGCAAGACCGCTCTGATTGTAAAGCCTAACGTGATTGGTTGTAGCGAGAACGTGCTACGATTGATCAGCTCAATGTGGCCGTTATCTGATTGGCTTAGGTAATGGATGGGTGGAGTCCACTTATTTGTGGATTTGTCTGCACGTCGACGCTAGAAGTGTTTCAAAATCCACAAATGCGTGAGGGGATTTACAAATGCACAGGAACTGATTCACAAATGCGTGAGGGGATTTACAAATGCACAGAAAGCGGTTCACAAATAAATACCAGGCCGAGTTGTGTTTGTGGCATAAAACACATTTGTAAATATAGATTTTTATTTGCAAAGCTAATTTGATTTATTTGTGAGTTTTATAATTCTTTGTGAAACTCTTTACATTTATTTGTGGATCTTAATCTATTTATTTGTGAATTTGATATATTTTTGTTAATCTCTTTACATTTATTTGTGGATCATAATCTATTTATTTGGAATAATGCAACAATTCTACCCCCATACGGACAGAACTAGGAATTTTAACAACAAAAAGCCTTGATGAACTTCAAGCTAGAGTGGAAAAAATCAAAGTACCTTATGAGGTTGGAAGAATTCCCTTATGGATTTCATCTGGCTTTACTGGATTTACAGCAGATCAGTGGAAAAACTGTACAACCATTTACTCACTGTGGCGAACAGGACGGCCGAGGGACGTGAGAGAACGGCGCGAGGCCGGTGGTGCGATTGCTAATGAGCAACACCTGTTGAGCACACCGGTCTCGCATCTCTCACGGAGGAGCGGAAGCATAAAGGGGGAGCGACGACGTTGATGATCGAGAGAGGAACAGGCCTGATTTTAGTTGTTTGGTTTTTGTATTTGTGTTTTATTTTAGCCAGCAGTCGTCCGCGAGGGGCTGCTGGCCGTTATGTTTATTTTGGGTAAGCCAGCAGTCGTCCGCGAGGGCTGCTGGCGGTATTTTAGTTTGTTTATTTTATTTTTAATAAAGTTTGTTTAAATGTTTGCCGGTTCCCGCCTCCTTCTTCCCTGAACATTGTTACACTCACTTTTTTGTCTGAAGGGGCTTATCAACAACAGACACTATGACATGTGGTTTGACTTTGTGCAGGCTTGTATCATACTCTGCTCCACAGTCATATCCATCAATAGACTGGAAGTAGCAGATGGATACCTGCAGACATTTCTCTCAAAATTTGTCGAACTGTTTGGCCCATTGCACTGCACCCCCAACATGCATTTACATCTTCATTTGAAAGAGTACATGTTGGATTATGGACCAGTTTATTCTTTTTGGTGTTTTTCATTTGAGCGTTTTAATGGAATACTGGGAAAGTTTAATAACAACAATAGGAGAATTGAAGTCCAGATTATGAGGCAATTTCAGCAGAGCCAACAGCTTAATATGCCATGGACTTGTGAATATGGTGCTGAATTTGCCAGTATTTTAGGAAGACAAATGGTTGGGACTTTGTCATGCAATGACACAGCTGATATGCTTTATGTGAAGCACAGTGTTTTGGTGTCAGCAGAAAGACTTCTCTTAGAAAACTGTGCAGTGGTGCCTTTGTCTCCATTCCACCAGACAATCTTGGATGAGCCTGACAGACATGCCATGTTAACAATGTATCATCAGATGTACCCTTGTGTCAATGACGTTGACTGTTTTGCCATGACATGCAAACGGGTAACATATCTGAATGCAACTTACTCAATCGATGGATCTAGAGTGGAAAGGTCAGCATATGTACATGCTAAGTGGTGTGGAAACACTAACAGTTTTGAGGAACCCATCCTTGACCCTCTAGCAGAACTACGACCAGCCATTATAAAGCAGTTTATAGTTGTAAATGTTGTGTCAAAAGGTTCTGCATTCAAACATGTTATTGCGCAAGTTTCCTGGCTTCATCCCCACCCGGACAGATATTTTTATGGAAAGCCAATAGAAGTTTGGAGCTTGCAGGGAACAGACACGTCATACCCAGCATCATTTCTGCCTGTTGAGCGCATTGCTGGGAGATGTGTGGTTAACACATCCACTGTGCATTTAAGCAAGACCAAAGAAAAGGTCACTGTAGTCATGCCACTATGCACAGTGGTTGAGCTCTAGGAGACTGTGATGTTGTTTGCATGGAATGCACATTTTACCTTTGTGGCAAAGCCTGAATAAAATTAATTGTTGAAATAAATTGTTTTGTGTATCTTTTTTACACAATATTGGCCATTGCTAATGACATGCAGTAATTAATCTAGCATACTTTCATTAAATATATACATTTAAAATGTAGGCAAGGCAAGGCAAGTTAATTTATATAGCACATTTCATACACAATGGTAATTCAAAGTGCTTTAAGAAATTAAAATAATCAAAATAAATCAGAATAATTAAAACAATTTAGAATAATAAAATAAAATACAGTAAATAATTAAAACAGTTTAGAATAAAATAAAATACAGTAACAGTCGGACGAACAGTGGCACAGTGCTCATTCAGTAAATGCATAGCTAAACAGAAGTGTTTTGAGTCTGGATTTGAATGTGACTGTAGGAGCACATCTGATCTCTTCTGGAAGCTGGTTCCAGCTACGGCTGGCATAATAGCTAAAAGCGGACTCGCCATGCTTTGAGTGAACCCTTGGTATTTCTAGCTGATGTGATCCTAATGATCTAAGTGATCTGTTTGGTTTATATTCAGTGAGCATATCTGCAATATATTGAGGTCCTAGCCCATTGAATGATTTATATACCAGTAATAATACTTTAAAATCAATCCTAAATGTAAGAGTCTATAATTACGCTATACTGAGCCTGATCTATTTCTACCAGAGATTTTCTTAGAATTAAGTTATACCTTTTAGAAAAATGTCACCTGGGGTAAAACTCCCCCTGCTACCCTCATTCGCATTTGTATAGCTCACAGCATTTTCATTTACATGTTAAAACCTCCCCTAGAATTACGAGGAGGGGGGTCATGGGGGGACAACTGCCAAGCAAGGCCCATGTCAATTTCCGACAATTCACGGCAGTTTTGGGTGTTGCCTGCAAATTGCCGTGTGCAGTCGTAAACCTGAACTTCCACGACAATCTACAGTGACGCTTACTGATGAAAATCCCACTTTTCATGCAGTGATGGTTCCTCGGTTCCTCCGCCGATCTCCGGAGTGTGCATGAATTGGAGTGGCTGTAGAATCATCCCGCCGATGGTTTCCTCACCTACGTTTTTTTGGTGTGCAGGGGAAAACCCCTTCCGATACTTTGCCGCTGGTGCCCTCCAATTGCCAACGTTGGTAAGACTGAACGTGCTGTCTGGGATAGTTGTCGCGACAGCATCTGCGAACTCAAATGTGTGTAAGTACCAATCTTTTATACAGCGAGTATAAGGACGTGATTGGATAGATGTGAAGGTAATAAGTGACGTAATAATTAAGTCTTCCTGGCAGAACTTTATGCTAAAGCTTTCATATCAAGGATCGATTATGGAAGTGTGGCATATGGATCAGCAAACAAATCTGTACTTAGGAGGCTTGATGTAATGCAGGCTAAAGCACTGAGATTATGTTTAGGAGCAGTAAAAACATCGCCAGTATGTGCTCTACAGGTTGAAGCGGTAGAAATGCCATTGAACATCCGACGTAAACTATTGCTTGTAAATTATTGGGTAAATCTAAAAGGACATGGAGATAGTCATCCAACTAAAAGAATACTGCTAGCTAATTGGGAAAGGGAGAGAGCACAAAAGTTCAGTTTTGGGTGGATAGGGGATGAGGCAGCTAGAGAATTGGAAGTGTATGAAAAAGAATTCTGCCCAACTGTAATATGGCCTGATGCACTGGTATGGAAGCTAGAAACCATGGAAGTTGATTTTAAGTTACTTCGAATCAGAGCAGTAAGCAATAGTACAAATCTGGTAGCGGAATTTTATAGATTTATAGACTTTAAATATAAAGAGTATGTTTAGATTTATACAGATGGATCAAAGGAACTTAGAAACAGGAAAGACTGGATCTGCAGTTTACATTTTTAATCAAAGAGGTGAGGTAAGCAGACGAACCCCAAATGATCTGAGTGTGTATGCAGTTGAATTATACGCTATTATGATGGCACTAGAATGGATTGAGAAAATCAAAATTTGGAAGTGATTCAATGTTAGCTTCATACAGTCTCATGACTGGTATATCTAATAGTCATCAGGATTTACTGTATACGAAATTGACAATATACACAAGAATAAGGGAAAAATGCTATGAGATTCAACTGACTTGGATTCCTGCTCATATTGGCATTGTGGGAAACAAAAGAGTGGACAAATTAGCCAAACAAGCTGTAAAAAAAGAGAATATTGAAGCAAATATTAAGCTGTCAAAATCTGAAGGAAAGAGTATAATATGGAAAGAAGCCATTAGAGATTGGCAACATCAGTGGGACAGGGAAACTAAAGGGAGACATTTGTATGCTATTCAAAATAAAGTTGGGGCTGTTAAGAATAGGGGAGGGAATAGAAAAGAATAAATAGTTATGACCAGATTAAGGATAGGTCACAGAAATTTGAATAGCACACTACACTGACCTTGTTAGCATCCCATCAATGGGGACAGCCCTAGGCTCCACAGTTTCTAAATCTCTTCATTGTTGCTCTCTCTGAAGATATGTGGTGATTTGTATTACAGATACAACTTGAGGAACATTTGAACATTTCACATGGGTGAGATGATTTATTACACTTCAAATTTCAAATTATTTTACATATACCCTGATAAATAAAAAATATACTTTAATTTAAAGTCTTAATAAAAACCAAACATTCACAATGTCTGGACGCTTAACACACCCCACCCCTCTGACTCACAGACTGTCAAACACTGGTGTGAGAGAGAAACACTCTGGGATCTTTTTTATTTAACTTATTGTATTTTTGTAAACCCCATTCATACGTTGTATGGACAACTATACGTTAGGAGCTATACTTCAACTCTCTAAAAATGTAAGATGATTTTTTTTTGTTAATCTAAAGATATTTATTTTAGAATCATTTCATTTATATTCTTTTAAAGAAGCAGAATGTTTTTTCAACTTTTTCAACTGCAGGTAGAGTGAAGTCTTTTGAAATATATGTGCGCGCGCGTGTGTGTGTGTGTGTGTGTGTGTGTGTGTGTGTGTGTGTGTGTGATTCATACTCATATGTTCTGTTAAATTTTAATTTAATTATTAGAAAATCTCTTTTTCTCACTTCCACAGTCCCTGCAATCCCCCTGTACTGGAATGTGGCGGGTGGGAGGAAGCTGCATGTGACACAACCTGATGTCAGAACTCAAAATTAACCCTTCATGACTTCCATTATAACGTGTCAAAGTTCAAAAATTAATCAATAGACACCTTATACTCATGAGGTCACAGACATTAGCCAATTACTCAATGGTCATAGGTCATTTTCATCCCCAGAGGATACCCAGAGGTCATCGCTAGGGCATGGGGCCGGGTCAAGGTAATCGCTAGGGCACAGGGCGGGGAAAGGTCAAGAGGTCAAGCAATTATATGGTCATCAATCATTTTGACAGTTGCTTGGGGATAATCACTACTCAGTAGTTATTTGATAGTAACACATAATTGTAAGATAGCGTGGCTTAATACAATTGACAATACACTAAAGAGGTAACCAAGATTACATTACTAGCCTAGAATCACTGACATCCATCAGCTAAGTTGTAGTTGAGTCTAAATGCAGCTAGCATTAACAAGGTGGCTGAATAGAGTGAATTTAAAGGATCATTGTAACAAGGTACTTGTCAAATCATGGGTGAACTGATGCAATTTTGACTCGCGTGGCCTCCCTGAACAAACATGAAGCTTGATTTATACATTATACTTCTTTGCTCTCCACATTAGTAGCACTATTTGTGTGGTGTGCAGAGCTGTAGAGTGTTCCAAATCACTTACTTCCCAAGTTCTATGAGGGTATAGAAGCGGAGGTCAATATTGTTTTTAATTAGAGTTCAATTTTTTTTAAATATGTCTAAAAACATTTCTAAAAGATTTTCTATTCTAAAGAGTAGAATACAAATCTACTAAGACATTATTCATTAAATAATATATATATAACTGTAGTATTGTATAATGAACATGCACACACAAACACAATCACTGGGTCCCAAACTACCTAAATGATGCTTTCATAGTCTAATCATTATCAACAGATAAAACAACAAAAAACTGTAAATGAGTTCCAAATGACAATTATTTTTGAGCCCCAGGGCTCCAAAGCTCTCACAGTGAATGATAAAGTCGAAAAGAATAGGGTGATTATTTCTGAATGGAACACATCCCCCCATCATCCCTCTCTCTCCCTCAGAGTCGTCTCACAGTCCCTCACAGTCACACGTACATAATGCATCCTTTAATTTTTAAATAGCTGGATAGAATCAGTCAGAAACTTAAGTGCTTATGTAAAGCTATTTGCGATACAGTCTTTGTTAACTGTGCCTTGAATGGTTTCTGTGCAGATTTAACTCCAGGGGTCAGCCATCACGATAGCCTTGTTTCTTTTGTTTCTTTCTTTTTTTCCCTTGTTTTATCAGTGCCAAAGAAACTCAGATAACTTTTGTCTATATAATTGTTAGATATTATTCAAAACTGTTAAATGTCTTTTATTTGTATGCACTCATATTAAAATCAAATGTTGTGATTTTAGTAAAATAAAGAAAATAAACATGATGTGCATTCTGCCATCTCTCTCAGTGTAAAGTCCATTCTGAAACTTGACAGAAAATGTACTATAACTCAGCGAATACTTGCCACAAAGACATGAGATATGTCTTTAGAAAGATGTTATTCATGTTAAAAACAAATATTTTCTGTTTTAGTAATCCATATGAAACCAACGAGAGGTCCAGTTTCTCAAGCGTGCTCGTTATCTCTAATGTGACCACACCCACGCGCGCACAAGCAATTCACATGCAAATTGTCCATGTGAAGTAACGTGAACCTGTAAACGCCCCATCACCTCAAAACAATGCATCAAACTTCCTCATTCCTCTGCTTTTCATTCAGCTTGGCAAGACACTCACCTTTTGTCTTGTTCTCTTGTATATTCAGTAAACTGTTAATTCGCTATTGGATATTGTGTTTCGTACCTGACATAACGATCTAACCAGTTATGGATCCAGTGAAAGTGAATGTGAAAAGACATCTTGAGGAACAACAACGCTCGTTTTGATATCCAGGATGAGCAGATTATGGCGACCGGTCGAGCAGTTCAGGCCTTGGTAGCGCAGGTCTCCAAACTTACCACCCGGCTTCAAGGTCTGAGAGTCAACCCTGACCTCGCGCCCGCTGCGCTTAATCCACCACCCGCTGTCCCACCCACAGTCCGATCAGCCAACACCACAGAACCTCGTCTGCCACCTCCTGCTGCATACTCGGGTGAGCCCCAACTCGTACATTTCTGACTAAGTGGTCGCTGTTTTTTGCCCTTCAGCCTTCGTCATTTCCCACTGACGATTCTAAAGTAGCGTTTGTAATAACGCTGCTGTCTGGATGAGCTGGGCTATGGGGAACAGCAGTTTGGGAACAGGGACATCAGTCATTCCAGACATTCAGTGACGAGCTCAGGAAGGTGTTCGATCGTGCGGTGTCTGGCAGAGAAGCGGCGAGAGTGTTGGCGGACTTACGGCAGGAGGACAGGTCGGTGGCAGATTACTCCATCAATTTTCGGAAGCTGGCCACGGAGTGTAAATGGAACAGTGAAGCGCAGTGGGACATGTTTCTGCATGGGTTGGCCGACCGTATCCAGAGCGAGATCTACACTCTGGACTTACCAACAACGTTAGACTGATTGATTGATTTGGCCATTCGAGTTGACTCACGCCTGCAGCGTCGAGACTGCAAGCTACATAGAAGCTGGTTCCCGGACATAGAGATGCGCCCGGTACGCATCCCCTGCGATACGGTTGGTCCCTCATTCGATCCTGAACCCATGCAGGTGGGCAGAGCTCGTCTCTCCCGGGAGGAGAAGGAGCGGAGAGGAGCACAGGGACTTTGCCTGTATTGTGGAGCCGTGGGACATTTTGCGGGTAAATGCCCGGTAAAAGCCAGAGCCCGTCAGTAGGAAGGAGGTTACTGACGGGTGGTATTTCCTTGGAGGAATCTTCCCATGAATCCACACTCCTCCCGGTCAGGCTGCAGTGGGCCATGTCTCATTATCGATGTGGCGCTTTAGTGGACTCTTTTTTTAGTGGACTTTTAGTGGGCAGAGGGCAGCTTCATGGACCAAAACCTGGCACACAACCTCGGGATTCCGACACTTCCCATTTCTCAGCCCATCTCCGTCAACGCTCAAGGTGGTCAACTCCTGTCTTCCATCACACACTTTACGGGACCGGTGAGTCTAGTCACGTCAGGCAATCACGTAGAGGAGATTCGGTTCCTTCTCATTGACTCTGCTTTCACTCCTGTGGTTTTGGGACACCCCTGGCTGTCCATAACCCTCACATAAACTGGCGTCAGAACACGATCATGTCTTGGAGTGAGAGTTGTCATGCGTCTTGTTTGGTGTCTGCTTGTTCTTCTGTGTCTTATTCTGTGTTGCAGAGTGAACAGGTGGACTTGTCTAACATGCCCGGGGAGTACTTCGACCTGAAGGAGGTGTTCAGTAAGTCTCGGGCTGCTTCTCTTCCTCCACATCGTCCCTATGACTGTGCCATAGATTTATTGCCAGGTACGTCTCCGCCTAAGGGCAGATTATACTCACTTTCCGCTCCGGAGAGGGAGGCCATGGAGAAATATATTTCTGATTCTCTAGCAGCCAAACTCATCCACCCTTCCTCCTCTCCAGCTGGGGCGGGATTCTTCTTTGTGGGTAAGAAAAACGGTACCCTGCGTCCTTGTATTGATTATAGAGGGCTGAACAGCATCATGGTACTTACCCTTTGCCGCTGATGTCTTCGGCCTTCGAGAGACTGCAGGGCGCTTCCTTATTCACAAAGTTGGACCTTTGTAACGCCTATCATTTGGTCCGCATCAGGGAGGGGGATGAGTGGAAAACCGCCTTTAACACCCCCAGGGGGCATTTTGAATACTTGGTCATGCCTTTTGGGATGTCCAACTCCCCCGCGTTTTTCCAGGCACTCGTCAGCGACGTGCTGAGAGACATGGTCAAACAGTTCATATATGTTTACCTGGATGACAAATTGATTTTTTCTTCGTCTCTCCAGGAACACGTTCAGCACATCAGACGAGTGCTTCAGAGGCTGTTAGAGAATGGACTTTATGTCAAGGCGGAGAAATGCGCTTTTCATGCACAGTCTGTCCCCTTTTTAGGATACATCGTGTCATCTGAGGGGATGCGCATGGATCCCGACAAGATTCAGGCAGTGGTGAATTGGCCAACTCCAGATTCCCGTAAGGCCCTACAGAGGTTTCTGGGTTTTGCCAATTTTTACCAGCGTTTTATTCGCAACTACAGCCAACTAGCCGCGCCTCTGACTGCTTTGACCTCCACCATGACGACGTTCAGGTGGTCTAGTGCAGCTGAAACTGCATTTACTAAACTCAAGGACTGCTTTGTTTCAGCCCCCATTCTTTTGTTCTTTGTGCCTGCTCGGTCTGTGCCAGTTGTAAGACTTCCACTCGACCCCCCTGCTGGGCTCCTACAACCGTTGTCAGTTCCTTCAAGACCCTGGTCACACATTGCGCTAGATTTCGTTACAGGCCTCCCTGCTTCACAGGGTAACGCGGTGGTTTTAACCCTGGTGGACAGGTTCTCGAAGGCTACTCACTTCATCCCTCTGCCCAAATTACCTTCTGCCAGAGAGACAGCGGTGGCTGTCATAGACCACGTTTTTCGTATTCATGGCCTCCCGACGGACGTGGTCTCTGACAGGGGTCCCCAGTTTATATCCAAATTTTGGAGGGAGTTTTGTCTGTTGCTGGGGGCGAATGTCAGTCTTTCCTCTGGGTTTCATCCTCAGAGTAACGGTCAGACGGAGAGGGCCAACCAAGATTTAGAACGAGGGTTGCGATGTTTGGTGTCACAGAATCCGTCCTCTTGGAGTCAGCATATCTCATCGGTTGAGTACGCTCATAACTCATTACCAGTGTCGTCCACGGGCCTGTCTCCGTTTGAGTGTAGTTTAGGGTACCAGCCACCAATTTTTCCTAGCCTGGAATCCAAAGTCGCGGTTCCCTCTGCTCACGAATTTGTCCAGAGATGCAGACACATCTGGAGAAGAGCCAGGGATGCTCTCCTCCAGGTGGGTTTGCGCACCAAGGCCCAGGCCGATCGCCACCGGTTGAAGCCTCCCGTCTACGTCGTTGGTCAAAAGGTGTGGTTTTCATCTACTGATATTCCTTTCCGCTCCGTGTGTAGAAAACTTGCTCCTAAATTAATTGGCCCGTTTACCGTCACCAAGATCCTTAGTACAGTGACGGTCCGCCTCAAACTTCCTCCGGCGTACCGGAGAATTCATCCCGTCTTCCATGTTTCCAAAATTAAGCCCCTTATTCGTTCTGTTATTAATCCGCCTACCCCGGTTCCCCCACCGCCGCGAATCGTAGAGGGGGAGCCAGTCTATTCGGTTAATCGTATTTTGGACTCAAGGCGGAGGGGACGAGGATTCCAGTACTTGGTGAACTGGGAGGGCTACGGTCCGGAGGAGAGGAGTTGGGTGCCTGCCCGGGACATGTTGGATCACTCCCTTATCGATGATTTCAATCGCCAGGAAGGACCCCCTGGGAGTAGGGGGTGGGGTGATGTCACGGTTTGCAGGTTTGTCTGTTCATTCTGTGTGTACTGTTCTGGTCTGATTGCCTATCATCATCAGCTGTGCTGACAAGCAATCAGATCAGCCACAGGTGTGTCTCGTTTATGAATCCTATATGTAGTCTTGTGTTTGTCATGTTCATTGTCAGATCGTTGTTCGTGTTACCGGTTCTCCGTCTCGCCTGTCTGCACAGTTCATCCATTCCAGTTCCTGTTCTACCGGATTACCTTGTCGTCAGTATCTTGCTGTGGACCTTTTGCCGGTTGGGTTCGTCGTGGTTTATTCCACATCCCTGTCTTCAGAGAAGATCTGCGCTACCAAGCGCCAAACTGCCGACCCAAGACACTCTCCAGCCTGCCTTTTGTCTTGTTCTCTTGTATATTCAATAAACTGTTCATTCGCTATTGGATCTTGTGTTTCGTACCTGACAGTAATAGTGAATGAATGATTCTTTGACTCACTTACTAAGACTTGCCGCCACCTACCGGGGGTTTCAGTTTCATATGAAAGTATCATATAGGCTACAGAAAAGTATAATTTATTTATTTTTATATTTCTATATTCAAAATTTTACATTTAAAGCACTAATTTCACAACATCATTACTGCAACTGTAATTGCAATGCAAATGCATCTGTAGTATAATACAAGTGATATTAAATAGTATAATTTATTTTAGTAATGCACAACATTCATTTTTCTCATTTACCAATTCCAGAATAATGCCAACAAAGGTCATATTTACTTATTTAAATAAAGAAAGAAGTATGAAAGTAACTTTTTTCTCATATGAGCACCTGCCCCCCAGAATGTATGCGCATGGCCCGGCATCAGATTCTAGATACCAGGTAATACAGTGTCAATACCTACTTCAACAAAACTGAATGTCATAAACTTAATGGAATAAAAATTTGATAAAACTAAAGGTATCTTTACACAGCTGAGTAAGCTGATCTTTGTCTGCTCAAAATTATGTGTAAAGACATAATGCTGCTTAAAAGCCAGAATAAATAAACTTTGACCTGCCTCAGCCTTTAGTATACAGTTGTAATTGCTGTGTAAATGGATTTGTGCCAACTCAGAGCAACAACAAACACTCTGTGTGAAGACACCTAAATGCTGCATCTGATGCACTTCTGTGCCACCTTTGCAGTGTAAATTTGGCATAAGAATCACACTTATGTAATCAGAACCACATGTCCTGTAATGCGCATTGATCACAGGAATAAGTATTGAGTCTCATGATCCTCTCTCATAGGCCATGAGTGAGTCTCCTCCTGTTAGGAGTTTGTTCTGCTCTCCTTTCTGTCCTTTCATTTATACAGGGTCTGGATCAGACTGACCAACCAATCTACCGCCCACTCTGATGATGCATGGTGACATAATTATTTTCTTTTAATTGTTCCAACCCTTGAAATTGCTGTGCATTAAAGACATTAAAGACAAAATGAAAGATAAAAATCATGATGCAATATCCACACCAATAGGTGTCAATGCAAAGTATAAGAATATTGACTTATCAGCCAGCAAAAACATAAAAAAAATGTATTTACTTTCAAATATTATTTTATAATATTGAGTTTCTGTATTACAGATTGCCACAGTGTCTGAATTGTTTGTGCTAAGATTGCACCATAGTCACTGACATACATTCATGTGAAGTCTTGGCTGCTGTACTATAGGTGCATCAGTGACCACAGACCCAATATGGGTAGGTCACATAGGACTACAGTCAGGCCCGGCGTCAAGGGGGGGCTTGGGGGGGGCTTAGCCCCCCCTATGATAATCTCAAGCCCCCCTAGCGGTGATCTGAATGATGATTATGTGACTGAGCGTTCGTGCAGGGTTTTTCTAAACACTTATGAATAAGATAACTATAAACGAGAACCGTCTGAACTGTTCTCGACTTTACCCCTTTTGTACACTGCACACGTCTGCAGTGCATTACGGCTCCGACAAGATTTTATTCTGTCCTCCACGCGGTGCAACTCACACCAGGAGCATTTCAGAAGCAACGCGACTGGATGCGCGAGACCATGTGATTTGCCTGTGCGATGTGATTGTTCTTGATTTTTTGGTTTCTACCTTACAGTCTATGGTTTCTACCAAGGATATAATGGTGTGCAATACAATTGGGAGTCCTTACAGGGTGTTTATTTTAAAAATGTACAGTGTTTATTTACTGTTATTTTGTATTTACGGTGCGGCTTGGACGCGGCGCCTGTTGAAAATAGACTTACGTTAGCAACTATCTTTAGTGAAGCGGCGCGGAGAGCCGCTTCTGGGATGCTTCTGAAACGCCGCGTCGCGGTTGGTGTAAACACAATTGCATTGACTAGAGTGGGCGCGATGAGCTCCGGTGCTCCGGTGTCGCAGCCGTAGCGCGCCGCAGACTAGTGTTAACTAGTTTAACACTAAATAATTCTCTTTTTTTTCAATATGGGGCATGAGAGAAACAGAAACAGACGTTCTATTATGTTCTATTATTTAGAACACAACTTTTATGAATTTTGAAGCGTACGAACAACCCCACGGTTGGATGACTTTAACCATCACTAAGTTTCCAACAACTCTTTCAGGGTACGTTTACATGACAACCATGTACTAAAAACAGAAGTTTTCGCAAACAGACAACAACATTAAAAAAAAAATGTGCGATTTACATTTTCCCTGAAAGTTAAAGTTTTCAAGAGAGCGATTATAAACACAACAAGACTGTGAAATCCAATTAGTGAGTAGATAAGTTTACCTGTTCGGCTAATGACATTTAATGTCCACGACAACCTCTGTAGCCTTTTTTAGCAACTTGTTAGCAACCGCCTTTTACAAGACAAGTGAAAGCTTAAAAAATCACAAGAGAGTATTATATTATAAGTATTATAGTATACTTATATAAGAATTAATAAGAGTGTTATAAGAAAAAGTGAAAACATCTTGAGCTTGTGCTATCAAATACAGATATCAAAACACAGACCTAAAGCATTCAAGCATTTAACCAAAAACCCATTGACTTCAAGAGAGTAGAACCAAAAGTGCTAAAATGTTGCATCATCATGTAGGCTACTTTACCAAACAAAACAGTGAGAATCAAGAAGGTACTTATGAGGAATTCATGTTTAGTTTTGTTGATGTTGTAAATTTTATGTATGTCGCCTATTATATGCTTATAGTGTTAGCTATCATGAAATCAGTACCACTTTACAATAAGGTTTCATTCGTTAAATTTGTTAACATTAACTAATAATGAACTGCACTTCTACAGCATTTATTAATCGTAGTTAATATTAATTTCAGAATTTACTAAAACATTATTAAAATCAAAAGTTGTATTTGTTAACATTAGTTAATGCACTGACTGTGACATAACATGAACAAACAATTAACAGGTGTATTATTATTAATTAATATTAACAAATACTGTAACAAATGTGTTGCTCATGGTTAGTTCATGTTAGTTAATACATGAATAATAAACACATTAACCTTATTATAAAGTGTTACTATGAAATCAAAGATATAAATTCCTTACAATTTAGAGTTGGACATGGATTTAAGATTTCATTTCATTAGATGTATTTCCCTAAGCTAATAACACTTGCCTTGGATAAAAACGAATGACATTGTCAGACTCAGAATGCGGCTGAAATTGAGTTATACTTTTATTTTAGTTAAGCATAACTCGCATGCTGTAGCAACTTTTACAGTAGCATGGTAGGATAAATGTAACATCCATATTAGCTTAACATTGCCTGCTGCTCTTGTAGTTTGAAGACTCACGGCGAACTGCTGCACATAGCGCTGCACTTCATCTCCGCCAAATGCTCCCGCCAAAATAATTATATAATATATAATATTTTTTTGTATTATTATTATAAGTGGCAAAAGTGTATAAGTGTATTGTTATTTATTATACTATTTATAATAATAATAATTATTATTATTATTTACAATTATCAGAGAGGGGCACAATACATTTTGAGACAAAAGGGGCAGGGGCTTGATTAAATAATATCTGATGCATTTACATATAAATAGTGTGATTTACAGATACTTTATGTATAACAACCTACATAAGTAGGCAGTGGTCTTCTAACTGTCATGGAACCTCACAAGTGACTGATTTGGAAATGCTCTCTATAGGCTGCCACTCCATGTGCCCCACAAACATACAAAAAGCAGAGGAGAGTCAATACAATTTCAATACAATCTGACTTTAAAATGTTAACATGCAAGTTAATATATGATACATTAATAAGAATAGAAATACACAGCAATCAAATAAAACACTAATCAAAAAATGTTGACTTAATTATACCCACAATTAATGGGTTATGCAGATAACTAAAATTAAAGTAATGGCCATACCTGCCTCTCAAACTAATTTAACATACGCATATCTGATTCTAATTGCAAGGTAAATGTAATTATTTACCTTCATTTTAAATACCCTACATTACATTTTTCCTGTTAATGAGCTTATGGCACATATACATCTTGTATCTAGTGTTCACGTTTAGTTTAGAAACTTAGATAAAATAACTATACATTAGTTTTTGCTTTATTAAATGGAGAAAACAACAACAACAACCATTCCTCCTACAAGAATCATGAATAATTTGTAAATATGTCTAAGAGAGAGGATGCTGGCTTCAATATTTTAAGAGTCAAGATCTGTTTAATCGATATTTTAAACCAGCTGTAAAATAAAGCATAGACAATAGGATTCAGGCCTGAGTTAGCATATATAGTCCATAATAGAAATGTCATTGTAGCAGAAGAGATTATTGTAGTACTTGTTAAAGACAAGATATAAAATGGAATGAAGCACAGCAGATAAGCTGTCACAATAATTCCTAATGTCAGAGCAGCTTTACTCTCAGATTTCCTCCTCAATGAACCTTCAATTACACATTTACCACCCTTCATCAGAGAGTTTATAACTTTTACTTGCTGATGTGCAACATAAAATATCCTCAAATATAAAGTTATGATCACAGTCAA
Organism: Gila orcuttii; assembly: GCA_026230005.1. NCBI lineage: Eukaryota > Metazoa > Chordata > Actinopteri > Cypriniformes > Leuciscidae > Gila > Gila orcuttii. Next base: position 27,070,022 of record JAPDVR010000024.1, read on the forward strand.
AGGAAACAAGAAAGAAAAGAACAGGTCAATGACTGTCCATGAAAAATTTAATATTAAATAGCACTCTCCATAGCATGTGTCAGTTCTATGTGAACGTTCAAAAATTCTGCCACTAACCACATAGGAAATATTGTAGGCCGAAGAGAAAAACCAGCAGAGACAGATGCTTATTAAGGTTTTAGTTGTGGTTATTTTCTGTGGGTACTGTAAAGGGTGACACACAGCCACATAGCGATCAACAGCAATTAAAACTAAATTACAAATAGATGTTGAGAGGAGCAGAGCCATGATTAATATAAACAGGTCACACAAAGTGTCTCCAAAGTACCAACACGTCTCAATCAACTTGGTGGCATCCACAGCCATCATAAGTCCAATAAGCAGATCAGCCACAGCCAGAGAGAGAATAATCAGGTTTGTTGGAGTGTGAAGCTTCTTGAAGTGAGAGATGGAGATGATCACCAGCAGATTCAGAAACACAGTCCATGCTGACAGCAATGAAAAAAACACATACATGATATTGTATTCATGTGTGGATCGTTTTCCCTTGATACATGATGAGTTGATTGCGGGAAAGCAGTATTGGGTCTCATGATCCTCTGTCTCATAGGCCATGAGTGAGTCTCCTCCTGTTAGGAGTTTGTTCTGCTCTCCTTACTGTCCTTTCATTTATACTGTCTAGATCATACCACCAATCTACCACCCACTCTAATGCTGCCTAATAATTATTTTCTTCTAATGGTTCCAACACTGACCGTAAAATGACTTTGCATACTATACAAAAGACAAGAATGAGTAATACAATCTGTGATGCTGTAACAAGGTCCACTGAAGGCGAGTATGATGAACCCACGTGCAGTTTATTGATGTGACACCAAATCAAAACATAGACTTGAAGAACTGAACTAAAACATGACTTGACTTGAAATAGCCATAAATGTAGACTTAAGTAGTGATAGGAAAGGTTGACACCGGGGCGCCAATGCTCCGAAGCAGTTCCTTTTTGAGTTGATCTCTCGACACTGCGTCACCGATAGGACAAATCTTCAGGACAATACTGCGTTGCTTTCCCTGCCTTAGAGCAGTGCTGAGCCGTGGTCTTTACCTGGTATTGTCACAGTGTCTGGTTGTGTTTCCTTTGTCTATCACTAGAGGTCCTCGTTCTCACGGTGTCCTTCACATTTGACTTCAATTCCCAGCATTCTGTCTGTCACTGTCACTCATCAGTTCATTGCACTCAGCTGTTCCCCGTAATCATTGTTCCCAGCTGTTCTGTGTTAGTCTTGTTAAATATGTGTATATAACCCTGTCTGTTTCAGTGTGTGTCACGGAGTCCTTGTTTTTCATCACCCCACTTCTGAGTACTGCCTTCTTGCCCGTTTGTATTGTTCCTGTTTATTTTGGATTGCTACTTTGGTTTTGACCCCTGCCTGGAATGGATGTATGATTACGGATTTCCCCAATAAATTCTTACCTGCAATTGGATCTCTCTGTTTCCCGTGTGTGGATCGTGACAGAAGGACTCCGTCATTAGAGATACAGCGGTATGTTTTGCAACATCTCTTCCCCAGCCACCGAGCGGGAGAGAAGGGAATTGTTTAAGGGGACCCGGTTGGTAAAGTTCCGCGGGACCCGTGGAGGTCGCCGCAGAGGAGGTGAAAGGGAGATGTATCACGTCCCGTCTGCCCAGTCAGAGACTGTTCACGTTCCGTCTGCCCAGTCAGAGATTGTTCACGTCACGTCTGCCCAGCGAGAGACTGTTCACGTCACGTCTGCCCAGCGAGAGACTGTTCACGTCACGTCTGCCCACGTCACGTCTGCCCATCGAGAGACTGTTCACGTCGCGTCTGCCCAGCGAGAGACTGTTCACGTCACGTCTGCCCAGCGAGAGACTGTTCACGTCACGTCTGCCCAGCGAGAGACTGTTCACGTCACGTCTGCCCAGCGAGAGACTGTTCACGTTCCGTCCGCCTTCCTGGACCTGGACTATCTGGAGCGTCTGGCTCGGATCCTGGACATGCCCGTGTCTGCTGTTCCAGAGCCGGAACCAGTGTCTGCTGTTCCAGAGCCGGAGGCAGAGCCAATGGCTGTTCCAGAGCTGGAGGCAGAGCCAGTGCCCGTTCCAGAGCCGGAGGCAGAGCCAGTGCCCATTCCAGAGCCGGAGGCAGAGCCAAAGCCCGTTCCAGAGCCGGAGGCAGAGCCAATGCCTGTTCCAGAGCCGGAGGCAGAGCCAATGCCTGTTCCAGAGCCGGAGGCAGAGCCAATGCCTGTTCCAGAGCCGGAGGCAGAGCCAATGCCTGTTCCAGAGCCGGAGGCAGAGCCAATGCCTGTTCCAGAGCCGGAGGCAGAAACAATGCCTGTTCCAGAGCCGGAGGCAGAGCCAATGACTGTTCCAGAGCCGGAGGCTGAGCCAATGCCTGTTCCAGAGCCAGTGCCTGTTCCAGAGCCAGTTCCTGTTCCAGAGCTGGAGCCAGTGTCTGCTGTTCCAGAGCCGGAGGCAGAGCCAATGCCTGTTCCAGAGCCGGAGGCAGAGCCAGTGCCTTTTCCAGAGCTGGAGCCAATGTCTGTTCCAGAGCCAGTGCCTGTTCCAGCGCCAGAGCCAGTGTTTGTTTCTGTGTTTGTGGCTGTTCTTGTGGCTGTTACAGTTTTGGTGTCTGTTCCTGAGCCGGTGTCTGTTCCTGAGCCGGTGTCTGTTCCTGAGCCGGTGTCTGTTCCTGAGCCGATGTCTGTTCCTGAGCCGGTGTCTGCTCCTGAGCCGGTTTCTGTTCCTGTGCCGTGGTCGCCCGAGTGGTCGTCTCCGCCCTGGCCGCCCGAGGGGTCGTCTCCGCCCTGGCCGCCCGATGGGTCTTCACCGCCCTGGCCGCCCGAGGGGTCTTCACCGCCCTGGCCGCCCGAGGGTCTTCTGCTTCGCCCTGGCCGCCCGATGGACTGTCTGCTTCGCCCTGGCCGCCCGAGGGGTCTTCGCCGCCCTGGCCGCCCGAGGGGTCTTCGCCGCCCTGGCCGCCCGAGGGGTCTTCGCCGCCCTGGCCGCCTGATGGACTGTCTGCTTCGCCCTGGCCGCCCGATGGACTGTCTACTTTGCCCTGGTTCCCGGTTAAGCCCTCACCCCTTGTTCCTGTCTCCCGTCACGGACCTGGCCCACCATCCCTCCCCCTGATCCTCCACCGTTCCACCTCCCTCCTGAACTCTTGTATCGTGTTTTAGTGTTGTCGTGGAGCGTCTGGTAGCCACTCCGTAGAGGGGGGGTTATGTCACAGTGTCTGGTTGTGTTTCCCTTGTCTATCACTAGAGGTCCTCGGTCTCACGGTGTCCTTCACATTTGACTTCAATTCCCAGCATTCTGTCTGTCACTGTCACTCATCAGTTCATTGCACTCAGCTGTTCCCCGTAATCATTGTTCCCAGCTGTTCTGTGTTAGTCTTGTTAAATATGTGTATATAACCCTGTCTGTTTCAGTGTGTGTCACGGAGTCCTTGTTTTTCATCACCCCACTTCTGAGTACTGCCTTCTTGCCCGTTTGTATTGTTCCTGTTTATTTTGGATTGCTACTTTGGTTTTGACCCCTGCCTGGACTGGATGTATGATTACGGATTTCCCCAATAAATTCTTACCTGCAATTGGATCTCTCTGTTTCCCGTGTGTGGATCGTGACAGGTATGGCCTTCCAGTATCATGCTTTCCCCCGACGCCGAGCGGCAGCAAAGAAAGGATCTTCATAAGTCCAGCTTGTTATGCCCTCCCCTCCGTAGTAGAGCTGCGAGCCGAGTGCGGAGAACGCAGCTAGTATCCTCATGTCGGTACAGGTCCCACATGGGTCTTCATACATGCATCTTTCACACGATAAGCAGCCCCTCGCCTCAGAGGCGCGGCCTACTGTCTATGGAAAAGCACTCACACAATATAAACAGCCCCCTGTCTCAGTAAAGCGGTTTGTCGTGTAAAGAGTAAAAAATTCCCAGCACTCCACGACAACCCCCTAACCTTAAACAACCCCCTTTCACATATTTTGAACATACCCCTTTGAACTGGTTCGGAACTGGTGCTGGTTCAAAATTGGTTCAAAGTTGGTTCAACTTGCGAACCTTCTCAGAACCTGTTTGTTTTTCAACTGACTAGAGAGCCCAGCGAACAACGTTGTTACATCACTGTGTACGTTGCCATACGTCTTAGCTTTCCCAGAAACGCTTGCGCCAACTTCAAGCATAACAATTACAATGGTGGACTACATCGTCTTTTTGCAGATGTTTCTCCTGGCTTTACAATCCTATATTGGGGTCAGAAGACGACGTTTAGAACACATTTGTGTTCTAAACCCCGCCCCAGCCCCCGACGTAAGCATGACATGGTATAAGAACAGTTCTAGTCCAGCAAAGAGTTGGTGCCGCTTTGGAACCAATTTACCTGGCCGAGAACTGGTTCTTTGCCTGTCGAAACACAAAGAACTGGTTCGTGAGTAGGCACCGGCTCCGAAACGGCTCTCAAAATGCTTTGGTGTAAAAGGGGTATCAGTGAAGTTGTTGGTCGTGTAAGGAGGATGAAATTCCCTCCACTCATGCGAGATGAATACCCTCCTGTCTCAGTGCAGTGGTCAGTCGCAGACAAACAGACCAGCACTTTGTGTGCTGCCTATGATGGCTGACTGTACTAAGGGACGTGCAAGTTCAATGTGCCGCCATAAATCACGTATCAAGTGCTTTCGGTGAGTGACGCTGCTACGGCTGCTGACACTGTGCTTATGTACACACTGATATATGATTACTGCTGTTATGTTGCCTAGTATCCTTCAGTGCAATTGGCTATTCTGATCTGACTGCATTTGCTCACAGTTGTTGTCACTACGGCTGCTGACGCTGTGCTCATGTACATACTGATATGTGATTATGCTGTTATGTTGCCCTGTATCTGTCATGAAGAAGGATAGGAAGCAATTGCAAGTAACTCAGTTTATTGGTTTGGTGAAATAGAAAGTCCAGACAGGAGAGTGAATGCAGGTGGCGCAGGCACTTCGATGGTCGGAACAGGAACTGTAGGTGCAGAGACGAAGTGAGGTGGTGGACGCTGATGCTGAATCCGGAACACAGATCGACATCCAAGAAGAACACAAGGCAGGAACACAGAGGCACGAGACTGTAACACCAAAATGGAACACATCAAACAACGATCTGACAAAGGGGATAAGGCAAAAGTGAGTATTTAAAGGGTGAGGAGATTAACAGCAGCTGGTGAAGTGATAGCGATCAGCTGACGCTGATCAGACAATGACATTCGGACACGCCCACTACACACGCACACTACACAACAACATAAACACAAGACGAGAAGGAAACAATGAATTTATGAACCGTGACAGTACCCCTCCTCCTAAGAACGCCTCCCGGCGTTCTCAGACTCCCTTACCTGTCGATTGTAATCATCGATAAGGGAGTGATCCAGGATGTCTCTAGCCTCCTCTCCTCCGGACCGTAACCCTCCCAGTCCATCAAATACTGGAATCCGCGTCCCCTCCGCCTAGAGTCCAGAATACGATTGACCGAATATGTGGGCTCCCCATCTACGAGTCGCGGCAGGGGGGAACCGGGACTGGCAGATTAACCCTCTGAGGTCTAAGGGTTTTTGGGGTCCTTGAGGTGTTCTGACATGCTCTGACATTTGTGCTTTTTTCAGTTATTTATAAACATGTTAATGGCAAAGGTGTAAATTCACTCTATATAGCACAAACGGGGCTACCGTAATATGTGAGCAACATGTATGTACATGTTTGTATTTTTTAGAGAATAATGTTTATGCGTGGTTATTGAAAAAACTAAAACTTAAAGTGTCCGAAATAAGGCCACAAAACACATACTAAATATGTGTCCACAAGACTTTTGACTAATGAGTGTTGTTGCCTAGAATTTTTGCTTCAAAATGATCTGAAAATCATCCTGCCTAATCATTTACACAAAACAATACATTGATTTAAATTTTATAAGACACCTTTTGTTTGGGAAGGCAATATGCGTGGAGGCGTGTTCACACCTGAGAAGACAAAGCCCAGGTAATGTGCCACATACATAATGAGCTGCATATTAATTAGCCTCACACAGGTGTGTCACAGGATCCCAAAGAATGCAAGGACAAAAAAAATTATCTATATATACATATTTTACAATTAGAAATTGTAAACAATTACAAATAGGTTACAATTACAACAACAATTACAATTTTAACAATATTTCAAGTGTATTTCTTTGTAAAAAAGTATACATTTTATCATACATATTAAAAAAGGTAAGGATTCATTAGTTTGAATATTGGAACAAACGCTATAATAACATCTTAGTTGATAATTCAATATACCTACTTTATTTTTGACAAAACATCATACTATAGTATATTTAACAATGAGCAGAAATTGGTGAACAAAAGCATACCTATTTAATGTGACAGTAGTCTTTTTTTACAGTCAAAACTTTATAATCTATCCAAAACTAATCACAAAATATTGTCTAAACATTCATATTTAGTCTGTAACATATTGTGTATGATATATTAGCATATACATGTGAATTTGCAGTTTGTTGCTTATACAGACATTTTATTTCAACATATTTCAGTCTATTTTTACTCATCTTAGTAGGCTATAGCAATATAGTTTGGATGTGTTCATGTAAATTTAATAACATGTTTACTAATATAGATGCGAGAGTGAATGAACGGCACAGACACGCGCTGTATAACTGTAGTAAACAAAGCGCGCGAGCATGTGCCGTTCATTCATCATTTCGCCTACACACAGACACGCAATTCATATTTAAGCAGTCTTTTTCGGTTTATAGACACTATTCAATATCGCAATTAGAACAAAGCACCTAAGAATAAATGACTTACTACATCAGCTGGATCTGTTGCTCCTCGAAATGAAACTACCAGCACTTCTGGTACATTTTCCAGGGTTATTAGTATTATTCCTCACAGCTTAGGGATTCGCTGTGTTCACAGCGGTAGTAAGAAACTTACTAAACATGATTTTATAATCCAGCTGGTAGGCGTTGGCATGTTTGCATGGCTTGCCTTAGATCATTTGCGTTTGAATACCATGCGCTCTCCGTGGACGTGGCACATTAACGCGTAATGAGGTATAATGAGCTGGAAAGAAAAAGACTGACATCTCTCTCTTTTCATACAGATTACATAAACTGAGAATATTTGTTTTTTTATATAAATTTATTAATTTAAAAGAAGAGAGTTCAAGCTTCATTATGGAAAAACACTCGTGCCTGTATGACAAGTATTCGCGGAATTACAGGTAATTTTCGGACGCGTTTCAGAATGGACTTAACTGACAGAGAGAAGGCAGAACGCGCATCATGTTTGTTTTTCTTTATTTGGCGAAAAGCACAACACTTTGTTTTTATTGTGAGTATCCACAAAAAAAATAGACACTTATCAGGATCTAATGATGTACAACACTTAATATGTAAGATCAAAATCAACAGAGTATTTTGAGTTTCTTTTGCACTGATAAGAAAAAAAGTGAGCTGGTATCGCCGGCGATACCGCCGACCCCAGAGGGTTAATGCAAGAATGAAACACGGGCTTAACTTTAGAAACGTGAAAGACGGGATGAATCCTCCTGTACGCTGGAGGCAAGTTGAGGCGGACTGCCACCAGACTAATGATCTTGGTGACAGTGAACGGGCCAATGAATTTGGGAGCAAGTTTATAAGAAACGGAGCGGAGAGGAATGTTCCTTGTTGAAAGCCACACTTTTTGACCAACGACGTATACGGGAGGCTTCAACCGGTGGCGATCGGCTTTAGCCTTGGTGCGCGCCCCCACCTGGAGTAGAGTCTCACGGGCTCTAGTCCAAGTGCGGTGACACCTCTGGACGAAGGCGTGAGCGGAGGGGACCGCGACCTCGGATTCCAGATTGGGAAAAATTGGTGGCTGGTAACCTAAACTGCACTCAAACGGAGATAGACCCGTGGACGACACTGGTGATGCATTGTGGGCGTACTCCACCATAGACAGATGTTGGCTCCATGATGAAGGATTCTTGGAAACTAAACATCGCAACACCCTCTCCAGATCTTGGTTGGCCATTGCTCTGGTGATGGAACCCTGAAGACAGACTAACAGTCGCTCCCAGTAACTTACAAAACTCTCGCCAAAATTTGGACACAAACTGGGGTCCCCTGTCGGAGACCACGTCCATCGGGAGGCCATGTAAGCGAAAGACGTGATCTATGACTGTCAACGCTGTCTCCTTAGCTGAGGGTAATTTGGGTGAGGGAATGAAATGAGCCGCCATGGGAGAACCGGTCAACCACAGTCAAAATGACCGTGTTGCCCTGGGAGGTCGGGAGGGCGGTAATAAAATCTAGAGCGATATGGGACCAGGGTCTCGAAGAGACAGGCAGCGGTTAAAGTAACCCATCTGGGGGTCGATTGGAAGTCTTACCAGTGGCACAAACCGAGCAAGCCAAAACAAAACTGTGAATGTCACGAGCCATAAGTGGCCACAAGAATCGTTGTTTGACTAAAAAACTAGTGTGGTTCACTCATGGGTGACAAGCCACGTTGGAGCAATGACCCCACTGAATGACGTCAGACCGTAAACGATTCGGTGGGCAACCAGGCGGAGGCGTTACCCCTTCTAAGGCCGTCTTGACCTTCGTTTCGACCTCCCTTGTGAGTGTGGAGACAAATAGGGTCTCGGGTAAAATGCACTCGGGAGTAGACGGGCGTTCGATTGCAAAGCCAGGAGAAACATTTGCAGAAAGACGATGTAGTCCGCCATTGTAATTGTTATGCTTGAAGTTGGCGCAAGCGTTTCTGGGAACGGTCAAAAATGCGCGATAAAGAATCGGGTTTGATGTTCTTGGAACCCGGGCGGTACGAGAGAGAAAAATCAAAACAACCAAAAAAAAAGTGCCCACCGAGCCTGCCTGGAGTTCATTCTTTTGGCAGCTCTGATATATTCTAGGTTCTTGTGATCAGTCCAGACGATATAAGGTACCCCTGACCCCTCTAACCAGTGACGCCATTCCTCCAATGCTAACTTGACTGCTAACAACTCCCTGTTACCAATGTCGTAATTACGTTCGGCTGGGGATAAACGATGAGACAAAAACGCGCAGGGATGCATCTGGTCATCTGCAGAAGCGCGTTGGGATAACACTGCGCCTACCCCCACCTCTGACGCATCGACCTCCACCACGAACTGACGTGAAGGATCTGGGGCAATAAGGATGGGGGCTGAAACAATGCGGCCTTTCAGTTTGGTAAACACAGCCTCGGCTGTGTCCGACCACCTGAACGTAGTTCTTGGGGAGGTCAAGGCAATCAGAGGCGCGGCTAGTTGGCTGAAGTTGTGAATAAAACGCCGGTAGAAGTTGGTGAACCCCAGAAACCTCTGTAGGGCCTTACGGGAATCTGGGCTTGGCCACTCCACCACAGCCTTAACCTTCTCAGGGTCCATATGCACTCCTTCAGACGAAATGATGTACCCTAGGAAAGGAACAGACTGTGCATGAAAAGCACATTTCTCCGCCTTGAGAAAAAGCCCATTCTCTAGCAACCTCTCAAGCACTCGTCGGACGTGCTGCACATGTTCCTGGAGAGAAGAAGAAAAAATCAATATGTCATCCAGGTAGACATATATGAACTGATCTATAATATCTTGCAGCACGTCATTGACGAGGGCCTGGAAGACCGCTGGGGAGTTGGACAGCCCAAACGGTATGACCAAATATTCAAGTGCCCCCTGGGGGTGTTAAAAGCAGTCTTCCACTCATCCCCCTCCCTAATGCGAACCAAATGGTAAGCATTACGTAAATCCAGTTTCGTGAAGATGGACGCTCCCTGCAACCTCTCGAAGGCTGAAGACATCAATGACAAAGGATAAGTATTCTTTACCGTGATGCTGTTCAGCCCCCGGTAATCAATACAAGGTCGCAGAGAACCATCCTTCTTCCCCACAAAAAAGAACCCAGCCCCCGCTGGAGAAGAGGAAGGACGGATGAACTTGGTTGCTAGAGAATCAGAAATATATTTCTCCATAGCCTCCCTCTCTGGGACAGAAAGTGAATATAACTTGCCCTTAGGCGGAGACTTACCTGGCAGTAAATCTATAGCACAGTCATAGGGACGATGCGGAGGAAGAGAAGCAGCCGAGACTTACTGAACACCTCCTTCAGGTCGAGGTACTCCGCGGGCACGTTAGACAAATCCACTGCTTCCTCCTGAAACACAGATACAGACACAGACGGACAAGCAGACACAAGCCAAGACTTATGACATTCCTTGCTCCACTCCAAAACAGATCTTTGATGCCAGTCTACTCGAGGGTTGTGAAGGATGAGCAAGGGATGTCCGAGAACGATGGGTGCGAGTGGTGAATCCAGTATGTAAAAAAAAATAGTTTCGGAGTGGTTGCCTGATGTGATAAGAGTGATGTCTTCAGTGGTGAATGAGATGGTGGGGAGTTCTTGACCATTGAGAGCGTGAACAGCAATCTTGTGTGTGAGGGGTCTTAGAGGGATCTGAAACTTGTGTGCAAATGTGTAGTCCATAAAATTACTTTCGGCCCCAGAATCCAGAAGTGCTTTGCAGTTGTGGTTGTGGATAGACCATCTTAGTCTTACCGGGAGGAGCGTAGGTGTAGATGAGGTCTTCTCAGCGGAGATCCCACCCGATAGTAGCCTCATACTTACTATCGGGCTTGGCCTTTTACCGGGCAGTTGTAAGCGGAATAGCCAGCGCCTCAGCAATAGAGGCAGAGGCCCTGGGACCTTCTCCCGGGAAAGCCGAGCTCTCCCTACCTGCATGGGTTCATGATCGTAGACGGGGCTGACCACTTCCCTGCCGCTGAACCGTGGCCCCTCGGCTCCTCCTGGAGTGCGGGTGGATGTGACCCGTCGCTCGACTCGCGATAGTCGGGCATCTAGTCGGGCGTTAAGTGATGTTGGGAGGTCCAGGGCGTAGATCTCTCTCTGGACGTGGTACAGAGAAATACACGCTCTCTGGACGTGCGCCTCCTCGTTCCATCGACACTCTACCGCTAGGGTCCTGAACTCAATTGAAAACTCCGAGACAGATCTCTCCCCCTGGCGAAGATCGGCCAATACTCTGGCCGCCTCCCTCCCGGCCACGGCACGATCGAAGACCTGTCTCATCTCGGTGGAGATTGTCTGAAACGAGGTGCAGCTTGGGTCTTGATTCTCCCACACCGCCGTTCCCCATAGGGCAGCTCTCCCAATCAGTAATGTTAGAACAAATGCGACCTTGGCTCGCTCCGTACTGAAAGTCCTGGGTTGAAGAGAGAAATGCATTGAGCATCTGGTTAGGAATGCTCTACAGAAGGTTGGCTCACCGGAATATGGCTCAGGAACTGGTAGGCTACATGCAAGACTACATGCGCGAATTAATGAGGCGTTGTGCGGCGTCATTTCGCGTCCTCACAGCTCTCCTTCACAGATACTCGCTGCACTCTCTACCATCTTTCACTGGATTTCGCTCGCGCTCAGTCCCAAATAGCTCTCATCTACAGATTTTTGAGCAGTCCATGTTTGAGCTCTCCTCAGGACAGCCACTGATGTTCACATGAGCAGATTTCTCTATCGAGAAAGCAAGTCTTGAGTCAAACCGCTCAAGCCATTGATAAAGCTGCCATGTCATTGCGCGGGCACTGCTATGAAACAACGTGTTCATTGCGTGGAAATGTCGCCGTTATTTTCTTTAAGATACTGAAGTTTTACGGAAATGGGTCATACCCATCCTGAGCAGTTGAAGTAAAACCCCACTTATTCAAGGGTGCGCATTTATTACAGAAAGAGCAAACGCATAATATGTGTCTAAAATGCACACGCTTCCGGTGAATGATAAATGAATTTTAACTTAATGTCGTTAAACTGAATGTACGGAGGAAACTGTTGAACTACAATATTAATTACACTGAAATAAGAGCAAGTGGTTTATCCATCAATCAGATACGCTTTAAAGTTGCATTTGTAATCGTTACTATAGCACAAGTAGACACCCGGCGCGTTTTCTTTCAGAATCATAAGTAAAATGTTCAGTATAAAGAGAACAAAGAGTATTCCATGAGGAATACTTAGTATTCCATGAGGAATACTTACTATTCCAAGAGGAAAAGTTAGTTAAGGTTTAGTTGGGAAAGTTCATGGTATTTTTAGTCTTACAATAAAAGGATGTTTAATGTACCAGGAACACTTTAAGGTTGTGTATCCATTAACACTATCCTACAAAATAGTTAGCATGATGAACTAACAATACTTTTAAAGCCTTTTTAAATCTTGGCTTACATTTCTACAAATGCTAATTTATGGGCTTTGGAAATATTTTTTATAATAATAGATTCATTAAAAACTAACATGAACTAACATTAACAATAGACAAAATGTCGTTGGGGTTTTTTTTGTCCCCACTCTCTGACCCCCGAAGACCACTGTGTAATTCACACCCTGACTAAGACCCATTGGGGGAAGCATTTAAATAATCCTATGAATGCAAATAAAAAATGAAGAATCGAATTAATCGAATCGCATCGAATTTTAATGTGAATCGCATTGAATTGAATCTTTCTGAATTCGCAAAAATCGTTCTTGAATCGAATCGAAAACCTATGAATCCTGAATCGAATCGATTCGCTGCCTACCCAAAGACTCACAGTCCTACAGTTTATTGGTTCGGTGAAATAGAAAGTCCAGACAGGAGAGTAAATGCAGGTGGCATAGGGACTTTGATGGTCGGAACAGGAATAGTAGGTGCAGAGACTAAGTGAGGTGGTGAACGCTGATGCTGAATCCGGAACACTGAACGACATCCACGAAGAACACAAGGCAGGAACACAGAGGCACGAGACTGGAACACCAACACGGAAGACATCAAACAACGATCTGACAAAGGGGATAAGGCAACAGTGAGTATTTAAAGGGTGAGGAGATTAACAGCAGCTGGTGAAGTGATAGCGATCAGCTGATGCTGATCAGACAATGACATTCGGACATGCCCACTACACACGCACACTACACAACAACATAAACACAAGACGAGAAGGAAACAATGAATTTATGAACCGTGTCAGTATCTTTCAGTGAAACTGGCTATTCTGATCTAACTGCGTTTGCTCACATTTGTTGTCGCTATGGCTGCTGACGCTGTATCATGTACATACTGATATGCGATTAATGTTGTTATGCTGCCCTGTATTCAGTGCAGCCTGATATTCTAGCTGATATGCAAATGCGGGCGTACTTGAACTGAGCAGCTCATTGGTCTGGGTTACTGTACCCCGTAGCACCACCTAATGGTGACGCAGTGTCTTGTTCCCTCTTCTCAGGGAACTGTGGTTACGTTAGGTAACCGGAGACGTTTTCAAAGCACTATTATATCACACACTATACCGATGCTTGTATCGAAATGACAATACCACTTGATTGAAAAAAAATTGGCACTTTGCAACCTCATCTGATGCATAAAAAGGGAAATGGTAATCGAGGAGGCATTATTTAAATGATTTAACACTACTCTTGAATAGAAAGAGTGTACGGAACTTGCGCTGAACAAAAACTCCATCGATAAACACATCTGATTGGCCATTGCGTTACACTAGTGTCGCAGAAACTACATGCTTCAACTTTAAACGGTACGGCGCATTGGCTCAGATCAGAGATGGCAAATAAAAAACATAATGGTAGGCGTCAATGTATGCTGGAAGTATTTTTTTAAATTAAGAATTAATAATAAGTACAATATAAATAATAATAACAATATAATTATAATAAATAAAAATAAAATAAAAAAATAATAAAAAAAAATAATAATAATACATATATAAATAAACAAAGTGTTGGCACCAAAGCTGTTGTGGATCCGCTTACCCGCTTACCCAAACCCTCGGTAACTGGCAGATTCGAAGAAAATTACAGTTGTCTGGCAAAAAATACATGGCGGATGGATACATTACCAAAATTTTATCATCTAGGCTTTATGGTACACATCAAACAGGTGAATTTATAGTAATGTATAGAGTTATTATTAATTAGCGAGTCCACAAATGCCTTGGGTATGCAGAGCATTTGCAGCTTATATATGGACCGCATGCTCGTTTTATGCACATTTTTTTAATTTATGCGCATCTTGGCATTTCCATTCAGTGTTTATTTTTATGCTATTTGCCAAAATTCGCATAAAAATAGGTGGATGGAAATATGGCTAATGATAAGCATCACAATGTCTCTGTAAATGTGTGCAATTGCAGTGGTTAATCTATATATTGTGATCATGTCCATTGATGCACCTACAAAAGCCATGACTTCATGTGTGTCAATGGCTGTGGTACATTATGGGAATTTTCAAATGGTAAACATCTTTAGTAATTCTGTAATACAGCAATATACTAAGTAAACTTGTTTCACTGGCCAATACGTCAATGTTCCTACTTTATACTTTATACTGAAACCTGTAATCATTATTATAGCATCACATAAAAGCAGAATTTTCTAAATTCATGTGTCTCATTTTTGTTGTCAAACAAACTCACAGACCTCTGAGCACAATGCAACATCAGTGTATTGCGTATTGTGTTTGTTTGCCTATGTTTGCTTCACACTCTTAATGAACAGATCACTGGAGGACTGTCACTGCAGCAGAACTTTGAATACAGAACAAGGGTTAACAGGGTCCAAAGGATTATTTACCTATGTGAAATACCAAATAGACATAAAAGCAGATTTCCTTAAATGATTAATTCATTAATCCAAAACCAATTAATTGGTCAAACTAACAAAGATGCAAAGTCACTATCTGAATGACAGGTCAGTGGCCAGGTGCACACAGACAAAGTGGTTTTGGGGCTTATAAATGTCAATGATAATACAGTAACCCAAATTTGCATTTGGACACACTCTCCATAGAAACAAAATGTAAGAGTTTAAACAAAATAACAAGAAGAGGCATTTATTTTAAAGAAAGATAAAAAGTTTTAAAACAAAACATTTGACAAAAATATTTTGCTTCATACAACCACTTTTTTTTTTTTTTTTTTTGCAGATGTCACTTGTTTTGATATTTTATATCCAATGCAAATACTGTACATTCATATTGATATGTCAAATGTTTGAATACTATTGTGTTGCATGTTAGAGCTGTCCAGCAGTTGGAGATGTGTTGGTACTTTGGAGATTTGTTTGTGTTTGTTTTTTTTAAACTTGGAGATACTTCTCTGAGATCAATCCCTGAAAATGGACACATACAGATATTGCAGCAGGCATGTCATCATGTGTTCATCATCACACACAATTTATATATCACCAATTACTTAACATACCAAAGACTTTCAGTGAATTTAAGATCTGGACTCAGAGGTGCCAATTTATGTGTGAAAGTGATTCTTCATTCCCCTCCAAACCATTTTTCACAATTTGAGCCTGATGAATCTTGACATTGTCATCCATGGCCATGATTGTTTAAGAAATTAAAAGCTACACACTTCATCAATTAGGGCTAGAAGAACTGTTGCCAAACATATAACATGCTAGAAATACTGCAATAATGATCCAATCATTGACTCTCAAGCAAACAGCTTTTTTTCCTTTTTCTTTTTGACCAGGGGCCTGTTTCAGAAAGGAGGTTATGTGAAAACTCTGAGTATGTTAACCCTGAAATGAGGCAAATTCTGGGTTTTCCGTTTCAGAATGGGAGGTATGTCAAACCCGAGAAAGCAGAGTTAGTCAAGCCCGTTTCTGAAAGAGGGGTAACTTATATTCAGAGTCAGTTACCATGGTAACTTACTCTGTGAACCTAACCTGGTCGGGAGCAGATTTTCTTATATAAACCTAGGGTTTTAAATGAGGCTAATCTGATAAATGACGTTCATTTGATAACATCTTGCTGTGACCTCTGGAAGTAAACTAATAATTAGATTTTCCTTTTGGATTTCCAATGTGGTTGGATACATTGATGACATGCATATTCCCATCATCGCACCTTACGAAAATGAAAGAGATTACTGTATGGAATGGAAGGATAGTCTGAGATATACGCCGTAACCACCACCACAGCTGTTAAATACACACAAATTATTCACTATTTATTTGGTCATCTTTATTTCCTACAAATACAAAAGCAACAGTTATTCTTTTTCCTGTTGGATTTTAATATTATTCTAATATTGTGTATCTCCTCTTCATCTATCAGTGATGGTGCAGGTCCAGCCTATGCCTTCTTGCTGTTGGCCCAGTAGAAGTCAAATGTTAATTTCTTTAGCCTATTTAAAAAAAAAAAAAAAATGCAACTGTAAGGATTGCTCAGAGTCGGTAAGATCCATTTGCAGCTTTTATTTGGTTAGACAATAGTAGAAGGGCTAGGCAAAGAGTACTCAGATAAACAGGCGTTGGGTCCAGGT
Source organism: Gila orcuttii (assembly GCA_026230005.1). Taxonomy (NCBI): domain Eukaryota; kingdom Metazoa; phylum Chordata; class Actinopteri; order Cypriniformes; family Leuciscidae; genus Gila; species Gila orcuttii. Next base: position 27,086,433 of record JAPDVR010000024.1, read on the forward strand.
CAGACTTAGACTTAGACTTAGACTTAGACTTATCTTTATTAATCCTTTTAGGAAGACTCCCGCAAGGAAATTGAGAATTCCAGCAGCAGTTTTAGCAAAGGAAAAAGAGAGTAGCAGAGAAAAGGAGAGAATACAATACAACAATACAATAATAATAATAACATTAATCAGAACATCAACAACCATAAATTATTTTAAAAATTGTCAATGTTAAGTCCACTGTTATAGTGATATAGTGACCAGGTATAATGTAAGTCCAGGTGTGTATGTATGTGTGTTTATGTATGTATATGTATGTATGTATATGTATTGTCCTCTCTGCCCTATTTTCTCCTCCCCCCAAGTGAGGAGTTGTAGAGTCTGATGGCATGAGGGACAAAGGAGTCCTTGAGTCTATTAGTCCGGCACCTGGGAAGGAGCAGCCTTCCACTGAACCGGCTCCTCTGAGTGCTGATGATGGTGTGCAGAGGGTGGCTGGCATTATCAATAATGTCCAGTAGTTTGTCCAATGTCCTCCTCTCTGCCACCATCACCAGTGAGTCCAGCTTTATACCGATCACAGAGCCGGCCCGCCTGATCAGTTTATCCAGCCTGTTGATGTCCTTCTTGGATATGCTGCCCCCCCCAGCACACCACAGTGTAGAAGAGGACACTGGCGACCACAGACTGGTAAAACATGCACAGCAATTTGCTGCAGATGTTAAAAGAACGCAGTCTCCTCAGAAAGTACAGCCTGCTCTGTGTCTTCTTGTACAGGTGGCTTGTGTGTGTTGTCCAGTCCAGTTTGTTATCCAGCCACAGTCCTAGGTATTTGTATGATTTGACTGCCTCCACCTCAATTCCCTCCAACAGGACCGGTTGCGGACTTGATCTGGTCCTCCCAAAGTTAACGACCAGCTCCTTTGTCTTAGAGGTGTTGAGCTGTAGGCCGTTAGTGCGACACCAGATAGCAAAGTCCCCCACCAGACTCCGATACTCCTCCTCCCTATCACCCCCAATACACCCAACGATGGCTGTGTCATCCGCGTACTTCTGTACATGACAAAGCTCCGAGTTATAACAGAAGTCCGAGGTGTACAGATTGAAGAGAAGAGGGGCCAGCACTGTGCCCTGAGGGGCTCCAGTGCTGCTGACCACAGTGTCAGACATGATGTCCTTCATCCTGACGTGCTGTGGCCTGTCCGTGAGGTAATCTCGGATCCAGTCTACCAGAGAGGGGTCCACTCCCATCCTGATCAGTTTGTCCTGGAGTATGGGGGGGCGGATGGTATTGAAGGCGCTGGAGAAGTCCAAAAAGAGTATCCTCACTGTGCCGTTCCCCTTATCCAGATGGGAGTGGACCCGGTGCAGCATGTAGAGGATAGCATCCTCCACACCAACATCTGGCTGGTACGCAAACTGCAGGCGGTCCTCGGCGTGCTGCACCTGGGGTCAGGCTGAGATTCGAAGCACGGTAAAACAGTCCAGGGTCAAGGGAGCCAGAGAGTGATCGAAAGCCAGGAAACAGTCCAAGGTCTAGGTAGCCAGAGAATGATCGTAGAAATCCGCAACAGACCGTGATCTAAACCAGTAAGGGGAAACACGAGGATAAACGCTCAGTAAGTAAACCAGGGCTCAACAATACTTCGCACTGAATGAGGGTAGAAAGCTGGTTAAATACACAAGCAAATGGGATACAGGTGTGAGGGCAATCAGTGGCAACAGGTGTGTGTGTGAGTCCGGATGGATTGCATGATGGGAGATGTAGTTAATACTCGGGAGACGACTCCCTATGAGGGTGTGAAGGAGGTGATGAAGGAAACTCCTGCGTTACAGAGCCCCCTCCCTGCGAGCGACTCCTGGCGCGAGAAGGTAAATGGCGGCGGGGTCTTCCACAAGGTCTAGGCGCAGGTTTGCTGGGGTGTGCTTGGTGGAATTCCTCGGTAAGTGTGGGGTCCAGGATGTCCTTAGCCTTGATCCAGTACTGTTCCTCTGGACCGAACCCCTCCCAGTCGACTAGGTACTGGAGGACGTTACCTCTGCCCCTGGAATCCAGCAGTTCTCTTACCCGATACGCTTCTTCGCCGTCCACCAGGACTGGAGGAGTGGTTTGTGTTGTGGGTTCCTCTCTTGTCCCTATGGTCAGTATAGTGGTGTTACCCTGGGATTCTGGGAGGTCGGTGATGAAATCTATAGCGATGTGCGACCAAGAGAAGTCCAGCGGGTAGTTGACGAGGTGTCTTGGAAGTGTTGCAGCTGATACAGCTTTGAATGTGGTTGGTGGTGTCTGTGAGTAAGGAAGACCACCAGAACCGGTTGCAGAGCAGGTGAACGGTGGCGGTGATACCAGGATGCCCGGAACTGGGCGTCGTGTGAACCTGATCTATGAGGCGAGTACGTAAGGAGACAGGCACATATAGGCGATCGGGGGGGCAATTCGTAGGTGGAGATTCCTGCTGATTAAACAGTTTGATCTCCATGGTGATGTCCCATTGTACCGGAGCGATGAGCAAACTCTCGGGAAGGATATTCTCGGTACCCGTGGTTTGGGTTGTCTCCTCGGTTTGACGAGAGAGAGCGTCGGCCTTAGTGTTCTTGGAACCTGGTCGATATGTGATGGTGAACTGGAACCTGGTAAAGAATAGGGCCCACCGAGCCTGACGAGGATTCAAGCGTTTGGCCGAACGGAGGAATTCGAGGTTTCTATGGTCAGTGAGGATGATGAATGGTTCCTGCGCCCCTTCCAACCAGTGCCGCCACTCCTCTAGAGCCAATTTGATGGCCAATAACTCAAGGTTGCCCACATCGTAGTTGCGCTCTGCGGAGGTGAGCTTACGGGAGAAAAAAGCACAAGGATACATTTTCTCAGGCATGCCCTGGCGCTGGGAGAGAACTGCCCCTACTCCGGTGTTGGAAGCATCCACTTCGACGATGAACTGGCGCATTGGGTCGGGGTGCCGCAGGATGGGAGCAGAGGTGAAGCGAGCTCGGAGATCCTCAAAGGCTTTGGAGGACTCGGGTGACCAGCCCAGGCGATGGTTGTAGCGTTTCGTCATGGCAGTCAGAGGAGCGGCAACTGTACTGTAATTCCTGATAAATCGACGATAGAAGTTTGCAAATCCCAGGAACCGTTGTAACTGCTTGATGGTCTGGGGAACTGGCCAACTCAGGACTGCCTGAACCTTCTTTTCGTCCATCGCCACACCCTCTGAACTGATGACGTAACCCAGGAAAGACGTGCTCGTGCGGTGGAATTCACATTTCTCGAATATGGCAAAGAGCTGGTAGTGGAGAAGTCGTTGGAAAACGGATCTGACGTGCTTTACGTGTTCCTCCATGGTTGAGGAGAAGATCAAAATGTCGTCGATGTAGACGATCACCCATTTCTCCAGCATATCACGAAAGACGTCGTTCATGAACGCTTGGAAGACCGAAGGACTGTTGGACAGACCAAACGGCATGACGAGGTACTCATAGTGCCCACTAGTGGTGGAGAAGGCCGTTTTCCATTCGTCTCCTTTGCGAATTCGAACCAGATTGTAGGCATTACGGAGATCCAACTTGGTATAATACTTGGCCTGGCGAAGCTGTTCGAGGGTGGCTGGTACCAACGGCAGTGGATACCTGAACTTGACTGTAACTTCATTCAACCCACGGTAGTCGATACATGGTCGCAGAGTGCCATCCTTCTTCTTAACGAAGAAGAATCCGGCAGCGGCGGGTGAGGTCGAAGGCTGAATGAACCCCTTGGCTAGTTCCTCCTCGATGTACTTCTGCATGGCTTCGGACTCAGGCTGTGACAGGGGAAAGACTCTGCCCTTGGGTGGTGTGGCACCGGGTAACAGCTCTATGGCACAATCACTGGAACGGTGCTCAGGAAGTTGTGCAGCCCTGTGTTTACTGAAGACGTCGACCAGATCGGAGTATTCGGCGGGTAGATTAGGATCACTGAACCTGGGCGTGGAGGGCTGGAGGGAGTGGTTTGGAGTACGCTTGACCTTGGTCAGGCATGTTCTATGACATGAGAGGTCCCATTTAACGATCTGGTTCTCGCGCCAGGAGATTTGGGGATTGTGTGTCCATAGCCATGGAAGGCCCAGGACTATGTGGTGCTTGGAGCCCCGGATAACATAAAACCTGATAGACTCGGAGTGAAGTGTTCCGATATGTAGGGTTACCTCTTCGGTGAGACGGAGGATCCTCCCCTCTCCTAAGGGCCGACCGTCTAGCGCCTCCACTGTTAAGGGAAAATCACAGGGATTAGTTTGAAGTTTGTGCTGAACTATGAACTTGTGAGACATGAAATTTCCTGCAGCTCCTAAATCTAGCAATGCTGTAGTGTCAATCTCCCTGCCATGGAGAGAGAGACGAACAGGTAGAATGAAACCGGGCCATTGGTTGTATGAAACTCCCGATGCACTCACCGGTTGGTCCTGGGAAGGTGGACGAACTGGGCAGGTGAGTCTTCGATGACCAGACTGACCGCAGTAGAGACAAAGGTGCTGCTGCATGCGTCGCTCACGTTCCTCGGGAGTGAGACTAGTGAAACCCAGCTGCATGGGCTCTGATCCGGGCATGTCGTCGGAACGTGCACGGTAGGAGGCTCGAGGAGTACGACGAGAGCGAATCAGGTTGTCGATCTCGATGGCCAGGTTGATGTATTCGTTTAACGACCTCCCCGTGTCACGGCACGCCAATTCAGATTGTAGTTCGACCCTTCCTGAACAAAGTCTTTAGAGTGTCCTCAACCCAATTTGTCTGTGCAGCGAGGGTAAGAAACGCGAGGGCATAATCAGAGGTGGTTCTTCTCCCCTGTGTGTGACTGAGGAGGCGTTCGCCAGCATCACCCTGTTCTGCGGGGTGTTCAAAAACGCAGCGGAATTCCCGGGTGAATGCAGTGAACGTGGTAAAGGGGAATCCCTCCGGCCTCCAGATGGCGGTCACCCATTCCAGCGCCTTCCCGGTGAGAAGCGAACACACAAACGCTATTTCTCGGCGTCGGTGGGATGTAGTGTGGGCTGTTGGTCAAAGTAGAGGCGGCATTGGAGTAGGAAACCCTTGCATCTCGCTGATGCACCGTCAAACTTCTCTGGAAGAGCGAGGCGGGGATTGACAGTAGCGCTCGCAGTTGACGGGGAAGCCCCTGAGGGCTGATCGGTGGTGGCGCTGCTCGCTGATGCTTGCAAACCTCGTATGGCGTGCACAAGCTCATCGGTGAGTGTTGTAAGGTGCTCCAACTGATGTTTGTGCTGCACTAGTGCGGCAGCCTGTGCAGTCACTTCGGTGGTCAACTGTGAGACAGCTGCTGGACCTGGGTTTGGCGAAGTATTCTGTAAGGATTGCTCAGAGTCGGTAAGATCCATTTGCAGCTTTTATTTGATTAGACAATAGTAGAAGAGCTAGGCAAAGAGTACTCAGATAAACAGGCGTTGGGTCCAGGTCAGGCTGAGATTCGAAGCACGGTAAAACAGTCCAGGGTCAAGGGAGCCAGAGAGTGATCGAAAGCCAGGAAACAGTCCAAGGTCTAGGTAGCCAGAGAATGATCGTAGAAATCCGCAACAGACCGTGATCTAAACCAGTAAGGGGAAACACAAGGATAAACGCTCAGTAAGTAAACCAGGGCTCAACAATACTTTGCACTGAATGAGGGTCGAAAGCTGGTTAAATACACAAGCAAATGGGATACAGGTGTGAGGGCAATCAGTGGCAACAGGTGTGTGTGTGAGTCCGGATGGATTGCATGATGGGAGATGTAGTTAAAGGGTTAGTTCACCCAAAAATGAAAATTATGTCATTAACGACTCACCCTCATGTTGTTCCACAGTTTAAGATATTTTAGATTTTGTCCGAGAGCTCCTTGTCCCTCCATTGAAAATCTATGTACCATATACTGTCCTTGTCCAGAAAGGCAATAAAGACATCATCAAAGTAGTCCATGTGACCTCAGTGGGTTAGTTAGAATTTTTTGAAGCATCGAAAATACATTTTGTTCCAAAAATAACAAAAACGACGACTTTATGCAGCATTGTATTCTCTTCCGGTTCTGTTGTCAATCCACGTTCACGACGCTGCTGACGTAAGACGAGCTGACGTGTATCTGGTGCGCCCGAGCTTCGTTTACAGTCTGAGGGAGACGCACGCTGTAAACAAAACAATCTTTGCAAACATTTCTAAGGATTTCGACACAGGGGAAGACTTGCATTTTTTTTTAACCAGACATATTTATTTGAACCCGAATACACGGACGCACCAGATACACGTCAGCAGCGTCTTACGTCAGCAGCGTCACTGGACTCGTGAACCCGGATTGACAACAGAACCGGAAGAGAATACAATGCTGAATAAAGACGTCGTTTTTGTTATTTTTGGAACAAAATGTATTTTCGATGCTTCAAAAAATTCTAACTAACCCACTGAGGTCACATGGACTACTTTGATGATGTCTTTATTGCCTTTCTGGACAAGGACAGTATATGGTACATAGATTTTCAATGGAGGGACAAGGAGCTCTCGGACTGAATCTAAAATATCTTAAACTGTGTTCCGAAGATGAACGGAGGTCTTACGGGCTTGGAACGACATGAGGGTGAGTCGTTAATGACATAATTTTCATTTTTGGGTGAACTAACCCTTTAATACTCAGGAGACGGCTCCCTATGAGGTTGTGAAGGAGGTGATGAAGGAAACTCCTGCGTTACAGCAACAGATTGGATTAGAGAACATTTAATTATGTGAAAAGAGCATTATACTATGTGGAAACAGCTGCTGCACATTGAAATAGACACTGAATTATATTTATGTAATATGTCAAATGTTTGTAAAGTCATGTACAGCCATGACCCGTTTATCCTTAAAGATTTAACTGATTGAATTATGAATTTATTGTTCATTTTTAGTTGCTGCCACATTATTTTTTTTTGTTTGTTTTGATTTTTTTGCCTGTGGGATACCATGAAAATGAGTATTAGTACAATAACTTACCTTTCTGTCAGTTTTCACCTGATAATATAACAGTGAATAAGAATTCTCCTTATTGAAACAGGCCCCAGGTCTGCACTACACTTCCCAGCATCCCTCATGTCTTCACATCTGCACTTACTCCACCATTACCTGCACCTGCCTGTCATCATCATCCTTGTCACCTGTGTTCGGCTCATCAATGTTCATCTGTAGCTGTGTCCCAATGTGAAGGCTGCATCCTCCGAAGGACGCGTCCTTCGAAGGACCCAGCCTACCCAGCCTTCGAAGGATGCTCCGCATGTAGCCTTCGTATGATTCCCGAATTGCGCATCCAGGTGTTCCCGATTACCGCTCCTGGCGCCAAGCAACGGTGCGAGAATAGCCTACGGCTGCCATCCTGATAAATCATTTTATATAATTGAATAAACAGTATTTTGTTTATATTTTACTGGAGGACATGGTGAGGATGTTTCAGTCATGTATTTTCGGCTTTAATAGCCGGATCATGGCCAGTGGTTTTCTGCGTCCCAATTCAGAAGCTGCTTCCTGAATTGCCAGATTACACTTTAAACTGTTCAAGTATTGGGTGTTAACTTACGTAAATAGTGTAATGAAAAGAAAAGAAAACATACATGGGCATATGGTTCAAATGTTCACTTATCTCTTACCTTGATGCGATTTTGTAGGCTAGTGTATTCATTTTATTATGTAGCATAAATGGACAATATAAATGATGAATATGAATATGGTAAATATATATTTAAACCCTGTATTATGGAGGGAAAAAAAACTCCATCTGTGGGAAAAAACAAAACAATCCGTGGCGACGGTTGTGCAATCCGTCCCTTCAGTTTATAAACTGTACTCACAATATTTTTTATGTGTAAATAAAAATACACAATTTTATAGGTGTAAACTCACAATTACAAGAAAACTTTGTGCTTTTGTAAAATAAAAGAAAAAATCAGGTGCGCTTTCATGATCTCCGTGAACTGGAGCGCGTCCCAAAAATGAACTGAAACAAAATATGACCTACCTATACAAAGCTTTGTCCACTTTTAAACGAACAAATTCGAATCTAATTTCCAGGTTCTAATTTGGCCTTAGAAAACCAGTAATATCGAAAACATTTTCCCTATCAATTTGTGAATATTTCAAATATTTAATAAAGGGGAAAAAGTCATAAACAAAAATCTGAAAATACGTCAATATTTTATTTATTTTTTTTTGCAGCATTTGGTGTGTAGGCTACAGTTCAAATTCAAATTTTGGTGCTCAACTTTGCGTTTTAAAAATAGCCTAACAACCGTTCATTTGTTCGTTTTTCAATTACGGGTTAAAAAAAGAAAAACGAATGGACGCAAAATTACACGGACCTTATAGCCTATTATTAATATAATTATAAATATTTCAAATAATGTAGGCTATTTGTAGAAAAAGTTAGTGTTGGGTCTGTGTTCTTTTGCGTCCATTCGTTTTTGCACAAATAAAAGTAGTTGCGAATGATGTATTATTATTTTCTGTATGACCAGAAATTATAGAGTAGCCTATTTTAAGTTGTTTCCACTGTTGATAGAAAATGCAAGTGTCCCGCGCCTCCACACTCCACACAAACACTTGGATATGCTCAAAATCTTGTTTATTTATGATAATCTTAGCCCTGTCTTATTATTGTCTAACCTGTATTATGACTGACATTTGACGAATTGCTTTGTTCCTTTTTTTTTGATAAAAGCAGCTTCTAAATGTTCCTTTTTTTGATAAAAGCAGCTTCTAAATATGTAGCCTCAATGTAGCCTAGGCCTACTAATAATAATAATGATAATTAGTATTATTATTATTTGTGTTTATAATTATAACTATAAATGAGTTCACTGAAGACAGTAGGCTAATATGTTAATCATAAAATAATTTATGAATGTTTTATTTTTATATAATAAAACCTAACCTTGTATTTGTGTTACTTGTATTTATTTTTTATATGTGAAGTCTTTTTTTGCTTATTCTATTATACTGAGCTTTTTCCTCCCAAAAATGGAGTTTTAGAAAATTGAAGAAATTATCCATGTAAAAAAATGAAGTTTAAACACAATGCAAAGCATCCCTCATAAACAGGTGGACTGGTTGAATCATCGTGGGCACGATTTGTTAAACCAAGGGAACAGTTTAAGAATTCGTGAGTACAGTTTATAAACTGAGGGGACGGACTGCACAACCGTCGCCACGGATTGTTTTTTTTCCCCACAGGAGACTTTCTGGGCTCCGTACTACGGGAATATAAAACCCAGTTGAATATAAAAAAGTGCAGTTCAAATGTTACTCCCGCTCGTCATCGGTAGCTGTCACAGTTGCTAGGCGACAAGAACAATCATCCGTCATTTTTTTAAATAAAAGTGCTGTTGTCACCGGCGCGCAATGACTTATGGGGTAGGATCGGGGAGGATAGACCGAGAAGGATCCATTTATGTATCCTTCCTTTCACAGGGAAACGAAGGGTGCATTTGTCATCGCTTTTGAATCAGGGTTGACTTCGTCGCGCCGCGATGACGCAACGGCCTTTGAATACGGCCTTCGAAGGATGCGAAATTGAATTTGGGCAGCCTTCATCGCGCCGCGGTGACGCAATCGGCCTTCAAATGCGGCCTTCGAAGATGCAGCCTTTGAATTGGGACATCCTTCGTCGCGGCGCTGTGACGCAATAGGCCTTCAAATGCGGCAAATCAGCCTTCAAATACGGCCTTTCGAAGGACGCAGCCTTCACATTGGGACACAGGGTGTGTCTGTATTTAGTTCCCTTCTGTTCAGTTAGTCTTCATCCGTTCTACTTTGTGTAGCAAAACGTGGCTCGTCTAATAATGACTAGGCTACACCACCCCGAATAACCGGGTAAATAATCCAATGAACAGGACACAAGTCTGTTTGCTCAGGAGAGGCAGGAGGCGTGAGTTTAAACAAGCAATGTTTATTAAAGAAAACAAGTAAACAAAAATAATAACTCACAATAAATTGTCTTGATCCGCAAATAAAAAGCGAAAAAAAAAGATAAAGAATGTAGATCACTGCAGGGGCTGATTGACGTTGAACCAACGTTGAATTATGCTTCGGTTTTGCAAATTGAATCAACGTTGTTATCGTAACGTTGTTTTACTGTCTTACCTTTCAACATGGGATAATACAATTGTACATTCAATTACAACGTAGTTTGAATTTGGAACATGAGTCATGACAATGCTAACTGAATTAGTGATTAACTGTACATACTGTAGCCTACACTAACAAATTGTTAAATGTCAAATGACTGGCAGCAATGGCTTAGTTACAAACACATTTAATAAAGAGTTACCACATGCTCAAGATTGTAAAACAAGTTTTATTTTGGAAAAGAAAACAAAAAAAAAGTCTAAATATTACATTCAGATTTGTACTTCTACAGGTTTTTAACATTATGTTAAAGTTTGAGATGTAGAAAGTATTTTTAAAGACAGTTTTTGCTCAATTACAGTAAACCTTAAATGAAATACAACATTTAATATTTAAAATGTACAGTAACAGTAGAAAAAGTTTTTAGATTCTCAATAAAATGCGACAGCCTTGTGCATTGCTCTAGCAGAGTCCCAGCTCGAGATTCGTTCCGATGTCATCGCTTCCTCTCGCTCCCTCTTCGCTTCTTGTCCGCTCTCTGTACGATCCTGTATAAATAAAAGCAAAAACAGTTAAAACTGAATACAAAATGATGTACAAGATTTTCACTTTACTGTTCAATTACAGTCGAGTTGAAAACAAAGTATACAACACTATCCATTCTAAAACACATAACTTATGTATTCAGATGTAAATTTACAATATCAACCATTTATTCACAGGCAGTTCTTCAGAGCCCCAAGGTGGAATTGATTATTGATTTTTTTTTTTTTTTTTTTTTTAAATGATATTACTCCATGTGTCAGTTACGGTTACTATCATCATAAGGTCATGATTTCATCTTTGAAACAGACGAAGAAATCAACAAATTGTGGTGTTGAGCTGAGAGGGTTGTTGTTCTTTAGCTTATGTCTTTCAATGCAGGTTTATTTCAACAATTTTCGCTTGACCCCTGTGGGCCTGCGAATATTTCTGATAATATTTGTGGAGAAACATTACACTGTTTTAATTCAGAATCGTTCACTGCTGTTCAAAAGTTTGGGGTCGGTAAGATTTTTTATGTTTTTAAAAGAAGTCTCTTCTGCTCACCAAGGCTGCATTTATTTGATTGAAACAATATTTCACAATATTACTGGGTTTGTTTTGTATTTTTAATGTAAAACATCTGTTTTCTATGTGAATATACAGTAGGCTAAAGTGTAATTTATTCCTGTGATCAAAGCTGAATTTTCAGCATCATTACTCCAGTCTTCAGTGTCACATGATCCTTCAGAAATCATTCTAATATGATTATTTGATGCTCAAGAAACATTTATGATTATTATCAAAGTTGAAAACAGTTGTGCTGCTTCATATTTTTCTTCAAACCGTGATTCAACCGTGGCACACATTAGCTTCCACTCAGTAACGTGCGGTGAAATCTTGTCATGGGTAGGCTGTGACCTATCAATGTGGCATACATGTTCATATATTCATTCAGTTAATGTAGCAACCCAAGTTCATATCAGGCATCATCACATTGCTGCCTGCATACAGTAAAGTCATTCATATGTGAGGCTAATGCACAATCAAATCTAATAATCAAATTAATGGACACATCTATCTTATGACTTATACAACAAACAAATGTTTTGTGCGGGACACAGAGAAGGAGGCGGCGCGTTGTCAGCGAACCAACAAGCAGCCTAGTCACTCCTTCAAAATGCGCAAACGCGCACAGACAGCCACACTATTGGTCTGGTCACTCTGGTGATGGCGCACCAGGATTTGAATAGGCTACACTACAGTCAGAAAACATTGTGTCAGCAGTACAGCTTTAAAGTACAAAAACAGCCTATTCGCTCCTACAAACTGCGCTAGGTGCACACACTGACAACCAATGAGTGTCTGGCGACGGCGCACCAGAATTAAAAAAAGAGAACTACAAAACAGCATTTTAACCCTTACGAAATGCACCATAATCGCACAGATAGACCTACAGTACAAATGTGGCAGAGGTGACGGCGCACCAGGATATGGAAGAGAGAACATTTTGGTGTCAGCGCACAGCAGGCCTATAGCCCACCATCAGACAACACACACAAGCCAATATAAGGGTTTTAAAAATAATAAATAAATGAATAATTTACGTTTTAAAGGGGGTGCTTACTTTTATTTGTAGACGAAACTCCTTTTCCTCGATTTACTGAAGCCTATATGTAAAACGCATTTGCAGCTGCACAGCTAACGTTAGCACAGTGAGCGTATGGCTCGCTCATAGGCTGTGCTGCGGCAACTGCACATCCAATGGCGCGGGCGCCTCTGACGTGAATGGAGCAGAACAGACTTTCCTCTTGGCTCTTATTTCAATTGAAAATGAGAGACTCATGAAATTGAGAAAAACACCCAACAAAGAGGACTTTTACAACAAAGTAATTGACATCTTTGTCCAGAGGGATAGACGCATGGACTTCGTCTACAACAGTTCCCGTTAGCGACCACAGCTCTTTTTTCTTCATAGGACGCTTCCAACGCTAGGTGCCGCTAGATGTTAAAGTAGCTTGAAGCGCGGAGTGAGAGCGAGTGGAAGTTGGCTTGTGAGAGCCAACTTACTGAAATCCTATTTAAACGTATTATTAAGTTGGCTTGTGAGAGCCAACTTACTGAAATCCTATTTAAACTTATTATTAAGTTGGCTTGTAAGAGCCAACTTACTGAAATCCTATTTAAACTTATTAAGTTGGCTTGTGAGAGCCAACTTACTGAAATCCTATTTAAACTTATTAAGTTGGCTTGTGAGAGCCAACTTACTGAAATCCTACTTAAACTTATTATTATTCTTCTTCTTCTTCTTAGCAGTGAAATTTCTATATCTAACTCCTCCTAGAGCTTTAACTCCACATACTCCAAACTCGGCTCGGACACTCAAACTGTTCTGACTCGAGTTGCTATATCTTTTCTAACTGATCGGACTTACGGTTTTCCTAAAAATGACGATCAAAACTTGAAAAAAACCATTTGAAAATCCCATTGACTTAACATTGCGGAATGTTCAGATTTTCAAACTCCCCAACTGTCAAAAATTCAAATCTAAATACCTTGAAGCCCTAGACTGAATCAAACTGCCATTATATACACTATATGAGCCATTGAGACTCATTTAAACTAATAAACTCATCTAACTATTGCACTTATCTATCTAATATTAAACTCATAATAAATTAATAAACTCTAAAATTGAACTCTTAGACTCATTTAAACTTATAAACTCTAAACTCATAAACTCTAAATTCATAAACTCATACTCTTATAAACTCTCATAAACTATTAAACTCATAAATTAATAAACTCTGGACACTTACTCATTTAAACTTATAAACTCTAAACTCATAAATTAATAAACTCTGAACTCTTACTCATTTAAACTTATAATCTCATGAATTTATACACTTATAAACTCATAAACATAGAAACTCATGAATTCATAAACTTATGAACTCTCATGAATTCATACTTATGAACTTTAAAACTCATAAATAGTTCACCATAGCAACTTCCCAGAACACCCTAGCAACTGCTCAAAATACCCTAGCAACACCCTAGCAACCACCCAGAACCCCCTAGCAACCAACCAAAATACCTTAGAACACCCTAGCAACCACCCAAAATACCTTACAACACCTTAGCAACACCATAGCAACCAACAAAAATAACTTAGAACACCATAGCAACCACCCAGAGCACCCTAGCAACCCCCAGAACACCCTAGTAACCACCCAAAATACCTTAGAACACCCTAACAACACCATAGCAACCACCCAGAACACCCTAGAAACCACCCAAAATACCTTAGAACACCCTAGCAACACCATAGCAAGCACCTAAAATACCTTAGAACACCCTAGCAACCACCCAGAACACCCTAGTAACCACCCAAAATACCTTAGAACACCCTAGCAACACCATAGCAACCACCCAAAATACCCTAGAACACCCTAGCAACACCATAGCAACCACCCAGAACACCCTAGCAACTGCTTAGCAACCACCCAAAATACCTTACAACACCCTAGCAACACCATAGCAACCACCCAAAATACCCTAGAACACCCTAGCAACTGCCTAGCAACCCCGTAACACCCTAGCAACTGCCTAGCAAAAACCCAGAACACCCTAGCAACCACCCAAAAGAGGTTAGAACACCCTAGCAACACCATAGCAACCACCCAGAACACCGTAGCAACTGCCTAGCAACCACCCAGAACACCCTGGCAACCACCCAAAATACCTTAAATCACCCTAGCAACACCATAGCAACCACCCAAAATACCCTAGAACACCCTAGCAACACCCTAGCAACCACCACAAAACCCTAGCAACTGCCTAGCAACCACCCAGAACACCCTAGCAACCACCCGAAATACCCTAGAACACCCTAGCAACACCATAGCAACCACCCAAAATACCCTAGAACACCCTAGCAACCACCCAGAACACCATAGCAACCACCCAAAATACCTTAAAAACATCCTAGCAACACCATAGCAGCCACCCAAAAAAGCCTAGAACACCATAGCAACACCATAGCAACCACCCAGAACACCCTAGCAACAACCCAGAACACCCAAGCAACCACCCAAAAGGCTTTAGAACACCCTAGCAACACCATAGCAACAACCCAGAACACCCTAGCAACCACCCAAAATACCTTAAAACACCCTAGAAACTCCATAGCAACCACCCAGAACACCCTGGCAACCACCCAAAATACCTTAAATCACCCTAGCAACACCATAGCAACCACCCAAAATACCCTAAAACACCCTAGCAACACCATAGCAACCACCCAAAATACCTTAAAACACCCTAGCAACACCATAGCAACCACCCAAAATACCTTACAACACCCTAGCAACACCATAGCAACCACCCAGAACACCATAGCAACCACCCAGAACACCCTAGCAACTAATATAAACTTCAAACTACTTTAAAATTCAAACTAAATTTAAACTTTAATTTAAACTAAACTAATTTAAACTTCAAACTACTTCAAACTACTTCAAACTACTTTAAACCTTAAGCTAATTTAAACTTATTTAAACTATAAACTAATTTAAACTTCAAACTACTTTATTATTCTTCTTCTTCTTCTTAGCAGTGAAATTTCTATATCTAACTCCTCCTAGAGCTTTAACTCCACATACTCCAAACTCGGCTCGGACACTCAAACTGTTCTGACTCGAGTTGCTATATCTTTTCTAACTGATCGGACTTACGGTTTTCCTAAAAATGACGATCAAAACTCGAAAAAAACCATTTGAAAATCCCATTGACTTAACATTGCGGAATGTTCAGATTTTCAAACTCCCCAACTGTCAAAAATTCAAATCTAAATACCTTGAAGCCCTAGACTGAATCAAACTGCCATTATATACACTATATGAGCCATTGAGACTCATTTAAACTAATAAACTCATCTAACTATTGCACTTATCTATCTAATATTAAACTCATAATAAATTAATAAACTCTAAAATTGAACTCTTAGACTCATTTAAACTTATAAACTCTAAACTCATAAACTCTAAATTCATAAACTCATACTCTTATAAACTCTCATAAACTATTAAACTCATAAATTAATAAACTCTGGACACTTACTCATTTAAACTTATAAACTCTAAACTCATAAATTAATAAACTCTGAACTCTTACTCATTTAAACTTATAATCTCATGAATTTATACACTTATAAACTCATAAACATAGAAACTCATGAATTCATAAACTTATGAACTCTCATGAATTCATACTTATGAACTTTAAAACTCATAAATAGTTCACCATAGCAACTTCCCAGAACACCCAAACAACTGCTCAAAATACCCTAGCAACACCCTAGCAACCACCCAGAACCCCCTAGCAACCAACCAAAATACCTTAGAACACCCTAGCAACCACCCAAAATACCTTACAACACCTTAGCAACACCATAGCAACCAACAAAAATAACTTAGAACACCATAGCAACCACCCAGAGCACCCTAGCAACCCCCAGAACACCCTAGTAACCACCCAAAATACCTTAGAACACCCTAGCAACACCATAGCAACCACCCAGAACACCCTAGCAACCACCCAAAATACCTTAGAACACCCTAGCAACACCATATCAAGCACCTAAAATACCTTAGAACACCCTAGCAACCACCCAGAACACCCTAGTAACCACCCAAAATACCTTAGAACACCCTAGCAACACCATAGCAACCACCCAAAATACCCTAGAACACCCTAGCAACACCATAGCAACCACCCAGAACACCCTAGCAACTGCTTAGCAACCACCCAAAATACCTTACAACACCCTGGCAACACCATAGCAACCACCCAAAATACCCTAGAACACCCTAGCAACTGCCTAGCAACCCCATAACACCCTAGCAACTGCCTAGCAAAAACCCAGAACACCCTAGCAACCACCCAAAAGAGGTTAGAACACCCTAGCAACACCATAGCAACCACCCAGAATACCATAGCAACTGCCTAGCAACCACCCAGAACACTCTAACTTTCTTTCTTTCTTTCTTTCTTTCTAACTAATCTTTCTTTCTTTCTAACTAATCTTTCTATCTATCTTTCTATTCTTCCTTTCTAACTTTCTTTCTTTCTTTCTAACTAATCTTTCTTTCTTTCTAACTAATCTTTCTATCTATCTTTCTATTCTTCCTTTCTAACTTTCTTTCTTTCTTTCTAACTAATCTTTCTTTCTTTCTAACTAATCTTTCTATCATCTAACTATTTCTATCTATCTATCATCTGACTATTTTATCTATCTATCTATCATCTGACTATTTTATCTATCTATCTATCTATCTTTCTTTCTTTTTCTTTCTTTCTAACTAATCTATCTTTCGTTCTTTCTAACTAATCTTTCTTTCTTTCTAACTAATCTTCTTTCTTTCTTTCTTTCTTTCTTTCTTTCTTTCTTTCTTTCTTTCTTTCTTTCTTTCTTTCTAACTAATCTATCTTTCTTTCTATCTTTCTTTCTTTCTAACTAATCTATCTTTCTTTCTTTTCTAACTGATCTATCTTTCTTTCTTTCTTTTCTAACTAATCTATTTCTTTCTAAATAATCTTTCTTTCTTTCTTTCTAACTAATCTTTCTTTCTTTCTTTCTAATCTTTATATCTTTCTTTCTCTCTTTCTTTCTAATTTTCCTTTCTACCTTTCTTTCTTTCTAACTAATCTTTCTTTCTAACTTTATTTCTTTCTGACTAATCTTTCTATCTTTCTTTCTTTCTCTCTTTCTAATCTTTCTTTCTAACTAATCTTTCTTTCTATCAACACCATAGCAACCACCAAAAATACCCTAGAACACCCTAGCAACTGCCTAGCAACCCCCAGAACACCCTAGCAACCACCCAAAATACCTTAAATCACCCTAGCAACACCATAGCAACCACCCAAAATACCCTAGAACACCCTAGCAACACCCTAGCAACTGCCTAGCAACCACCCAGAACACCCTAGCAACTGCCTAGCAACCACCCAGAACACCCTAGCAACCACCCAAAATACCTTAGAACACCCTAGCAACACCATAGCAACCACCCAGAATACCCTAGTAACCACCCAAAATACCTTAGAACACCCTAGCAACACCATAGCAACCACCCAGAACACACTAGCAACCACCCAAAATACCTTAGAACACCCTAGCAACACCATAGCAACCACCCAGAACACCCTAGCAACCACTCAAAATACCTTAAAACACCCTAGCAACACCATAGCAACCACCCAGAACACCCTAGCAACTGCCTAGCAACCACCCAAAATACTTTAAAACACCCTAGCAACACCATAGCAACCACCCAAAATAGCCTAGAACACCCTAGCAACACCATAGCAACCACCCAGAACACCCTAGCAACTGCCTAGCAACCACCCAAAATACCTTACAACACCCTAGCAACCACCCAAAATACCCAAGAACACCCTAGCAACACCATGGCAACCATCCAGAACACCCTAGCAACTGCCTGAAAACTACCCAGAACACCCTAGCAACCACCCAAAATACCATAGAACACCCTAGCAACAACATAGCAACCACCCAGAACACAGTAGCTACCACCTAACAACCACCCAGAACACCCTAGCAACCAACCAAAATTCCTTAGCAACAACCTAGCAACCACCGAGAACACCCTAGCAACCACCCAAAATACCTTAGCAACCATAGCAACCACCCAGAACACCTTAGCAACCCACTAGAAACACCCTAGCAACTTTAAATTACTTTAAACTATACTTTAAACTACTTTAAACTAATTCAAACTTTAAACTAATTTAAAATTCAAACTACTTTAAAATTCTAACTAATTTAAACTTTAAACTACTTTAAACTTTAAACTAATTTAAACTTCAAACTACTTTAAAATTCAAACTAATTTAAACTTCAAACTACTTTAAACTTCAAACTACTTTAAACTTCTTCAAACTTATTGGTCCAAACTTTCACAAGCCATCTTAAAGTTTGTCTCGACGAACTTTTTCTAGTTAAGTTGGCTTGTGAGAGCCAACTTACTGAAATCCTATTTAAACTTATTAAGTTGGCTTGTGAGAGCCAACTTACTGAAATCCTATTTAAACTTATTAAGTTGGCTTGTGAGAGCCAACTAACTGAAATCCTATTTAAACTTATTAAGTTGGCTTGTGAGAGCCAACTTACTGAAATCCTACTTAAACTTATTAAGTTGGCTTGTGAGAGCCAACTTACTGAAATCCTATTTAAACTTATTATTATTATTATTATTATTATTCTTACAAAAATTTCTATATCAATCTCCTCCTAGAGCTTTAACTCTACATACTCCAAACTCGGCTCAGACACTCAAACTGTTCTGACTCGAGTTGCTATATCATTTCTAACTGATCGGACTTACGGTTTTCCTAAAAATGACGATCAAAGTCGGAAAAAACTCCCATTGACTTAACATTGCGGAATGTTCAGATTTTCAAACTCCCCAACTGCCAAAAATTCAAATCTAAACTCATTGAAGCCCTAGACTGAATCAAACTGCCATTCTATATACTATATGAGCCATTGATACTCATTTAAACTAACAAACTCATCTATCTATGACACTTTTCTATCTATCTATCTATCTATCTATCTATCTATCTACCCATTCTTTCTTTCTAATCTTTCTTTCTTTCTCTTTTTCTTTCTCCCTTCTTTTCTTTCTTACTAATCTTTCTATCATCTAAATATTTCTATCTATCATCTGACTATTTTATCTATCTACCTATCTATCTATCTATCTATCTATCTATCTATCTATCTATCTATCTATCTATCTATCTATCTATCTATCTATCTATCTATCTATCTATCTATCTATCTATCATCTGACTATTTTATCTATCTATCTATCTATCTATCTATCTATCTATCTATCTATCTATCTATCTATCTATCTATCTATCTATCTATCTATCTATCTATCTATCATCTGACTATTTTATTTATCTATCTATCTATCTATCTATCTATCTATCTATCTATCTATCTATCTATCTATCTATCTATCTATCTATCTATCTTTTTCTTTCTTTCTTTCTAACTAATCTATCTTTCATTCTTTCTTTCTAACTAATCTTTCTTTCTTACTAATCTTTCTTTCTTTCTAACTAATCTATCTTTCTTTCTATCTTTCTTTCTTTCTAACTAATCTATCTTTCTTTCTTTCTAATCTTCCTTTCTAACTTTCTTTCTTTCTTTCTAACTAATCTTTCTTTCTTTCTATCTTTCTTTCTTACTAATCTTTCTTTCTTTCTAACTAATCTATCTTTCTTTCTATCTTTCTTTCTTTCTAACTAATCTTTCTATCTATCTTTCTAATCTTTCTTTCTATCAACACCATAGCAACCACGCAAAATGCCCTAAATCACCCTAGCAACTGCCTAGCAACCCCCAGAACACCCTAGCAACCACCCAAAATACCTTAAATCACCCTAGCAACACCATAGCAACCACCCAAAATACCCTAGAACACCCTAGCAACACCCTAGCAACTGCCTAGCAACCACCCAGAACACCCTAGCAACTGCCTAGCAACCACCCAGAACACCCTAGCAACCACCCAAAATACCTTAGAACACCCTAGCAACACCATAGCAACCACCCAGAATACCCTAGTAACCACCCAAAATACCTTAGAACACCCTAGCAACACCATAGCAACCACCCAGAACACCCTAGCAACCACTCAAAATACCTTAAAACACCCTAGCAACACCATAGCAACCACCCAGAACACCCTAGCAACTGCCTAGCAACCACCCAAAATACTTTAAAACACCCTAGCAACACCATAGCAACCACCCAAAATAGCCTAGAACACCCTAGCAACACCATAGCAACCACCCAGAACACCCTAGCAACTGCCTAGCAACCACCCAAAATACCTTACAACACCCTAGCAACCACCCAAAATACCCAAGAACACCCTAGCAACACCATGGCAACCATCCAGAACACCCTAGCAACTGCCTGAAAACTACCCAGAACACCCTAGCAACCACCCAAAATACCATAGAACACCCTAGCAACAACATAGCAACCACCCAGAACACAGTAGCAACCACCTAACAACCACCCAGAACACCCTAGCAACCAACCAAAATTCCTTAGCAACAACCTAGCAACCACCGAGAACACCCTAGCAACCACCCAAAATACCTTAGCAACCATAGCAACCACCCAGAACACCTTAGCAACCCACTAGAAACACCCTAGCAACTTTAAATTACTTTAAACTATACTTTAAACTACTTTAATTCAAACTTTAAACTAATTTAAAATTCAAACTACTTTAAAATTCTAACTAATTTAAACTTTAAACTACTTTAAACTTTAAACTAATTTAAACTTCAAACTACTTTAAAATTCAAACTAATTTAAACTTCAAACTACTTTAAACTTCAAACTACTTTAAACTTCTTCAAACTTATTGGTCCAAACTTTCACAAGCCATCTTAAAGTTTGTCTCGACGAACTTTTTCTAGTTAAGTTGGCTTGTGAGAGCCAACTTACTGAAATCCTATTTAAACTTATTAAGTTGGCTTGTGAGAGCCAACTTACTGAAATCCTATTTAAACTTATTAAGTTGGCTTGTGAGAGCCAACTTACTGAAATCCTATTTAAACTTATTAAGTTGGCTTGTGAGAGCCAACTAACTGAAATCCTATTTAAACTTATTAAGTTGGCTTGTGAGAGCCAACTTACTGAAATCCTACTTAAACTTATTAAGTTGGCTTGTGAGAGCCAACTTACTGAAATCCTATTTAAACTTATTATTATTATTATTATTATTATTCTTACAAAAATTTCTATATCAATCTCCTCCTAGAGCTTTAACTCTACATACTCCAAACTATCTATCTATCTTTTTCTTTCTTTCTTTCTTTCTAACTAATCTATCTTTCATTCTTTCTTTCTAACTAATCTTTCTTTCTTACTAATCTTTCTTTCTTTCTAACTAATCTATCTTTCTTTCTATCTTTCTTTCTTTCTAACTAATCTATCTTTCTTTCTTTCTAATCTTCCTTTCTAACTTTCTTTCTTTCTTTCTAACTAATCTTTCTTTCTTTCTATCTTTCTTTCTTACTAATCTTTCTTTCTTTCTAACTAATCTATCTTTCTTTCTATCTTTCTTTCTTTCTAACTAATCTTTCTATCTATCTTTCTAATCTTCCTTTCTAACTTTCTTTCTTTCTTTCTAACTAATCTTTCTTTCTTTCTAACTAATCTTTCTATCATCTAACTATTTCTATCTATCTATCATCTGACTGTTTTATCTATCTATCTATCTATCTATCTATCTATCTATCTATCTATCTATCTATCTATCTATCTATCTATCTATCTATCTATCTATCTATCTATCTATCTATCTATCATCTGACTATTTTATCTATCTATCTATCTATCTATCTATCTATCTATCTATCTATCTATCTATCTATCTATCTATCTATCTATCTATCTTTCTTTCTTTTTCTTTCCTTCTAACTAATCTATCTTTCGTTCTTTCTAACTAATCTTTCTTTCTTTCTAACTAATCTTCTTTCTTTCTTTCTTTCTTTCTAACTAATCTATCTTTCTTTCTATCTTTCTTTCTTTCTAACTAATCTATCTTTCTTTCTTTTCTAACTAATCTATCTTTCTTTCTTTCTTTCTTTCTTTCTTTCTTTCTTTCTTTCTTTCTTTCTTTTCTAACTAATCTATTTCTTTCTAAATAATCTTCTTTCTTTCTTTCTAACTAATCTTTCTTTCTTTCTTTCTTTCTAATCTTTCTTTCTTTCTTTCTTTCTTTCTTTCTTTCTCTCTTTCTTTCTAATCTTCCTTTCTACCTTTCTTTCTTTCTAACTAATCTGTCTTTCTAACTTTATTTCTTTCTAACTAATCTTTCTTTCTAGCAACACCATAGCAACCACCCAAAATACCCTAGAACACCCTAGCAACTGCCTAGCAACCCCCAGAACACCCTAGCAACCACCCTAGCAACACCATAGCAACCACCCAAAATACCCTAGAACACCCTAGCAACACCCTAGCAACCACCAGAAAACCCTAGCAACTGCCTAGCAACCACCCAGAACACCCTAGCAACTGCCTAGCAACAGCCCAGAACACCCTAGCAACCACCCAAAATACCTTAGAACACCCAAGCAACACCATAGCAACCACCCAGAACACCCTAGCAACCACCCAAAATACCTTAGAACACCCTAGCAACACCATAGCAACCACCCAGAACACCCTAGCAACCACCCAAAATACCTTAGAACACCCTAGCAACACCATAGCAACCACCTAAAATACCTTAGAACACCCTAGAAACACCATAGCAACCACCCAGAACACCCTAGCAACCACCCAAAATACCTTAGAACACCCTAGCAACACCATAGCAACCACCTAAAATACCTTAGAACACCATAGCAACCACCCAGGACACCCTAGCAACCACTCAAAATACCTTAAAACACCCTAGCAACACCATAGCAACCACCCAAAATAGCCTAGAACACCCTAGCAACACCATAGCAACCACCCAGAACACCCTAGCAACTGCCTAGCAACCACCCAAAATACCTTAAAACACCCTAGCAACACCATAGCAACCACCCAAAATAGCCTAGAACACCCTAGCAACACCATAGAAACCACCCAGAACACCCTAGCAACTGCCTAGCAACCAACCAAAATACCTTACAACACCCTAGCAACCACCCTAAATACCCAAGAACAACCTAGCAACACCATAGCAACCATCCAGAACACCCTAGCAACTGCCTGAAAACTACCCAGAACACCCTAGCAACCACCCAAAATACCATAGAACACCCTAGCAACAACATAGCAACCACCCAGAACACAGTAGCAACCACCTAACAACCACCCAGAACACCCTAGCAACCAACCAAAATTCCTTAGCAACAACCTAGCAACCACCGAGAACACCCTAGCAACCACCCAAAATACCTTATAACACCCTAGCAACCACCCAAAATACCCAAGAACACCCTAGCAACACCATAGCAACCATCCAGAACACCCTAGCAACTGCCTGAAAACTACCCAGAACACCCTAGCAACCACCCAAAATACCATAGAACACCCTAGCAACAACATAGCAACCACCCAGAACACAGTAGCAACCACCTAACAACCACCCAGAACACCCTAGCAACCAACCAAAATTCCTTAGCAACAACCTAGAAACCACCGATAACACCCTAGCAACCACCCAAAATACCTTAGCAACCACCTAGCAACCACCCAGAACACCTTAGCAACCCACTAGAAACACCCTAGCAACTTTAAATTACTTCAAACTATACTTTAAACTACTTTAAACTAATTCAAACTTTAAACTAATTTAAAATTCAAACTACTTTAAAATTCTAACTAATTTAAACTTTAAACTACTTTAAACTTTAAACTAATTTAAACTTCAAACTACTTTAAAATTCAAACTAATTTAAACTTCAAACTACTTTAAACTTCAAACTACTTTAAACTTCTTCAAACTTATTGGTCCAAACTTTCACAAGCCAACTTAAAGTTTGTCTCGACGAACTTTTTCTAGTTATTATTCTTCTTCTTCTTCTTAGCAGTGAAATTTCTATATCTAACTCCTCCTAGAGCTTTAACTCCACATACTCCAAACTCGGCTCGGACACTCAAACTGTTCTGACTCGAGTTGCTATATCTTTTCAGACTGATCGGACTTACGGTTTTCCTAAAAATGATGATCAAAACTCGAAAAAAAACATTTGAAAATCCCATTGACTTAACATTGCGGAATGTTCAGATTTTCAAACTCCCCAACTGTCAAAAATTCAAAACTAAATACCTTGAAGCCCTAGACTGAATCAAACTGCCATTCTATACACTATATGAGCCATTGAGACACATTTAAACTAATAAACTCATCTAACTATTGCACTTATCTATCTAATATTAAACTCATAATAAATTAATAAACTCTAAAATTGAACTCTTAGACTCATTTAAACTTATAAACTCTAAACTCATAAACTCTAAATTCATAAACTCATACTCTTATAAACTCTCATAAACTATTAAACTCATAAATTAATAAACTCTGAACTCTTACTCATTTAAACTTATAAACTCTATACTCATAAACTCATACACTTATAAACTCTTGAATTCATACACTTATGATGAAATCTTAAACTCATAAATTAATAAACTCTGAACTCTTACTCATTTAAGCTTATAAACTCATGAATTCATACACTTATGTATGTACTCATAAATAGTTCACCATAGCAACCACCCAGAACACCCTAGCAACCACCCAAAAATCCTTAGAACACCCTAGCAACACCATAGCAACCACACAGAACACCCTAGCAACTGCCTAACAACCCCGCAGAACACCCTAGCAACCACCCAAAATACCCTAGAACACCCTAGCAACCACCAGAACACCCTAGCAACTGCCTAGCAACCACCCAGAACACCCTAGCAACCACCCAAAATACCTTAAAACATCCTAGCAACACCATAGCAACCAGCCATAACACCCACCCATAACACCCTAGCAACCACCCAAAATACCTTAAAACATCCTAGCAACACCATAGCAACCACCCAAAATACCATAGAACACCCTAGCAACTGGCTAGCAACCCCCAGAACACCCTAACAACTGCCTAGCAACCACCCAGAACACCCTAGCAACCACCCAAAATACCTTAAATCACCCTAGCAACACCATAGCAACCACCCAAAATACCCTAGAACACCCTAGCAACAACCAGAACACCCTAGCAACTGCCTAGCAACCACCCAGAACACCATAGCAACCACCCAAAATACCTTAAAACATCCTAGCAACACCATAGCAACCACCGATAACACCCTAGCAACCACCCAAAATACCTTAAAACACCCTAGCAACACCCTAGCAACCATCCTAAATAGCGTAGAACACCCTAGCAACCACCCAGAACACCCTAGCAACCACCCAAAATACCTTAAAACACCCTAGCAACACCATAGCAACCACCCAAAATACCCTAGAACACCCTAGCAACTGCCTAGCAACCACACAGAACACCCTAACAACCACCCAAAATACCTTAAAACACCCTAGCAACACCATAGCAACCACCCAAAATACCCTAGAACACCCTAGCAACTGCCTAGCAACCCCCAGAACACCCTAGCAACTGCCTAGCAACCACCCAGAACACCCTAGCAACCACCCAAAATACCTTAAATCACCCTAGCAACACCATAGCAACCGCCCAAAATACCCTAGAACACCCTAGCAACCACCAGAACACCCTAGCAACTGCCTAGCAACCACCCAGAACAACCTAGCAACCACCCAAAATACCTTAAAACATCTTAGCAACACCATAGCAACCACCAAAAGAGCCTAGAACACCATAGCAACACCATAGCAACTGCCTAGCAACAACCCAGAACACCCTAGCAACCACTCAAAAGGTGTTAGAACACCCTAGCAACAACCCAGAACACCCTAGCAACTGCCTAGCAACCAGCAAGAACACCCTGGCAACCACCCAAAATACCTTACAACACCCTAGCAACACCATAGTAACCACCCAGAACACCCTAGCAACTAATATAAACTTCAAACTACTTTAAAATTCAAACTAATTTAAACTATAAACTAATTTAAACTTTAAAGTACTTTAAACTTTAAACTAATTTAAACTTCTAACTACTTTTAACTTTAAACTAATTTAAACTATAAGCTAATTAAGCTTCAAACTACTTTAAACTTCAAACTAATTTACACTTTAAACTAATTTACATATTAAACTAATGTAAACTTCAAACTACTTTAAACTTCTTTAAACTTTCTGGTCCAAACTTTCACAAGCCAACTTAAAGTTTGTCTCGACGAACTTTTTCTAGTTAAGTTGGCTTGTGAGAGCCAACTTACTGAAATCCTATTTAAACTTATTATTATTATTCTTCTGAGCGGTAAAATTTACAACTCTAACTCCTCCTAGAGCTTTAACTCCACATACTCCAAACTCGGCTCAGACACTCAAACTGTTCTGACTCGAGTTGCTATATCATTTCTAACTGATCAGACTTACGGTTTTCCTAAAAATGACGATCAAAGTCGGAAAAAACTCCCATTGACTTAACATTGCGGAATGTTCAGATTTTCAAACTCCCCAACTGCCAAAAATTCAAATCTATACTCATTGAAGCCCTAGACTGAATCAAACTGCCATTCTATATACTATATGAGTTACAGCACCCTAGCAACCGTGGGCGATAGGCACGAGGCCGCAGGCCTCGTGCCATACTAAATAACTCTATAAAAACTCTATAAAAACTCCTTTTAAAAACTCCATAGTAATCATCTGTTAAAAAATACACGCAGACATCACAGACCCCTGATTGAGGCGTCAAATTGTGTGGATTATTGAGGAGAGGTGTGCTGTGACTTTTCTTACCGATCGGGGGTACGGTGTTTGCCCCAGGGGCAAGTCATTGGGTAAAAAAAATCCCATAGACTTAACATTGCCACAAACTTTGACGACTCGTAGCACTGACCAGTGATTTCTCAGAAACTTGTAATTTACCACATTTGAAGAGGCTGGCAGGCTCTATAAGAACATACCTCACAATGGGGTAAAAGTTGCACCCCTGGGGGGCAGGAGCTGCTCAAATTTGCCCCATTGACTTACTATGGTGCAGGGATTTTGTATAGGGATGCATTGCATAGGGATTTTGTATTGAACATAGCTCTGGATCACAGTGTCATAGAGACAAGGGGACGGGCTCATTTTTCTCAGATGACCAATCAGTCTCTCAGGATCATTGTGAAGCTATTAAGCCACGCCCTAGCAACCATTTAGAGCACCTTAGCAACAAGTCCCATAGACTTCCATTGAAAGAGGTCAAAAGAATATCTCCGGATAGAAGTGTCATAGAAACACAAGGGTGGTCTCGTTTGACTCGGGGCAGCACACAGCCAATCATGAATCCCCTCAACACTTCCTAGCCCCTCCCTAGCAACCATTGTCGAGCACCTTAGCAACTAAAATCTATAGAGGGATATCTTCCATTCTGAATGTCACAGAGGCATGGGTGTTGGTTTATATCATTCATACTGACAAGCAACCTTTGGACTTTGATGACTGGCAGCTGCCAAGCCATTCTCTAGCAACCAAACAGAGTACCCTAGCAACCATTTTGCAAGACCTCGTGCATACTAAATAACTCTATAAAAACTCTATAAAAACTCCTTTTAAAAACTCCATAGTAATCATCTGTTAAAAAATACACGCCGACATCACAGACCCCTGATTGAGGCGTCAAATTGTGTGGATTATTGAGGAGAGGTGTGCTGTGACTTTTCTTACCGATCGGGGGTACGGTGTTTGCCCCAGGGGCAAGTCATTGGGTAAAAAAAATCCCATAGACTTAACATTGCCACAAACTTTGACGACTCGTAGCACTGACCAGTGATTTCTCAGAAACTTGTAATTTACCACATTTGAAGAGGCTGGCAGGCTCTATAAGAACATACCTCACAATGGGGTAAAAGTTGCACCCCTGGGGGGCAGGAGCTGCTCAAATTTGCCCCATTGACTTACTATGGTGCAGGGATTTTGTATAGGGATGCATTGCATAGGGATTTTGTATTGAACATAGCTCTGGATCACAGTGTCATAGAGACAAGGGGACGGGCTCATTTTTCTCAGATGACCAATCAGTCTCTCAGGATCATTGTGAAGCTATTAAGCCACGCCCTAGCAACCATTTAGAGCACCTTAGCAACAAGTCCCATAGACTTCCATTGAAAGAGGTCAAAAGAATATCTCCGGATAGAAGTGTCATAGAAACACAAGGGTGGTCTCGTTTGACTCGGGGCAGCACACAGCCAATCATGAATCCCCTCAACACTTCCTAGCCCCTCCCTAGCAACCATTGTCGAGCACCTTAGCAACTAAAATCTATAGAGGGATATCTTCCATTCTGAATGTCACAGAGGCATGGGTGTTGGTTTATATCATTCATACTGACAAGCAACCTTTGGACTTTGATGACTGGCAGCTGCCAAGCCATTCTCTAGCAACCAAACAGAGTACCCTAGCAACCATTTTGCAAGACCTCGTGCATACTAAATAACTCTATAAAAACTCTATAAAAACTCCTTTTAAAAACTCCATAGTAATCATCTGTTAAAAAATACACGCCGACATCACAGACCCCTGATTGAGGCGTCAAATTGTGTGGATTATTGAGGAGAGGTGTGCTGTGACTTTTCTTACCGATCTGGGGTACGGTGTTTGCCCCAGGGGCAAGTCATTGGGTAAAAAAAATCCCATAGACTTAACATTGCCACAAACTTTGACGACTCGTAGCACTGACCAGTGATTTCTCAGAAACTTGTAATTTACCACATTTGAAGAGGCTGGCAGGCTCTATAAGAACATACCTCACAATGGGGTAAAAGTTGCACCCCTGGGGGGCAGGAGCTGCTCAAATTTGCCCCATTGACTTACTATGGTGTAGGGATTTTGTATAGGGATGCATTGCATAGGGATTTTGTATTGAACATAGCTCTGGATCACAGTGTCATAGAGACAAGGGGACGGGCTCATTTTTCTCAGATGAACAATCAGTCTCTGAGGATCATTGTGAAGCTATTAAGCCACGCCCTAGCAACCATTTAGAGCACCTTAGCAACAAGTCCCATAGACTTCCATTGAAAGAGGTCAAAAGAATATCTCCGGATAGAAGTGTCATAGAAACACAAGGGTGGTCTCGTTTGACTCGGGGCAGCACACAGCCAATCATGAATCCCCTCAACACTTCCTAGCCCCTCCCTAGCAACCATTGTCGAGCACCTTAGCAACTAAAATCTATGGAGGGATATCTTCCATTCTGAATGTCACAGAGGCATGGGAGTTGGTTTATATCATTCATACTGACAAGCAACCTTTGGACTTTGATGACTGGCAGCTGCCAAGCCATTCTCTAGCAACCAAACAGAGTACCCTAGCAACCATTTTGCAAGACCTATATCTCTGCATCAGAACATCGTATAGAGATGTGGTTTGGCTCTTTTGACTCATGCTAGCAAACAGGGCTTCCAACATGCTACACATGGTAGCTGTGAATAGCTACATGCTAATAGCGATTAGGTATGTGCTAAATCATGCCAAGGAAGTGTTAAGAACTCCAATAGTAACCATCTGTGACAAATACCAACCACCTAGTAACACCATAGCAACCACCCAGAACACCCTAGCAACCAACCAAAATACCTTAGCAACAACCTAGCAACCACCGAGAACACCCTAGCAACCACCCAAAATACCTTAGAACACCCTAGCAACACCATAGCAACCACCCAAAATACCTTAGAACACCCTAGCAACACCATAGTACCCACCCAAAATACCTTAGAACACCCTAGCAACACCATAGTACCCACCCAGAACGCCCTAGCAACCACCCAAAATACCTTAGAACACCCTAGCAACACCATAGCAAGCACCTAAAATACCTTAGAACACCCTAGCAACCACCCAGAAAACCCTAGCAACCACTCAAAATGCCTTAAAACGCCCTAGCAACACCATAGCTCTGGTCTTCCTTTCTAACTTTCTTTCTTTCTTTCTTTCTTTATAACTAATCTTTCTTTCTAACTTTCTTTCTTTTTAACTAATCTTTCTATCTATCTTTCTTTCTTATCTTTCTTTCTAACTAATCTTTCTTTCTTTTCTAACTAATCTATTTCTTTCTAACTAATCTTTCTTTCTTTCTTTCTAACTAATCTTTCTATCTTTTTCTTTTTTCTCTTTCTTTATAATCTTTCTTTCAATCTTTCTTTCTTTCTAACTAATCTTTCTATCTTTCTTTCTTTCTCTCTTTCTAATCTTTCTTTCTAACTAATCTTTCTTTCTTTCTTTTCTAACTAATCTATTTCTTTCTAACTAATCTTTCTTTCTTTCTAACTAATCTTTCTTTCTTTCTTTCTTTCTAACTAATCTTTCTTTCTAACTAATCTTTCTTTCTTTCTTTCTTTCTTTCTTTCTTTCTTTCTTTCTTTCTTTCTTTCTTTCTAATCTTCCTTTCTAACTTTCTTTCTTTCTTTATAACTAATCTTTCTTTCTAACTTTCTTTCTTTTTAACTAATCTTTCTATCTTTCTTTCTTATCTTTCTTTCTAACTAATCTTTCTTTCTTTCTTTCTTTTCTAACTAATCTATTTCTTTCTAACTAATCTTTCTTTCTTTCTAACTAATCTTTCTATCTTTCTTTCTTTTTTCTCTTTCTTTCTAATCTTTCTTTCTTTCTAACTAATCTTTCTATCTTTCTTTCTTTTTTCTCTTTCTTTCTAATCTTTCTTTCTTTCTAACTAATCTTTCTATCTTTCTTTCTTTTTTCTCTTTCTTTCTAATCTTTCTTTCAAGCTTTCTTTCAAGCTTTCTTTCTTTCTTTCTTTCTTTCTTTCTAACTAATCTTTCTATCTTTCTTTCTTTCTCTCTTTCTTTGTAATCTTTCTTTCTTTATTTCTAACTAATCTTTATTTCCCACTAGAAACACCCTAGCAACTTTAAATTACTTCAAAATATACTTTAAACTACTTTAAACTATATAAAACTTTAAACTAATTCAAACTTTAAACTATTTTAAACTTTAAACTAATTTAAACTTCAAACTAATTTAAACTTTAAACTCCTTTAGAATTCAGACTAATTTAAACTTTAAACTAATTCAAACTTTAAGCTACTTTAAACTACTTTGAAATTCAAACTAATTTAAACTTTAAACTACTTTAAACTTCAAACTTATTAAAACTTATTGGTCAAAACTTTCACAAGCCAACTTAAAGTTTGTCTCGACGAACTTTTTCTAGTTATTATTATTCTTCTGAGCGGTAAAATTTACAACTCTAACTCCTCCTAGAGCTTTAACTCCACATACTCCAAACTCGGCTCAGACACTCAAACTGTTCTGACTCGGTGTGCTATATCTTTTTAGACTGATCGGACTTACGGTTTTCCTAAAAATGACGATCAAAGTCGGAAAAAACTCCCATTGACTTAACATTGCGGAATGTTCAGATTTTCAAACTGGCCAACTGCCAAAAATTCAAATCTAAACTCCTTGAAGCCCTAGACTGAATCAAACTGCCATTCTATATACTATATGAGCCATTGATACTCATTTAAACTAATAAACTCATCTATCTATGACACTTATCTATCTATCTATCTACCCATTCTTTCTTTCTAATCTTTCTTTCTCTCTCTTTTTCTTTCTCTCTTTCTTTCTTTCTTTCTTACTAAACTTTCTATCATCTAACTATTTCTATCTATCTATCATCTGACTATTTTATCTATCTATCTATCTATCATCTGACTATTTTATCTATCTATCTATCTTTCTTTTTCTTTCTTTATAACTAATCTATCTTTCTTTCTTTCTAACTATACTTTCTTTCTTTCTTTCTAACTAATCTTTCTTTCTTTCTCTCTAACTAATCTATCTTTCTTTCTATCTCTCTTTCTTTCTAACTAATCTATCTTTCTTTCTTTCTTTTCTAACTAATCTTTCTTTCTTTCTAACTAATCTTTCTTTCTTTCTTTCTTTCTAACTAATCTTTCTTTCTAACTAATCTTTCTATCTTTCTTTCTTTCTTTCTTTCTTTCTTTCTTTCTTTCTTTCTTTCTTTCTTTCTTTCTTTCTTTCTAATCTTCCTTTCTAACCTTCTTTCTTTCTTTCTAACTAATCTTTCTTTCTAACTTTCTTTCTTTCCAACTAATCTTTCTATCTTTCTTTCTTTCTCTCTTTCTAATCTTTCTTTTAAACTAATCTTTCTTTCTTTCTTTTCAAACTAATCTATTTCTTTCTAACTAATCTATCTTTCTTTCTTTCTAACTAATCTTTCTATCTATCTTTCTTTCTTTCTCTTTCTTTCTAATCTTTCTTTCTTTCTTTCTTTCTTTCTTTCTTTCTTTCTTTCTTTCTTTCTTTCTTTCTTTCTTTCTAACTATTTTTCCTTTCTAACTTTCTGTCTAATTAATCTTTTTCTTTCTAACTAATCTTTCTATCTTTCTTTCTTTCTCTCTTTCTAATCTTTCTTTCTAAATAATCTTTCTTTCTTTCTTTCTCTTTCTTTCTTTCTTTCTTTCTTTTCTAACTAATCTATTTCTTTCTAACTAATCTTTCTTTCTTTCTTTCTAACTAATCTTCCTTTCTAACTTTCTTTCTAACTAATCTTTCTTTCTAACTAATATTTCTTTCTTTCTAACTAATCTTTCTATCTTTCTTTCTTTCTTTCTATTCTTTCTTTCTTTCTTTCTTTCTTTCTTTCTTTCTTTCTTTCTTTCTTTCTTTCTTTCTTTCTTTCTTTCTTTCTAACTAATTTTCCTTTCTAACTTTCTGTGTAATTAATCTTTTTCTTTCTAACTAATCTTTCTATCTTTCTTTCTTTCTCTCTTTCTAATCTTTCTTTCTAAATAATCTTTCTTTCTTTCTATCTTTTTCTTTCTTTCTTTCTTTCTTTTCTAACTAATCTATTTCTTTCTAACTAATCTTTCTTTCTTTCTTTCTAACTAATCTTCCTTTCTAACTTTCTTTCTAACCAATCTTTCTTTCTTTCTTTCTTTCTTTCTTTCTTTTCAAACTAATCTATTTCTTTCTTTCTAATCTTTCTTTCAATCTATTTCTTTCTAACTAATCTTTCTTTCTTTCTTTCTTTCTTTCTTTCTTTCTTTCTTTCTTTCTTTCTTTCTTTCTTTCTTTCTTTCTAACTAATTTTCCTTTCTAACTTTCTGTGTAATTAATCTTTTTCTTTCTAACTAATCTTTCTATCTTTCTTTCTTTCTCTCTTTCTAATCTTTCTTTCTAAATAATCTTTCTTTCTTTCTATCTTTTTCTTTCTTTCTTTCTTTCTTTTCTAACTAATCTATTTCTTTCTAACTAATCTTTCTTTCTTTCTTTCTAACTAATCTTCCTTTCTAACTTTCTTTCTAACCAATCTTTCTTTCTTTCTTTCTTTCTTTCTTTCTTTCTTTCTTTCTTTTCAAACTAATCTATTTCTTTCTTTCTAATCTTTCTTTCAATCTATTTCTTTCTAACTAATCTTTCTTTCTTTCTTTCTTTCTTTCTTTCTTTCTTTCTTTCTTTCTTTCTTTCTTTCTTTCTTTCTTTCTTTCTTTCTTTCTTTCTTTCTAACTAATCTTCCTTTCTAACTTTCTTTCTAACTAATCTTTCTTTCTAACTAATATTTCTTTCTTTCTAACTAATCTTTCTATCTTTCTTTCTTTCTTTCTTTCTTTCTTTCTAACTAATCTTCCTTTCTAACTTTCTTTCTAACTAATCTTTCTTTCTAACTAATATTTCTTTCTTTCTAACTAATCTTTCTAATCTTTCTTTCTTTCTTTCTAACTAATCTTCCTTTATAACTTTCTAATCTTTCTTTCTAACTAATCTTTCTTTCGTCCTTTCTTTCTAACTAATCTTTCTTTCTAACTAATCTAATTTCTTTCTTTTCCAACTAATCTTTCTTTCCCACTAGAAACACCCTAGCAACTTTAAATTACTTCAAACTATACTTTAAACTTTAAACTACTTTAAACTATATAAAACATTAAACTAATTCAAACTTCAAACTAATTTAAACTTCAAACTCCTTTAAAATTCAGACTAATTTAAACTTTAAACTAATTTAATCTTTAAACTACTTTAAACTTTAAACTACTTTGAAATTCAAACTAATTTAAACTTTAAACTACTTTAAACTTCAAACTTCTTCAAACTTATTGGTCCAAACTTTCACAAGCCAACTTAAAGTTTGTCTCGACGAACTTTTTCTAGTTATTATTATTCTTCTGAGCGGTAAAATTTACAACTCTAACTCCTCCTAGAGCTTTAACTCCACATACTCCAAACTCGGCTCAGACACTCAAACTGTTCTGACTCGGTGTGCTATATCTTTTTAGACTGATCGGACTTACGGTTTTCCTAAAAATGACGATCAAATTCGGAAAAAACTCCCATTGACTTAACATTGCGGAATGTTCAGAAATTCAAATCCGCAGGCCTCATGCCATACTAAATAACTCTATAAAAACTCTATAAAAACTCCTTTTAAAAACTCCATAGTAATCATCTGTTAAAAAATACACGCCGACATCACAGACCCCTGATTGAGGCGTCAAATTGTGTGGATTATTGAGGAGAGGTGTGCTGTGACTTTTCTTACTAATCGGGGGTACGGTGTTTGCCCCAGGGGCAAGTCATTGGGTAAAAAAAATCCCATAGACTTAACATTGCCACAAACTTTGACGACTCGTAGCACTGACCAGTGATTTCTCAGAAACTTGTAATTTACCACATTTGAAGAGGCTGGCAGGCTCTATAAGAACATACCTCACAATGGGGTAAAAGTTGCACCCCTGGGGGGCAGGAGCTGCTCAAATTTGCCCCATTGACTTACTATGGTGTAGGGATTTTGTATAGGGATGCATTGCATAGGGATTTTGTATTGAACATAGCTCTGGATCACAGTGTCATAGAGACAAGGGGACGGGCTCATTTTTCTCAGATGACCAATCAGTCTCTCAGGATCATTGTGAAGCTATTAAGCCACGCCCTAGCAACCATTTAGAGCACCTTAGCAACAAGTCCCATAGACTTCCATTGAAAGAGGTAAAAAGAATATCTCCGGATAGAAGTGTCATAGAAACACAAGGGTGGTCTCGTTTGACTCGGGGCAGCACACAGCCAATCATGAATCCCCTCAACACTTCCTAGCCCCTCCCTAGCAACCATTGTCGAGCACCTTAGCAACTAAAATCTATAGAGGGATATCTTCCATTCTGAATGTCACAGAGGCATGGGAGTTGGTTTATATCATTCATACTGACAAGCAACCTTTGGACTTTGATGACTGGCAGCTGCCAAGCCATTCTCTAGCAACCAAACAGAGTACCCTAGCAACCATTTTGCAAGACCTATATCTCTGCATCAGAACATCGTATAGAGATGTGGTTTTGCTCTTTTGACTCATGCTAGCAAACAGGGCTTCCAACATGCTACACATGGTAGCTGTGAATAGCTACATGCTAATAGCGATTAGGTATGTGCTAAATCATGCCAAGGAAGTGTTAAGAACTCCAATAGTAACCATCTGTGACAAATACCAACCACCTAGTAACACCATAGCAACCACCAAGAATACCTTAGCAACCACCTAGCAACGCCTAGCAACCACCCAGAATACCCTAGCAACCGCCTAGCAACACCATAGCAACCACCCAGAATACCTTAGCAACCGCCTAGCAACCACCCAGAACACCCTAGCAACCGCCTAGCAACCACCCAGAATACCCTAGCAACCACCTAGCAACACCATAGCAACCACCCAGAACACCCTAGCAACCGCCTAGCAACGCCCTAGCAACCACCAAGAATACCCTAGCAACTGCCTAGCAATGCCCTAGCAACCACCCAGAATACCCTAGCAACCGCCTAGCAACCACCCAGAACACCCTGGCAACCACCCAAAACACCCTAGCAACCAACTGAACAGCATGAATAAGCCATATCTCAGCACCAGAACATCGTACAGACATGTTTGTTGGCTCGTATGCAATCATATACCACACCCTAGCAACCGAGTGGCGCCACTGCAAGCACCACTTAACATTTTCTTCTGGAAATGTACATTCTAGTTAAGTTGGCTTGTGAAAGCCAACTTACTGATATTGTACTTAAACTTATTATTAAGTTGGCTTGTGAAAGCCAACTTACTGATATTGTACTTAAACTTATTATTAAGTTGGCTTGTGAGAGCCAACTTACTGAAATCCTATTTAAACTTATTAAGTTGGCTTGTGAGAGCCAACTTACTGAAATCCTATTTAAACTTATTATTATTATTATTCTTACAAAAAATTTCTATATCAATCTCCTCCTAGAGCTTTAACTCTACATACTCCAAACTCGGCTCAGACACTCAAACTGTTCTGACTCGAGTTGCTATATCTTTTCTAACTGATCGGACTTACGGTTTTCCTAAAAATGACGATCAAAGTCGGAAAAAACTCCCATTGACTTAACATTGCGGAATGTTCAGATTTTCAAACTCCCCAACTGCCAAAAATTCAAATCTAAACTCCTTGAAGCCCTAGACTGACTGAAACTGCCATTCTATATACTATATGAGCCATTGAGACTCATTTAAACTAATAAACTCATCTATCTATGACACTTTTCTATCTATCTATCTATCTATCTATCTATCTATCTATCTATCTATCTATCTATCTATCTATCTATCTATCTATCTATCTATCTATCTACCCATTCTTTCTTTCTAATCTTTCTTTCTCTCTCTTTTTCTTTCTCTCTTTCTTTCTTTCTTACTAATCTTTCTATCATCTAACTATTTCTATCTATCTATCATCTGACTATTTTATCTATCTATCTATCTATCTATCTATCTATCTATCTATCTATCTATCTATCTATCTATCTATCTATCTATCTATCTATCTATCTATCTATCTATCTATCTTTTTCTTTCTTTCTTTCTTACTAATCTATCTTTCATTCTTTCTTTCTAACTAATCTTTCTTTCTTTCTTACTAATGTTTCTTTCTTTCTAACTAATCTATCTTTCTATCTTTCTTTCTTTCTAACTAATCTATCTTTCTTTCTTTCTTTCTAATCTTTCTTTCTCTCTCTTTTTCTTTCTTACTAATCTTTCTATCATCTAACTATTTCTATCTATCTATCATCTGACTATTTTATCTATCTATCTATCTATCTATCTATCTATCTATCTATCTATCTATCTATCTATTTATCTATCTATCTATCTATCTATCTATCTATCTATCTATCTATCTATCTATCTATCTATCTATCTATCTATCTATCTATCTATCATCTGACTATTTTATCTATCTATCTATCTATCTATCTATCTATCTATCTATCTATCTATCTATCTATCTATCTATCTATCTATCTATCTATCTATCTATCTATCTATCTATCTATCTATCTATCTATCTATCTTTTTCTTTCTTTCTTTCTTACTAATCTATCTTTCATTCTTTCTTTCTAACTAATCTTTCTTTCTTTCTTACTAATCTTTCTTTCTTTCTAACTAATCTATCTTTCTATCTTTCTTTCTTTCTAACTAATCTATCTTTCTTTCTTTCTTTCTAATCTTTCTTTCTCTCTCTTTTTCTTTCTTACTAATCTTTCTATCATCTAACTATTTCTATCTATCTATCATCTGACTATTTTATCTATCTATCTATCTATCTATCTATCTATCTATCTATCTATCTATCTATCTATCTATCTATCTATCTATCTATCTATCTATCTATCTATCTATCATCTGACTATTTTATCTATCTATCTATCTATCTATCTATCTATCTATCTATCTATCTATCTATCTATCTATCTATCTATCTATCTATCTATCTATCTATCTATCTATCTATCTATCTATCTATCTATCTATTTATCTATCTATCTAACTATCTATCTATCATCTGACTATTTTATCTATCTATCTATCTATCTATCTATCTATCTATCTATCTATCTATCTATCTATCTTTCTTTTTCTTTCTTTCTTTCTAACTAATCTATCTTTCGTTCTTTCTAACTAATCTTTCTTTCTTTCTAACTAATCTTCTTTCTTTCTTTCTTTCTAACTAATCTATCTTTCTTTCTATCTTTCTTTCTTTCGAACTAATCTATCTTTCTTTCTTTTCTAACTAATCTATCTTTCTTTCTTTCTTTCTTTTCTAACTAATCTATTTCTTTCTAAATAATCTTTCTTTCATTCTTTCTAACTAATCTTTCTTTCTTTCTAACTAATCTTTCTATCTTTCTTTCTTTCTTTCTCTCTTTCTTTCTAATCTTCCTTTCTAACTTTCTTTCTTTCTAACTAATCTTTCTTTCTAACTTTATTTATTTCTAACTAATCTTTCTATCTTTCTTTCTTTCTCTCTTTCTAATCTTTCTTTCTAACTAATCTTTCTTTCTAGCAACACCATAGCAACCACCCAAAATACCCTAGAACACCCTAGCAACTGCCTAGCAACCCCCAGAACACCCTAGTAACCACCCAAAATACCTTAAATCACCCTAGCAACACCATAGCAACCACCCAAAATACCCTAGAACACCCTAGCAACACCCTAGCAACCACCAGAAAAGCCTAGCAACCACCCAGAACACCCTAGCAACTGCCTAGCAACAACCCAGAACACCCTAGCAACCACCCAAAATACCTTAGAACACCCTAGCAACACCATAGCAACCACCCAGAACACCCTAGCAACCACCCAATATACCTTTGAACACCCTAGCAACACCAAAGCAACCACCCAGAACACCCTAGCAACCACCCAAAATACCTTAGAACACCCTAGCAACACCATAGCAACCACCTAAAATACCTTAGAACACCCTAGCAACCACCCAGAACACCCTAGCAACAACTCAAAATACCTTAAAACTCCCTAGCAACACCATAGTAACCACCCAAAATAGCCTAGAACACCCTAGCAACACCATAGCAACCACCCAGAACACCCTAGCAACTGCCTAGCAACCATCCAAAATACCTTAAACACCCTAGCAACACCATAGCAACCACCCAAAATAGCCTAGAACACCCTAGCAACACCATAGCAACCACCCAGAACACCCTAGCAACTGCCTAGCAACCACCCAAAATACCTTACAACACCCTAGCAACCACCCAAAATACCCAAGAACAACCTAGCAACACCATAGCAACCATCCAGAACACCCTAGCAACTGCCTGAAAACTACCAAGAACACCCTAGCAACCACTCAAAATACCATAGAACACCCTAGCAACAACATAGCAACCACCCAGAACACAGTAGCAACCACCTAACAACCACCCAGAACACCCTAGCAACCAACCAAAATTCATTAGCAACAACCTAGCAACCACCGAGAACACCCTAGCAACCACCCAGCAACCACCTAAAATACCTTAGAACACCCTAGCAACCACCTAGAACACCCTAGCAACCACTCAAAATACCTTAAGACACCCTAGCAACACCATAGTAACCACCCAAAATAGCCTAGAACACCCTAGCAACACCATAGCAACCACCCAGAACACCCTAGCAACTGCCTAGCAACCACCCAAAATACCTTAAAACACCCTAGCAACACCATAGCAACCACCCAAAATAGCCTAGAACACCCTAGCAACACCATAGCAACCACCCAGAACACCCTAGCAACTGCCTAGCAACCACCCAAAATACCTTACAACACCCTAGCAACCACCCAAAATACCCAAGAACACCCTAGCAACACCATAGCAACCATCCAGAACACCCTAGCAACTGCCTGAAAACTACCCAGAACACCCTAGCAACCACTCAAAATACCATAGAACACCCTAGCAACAACATAGCAACCACCCAGAACACAGTAGCAACCACCTAACAACCACCCAGAACACCCTAGCAACCAACCAAAATTCCTTAGCAACAACCTAGCAACCACCGAGAACACCCTAGCAACCACCCAAAATACCTTAGCAACCACCTAGCAACCACCCAGAACACCTTAGCAACCCACTAGAAACACCCTAGCAACTTTAAATTACTTCAAACTATACTTTAAACTACTTTAAACTAATTCAAACTTTAAACTAATTTAAAATTCAAACTACTTTAAAATTCTAACTAATTTAAACTTTAAACTACTTTAAACTTTAAACTAATTTAAACTTAAAACTACTTTAAAATTCAAACTAATTTAAACTTCAAACTACTTTAAACTACAAACTACTTTAATAAACTTCTTCAAACTTATTGGTCCAAACTTTCACAAGCCAACTTAAAGTTTGTCTCGACGAACTTTTTCTAGTTAGTGGTGCTTGCCTATGGCAAAGCAACACTATTGTTATCTCACATACTTATTATTAGTGGTGCTTGCCTATGGCAAAGCAACACTATTGTTATCTCACATACTTATTAGTGGTGCTTGCCTATGGCAAAGCAACACTATTGTTATCTCACATACTTATTATTAGTGGTGCTTGCCTATGGCAAAGCAACACTATTGTTATCTCACATACTTATTATTCTTATTCTTATTCTTATTCTTATTATTCTTCTGGCCACTTTTTGACGCGCTACTCCTCCCGCAGTTTTTGT
Organism: Gila orcuttii; assembly: GCA_026230005.1. Lineage (NCBI taxonomy): Eukaryota > Metazoa > Chordata > Actinopteri > Cypriniformes > Leuciscidae > Gila > Gila orcuttii. Next base: position 27,127,301 of record JAPDVR010000024.1, read on the forward strand.
CACAGACCCACGAATGAGGTGTCAAAACGTGCGGCCTGTTCGGGAATGGTGTGCTATGACTTTTATAAGGGATCGGGGGTACGATGTTCGCCCCAGGGGCGAAAAACCGGCCGAAAAATCCCATAGACTTAACATTGCGTCAAACTTTGACGAGTCGTAGCTCGGAACGAGGATGTCACAGAAACGTGAAATTTGCCACATTTGAAGAGGCTGACAGGCTCTGTAAGAACATACCACACAATGGGGTAAAAGTTGCACCCCTGTGGGGCAGGAGCTGCCCAAAGTTGCCCCATTGACTTACTATGGTGTAGGACGGCCCATGAAATGGGCCGTCCTACACCATAGAAACCGCTTTTATATTGAACATAACTCTGGATCACAGTGTCGTAGAGACAAAGGGGCGGGCTCATTTTACTCACACGGCCAATCATTCTCCTTGGATCATTGTGAAGCTATCAAGCCACGCCCTAGCAACCATTTAGAGCTCCTTAGCAACAAGTTCCATAGACTTCCATTGAAAGAGATCGAAGGGATATCTCTGGACTGAATTGTCATAGAAACATGAGGGTGGTCTGGTTTGACTCGGGGCAGCAAACAGCCAATCATGAATCACCTCAACACTTCCTAGCCACGCCCTAGCAACCATTGTCGAGCACCTTAGCAACCAAAATCCAAAGAGGAATATCGTCCATTCTGAATGTCACAGAGGCATGGGAGTTGGTTTATATCATTCATACTGACAAGCAGCCTTTGGAGTTTCATGATTGGCAGCTGCCAAGCCACTCCCTAGCAACCAAACAAGGTACCCTAGCAACCATTTTGCAAGACCTATATCTCTGCATCAAAACGTCGTATAGAGATGGGGGTTGGTTTATACATTCACATTGACTTTGGAGCTTCATGATTGGCAGCTGCCAAGCCACTCCCTAGCAACCAAACAGAGTACCCTAGCAACCGTTTTGCAAGACCAATATCTCTGCATCAGAACATCGTATAGAGATGGGGGTTGGCTCTTTTGACTCATGCTAGCAAACAGGACTTGCTACATGCTAAACATGCTAGCTGTGAATAGCTACATGCTAATATTGATTAGCTAAGTGCTAAATCATGCCATGAACATTATAAAAACTCTATAGTAACCAAATGTGAACACTACCAACCACCTAGTAACACCATAGCAACCACCCAGAATACCTTAGCAACCACCTAGCAACGTCTTAGCAACCACCCAGAATACCCTAGCAACCGCCTAGCAACACCATAGCAACCACCCAGAATACCCTGGCAACCGCCTAGCAACCACCCAGAACACCCTAGCAACCACCTAGCAACGCCATAGCAACCACCCAGAATACCTTAGCAACCACCTAGCAACACCATAGCAACCACCCAGAACACCCTAGCAACCACCAAGAATAGCCTAGCAACTGCCTAGCAACCACCCAGAATACCCTAGCAACCGCCTAGCAAAACCATAGCAACCACCCAGAATACCCTAGCAACCGCCTAGCAACCACCCAGAACACCCTAGCAACCGCCTAGCAACGCCCTAGCAACCACCCAGAATACCCTAGCAACCACCTAGCAACATCCTAGCAACCACCCAGAATACCCTAGCAACCGCCTAGCAACCACCCAGAACACCCTAGCAACGCCCTAGCAACCACCCAGAATACCCTAGCAACCACCTAGCAACGCCCTAGCAACCACCCAGAATACCCTAGAAACCACCCAAAACACCCTAGCAACCACCTGAACAACATGAATAAGCCATATCTCAGCACCAGAACATCGTACAGACATGTTTGTTGGCTCGTATGCAATCATGTACCACACCATAGCAACCGAGTGGTGAGTTTTGCCACTGCAAGCACCACTTCACATTTTCTTCTGGAAATGTACATTCTAGTTCTTATTCTTATTCTTATTCTTATTCTTATTATTCTTCTGGCCACTTTTTGACGCGCTACTCCTCCCGCAGTTTTTGTCACAGACCCACGAATGAGGTGTCAAAACGTGCGGCCTGTTCGGGAATGGTGTGCTATGACTTTTATAAGGGATCGGGGGTACGATGTTCGCCCCAGGGGCGAAAAACCGGCCGAAAAATCCCATAGACTTAACATTGCGTCAAACTTTGACGAGTCGTAGCTCGGAACGAGGATGTCACAGAAACGTGAAATTTGCCACATTTGAAGAGGCTGACAGGCTCTGTAAGAACATACCACACAATGGGGTAAAAGTTGCACCCCTGTGGGGCAGGAGCTGCCCAAAGTTGCCCCATTGACTTACTATGGTGTAGGACGGCCCATGAAATGGGCCGTCCTACACCATAGAAACCGCTTTTATATTGAACATAACTCTGGATCACAGTGTCGTAGAGACAAAGGGGCGGGCTCATTTTACTCAGACGGCCAATCATTCTCCTTGGATCATTGTGAAGCTATCAAGCCACGCCCTAGCAACCATTTAGAGCTCCTTAGCAACAAGTTCCATAGACTTCCATTGAAAGAGATCGAAGGGATATCTCTGGACTGAATTGTCATAGAAACATGAGGGTGGTCTGGTTTGACTCGGGGCAGCAAACAGCCAATCATGAATCACCTCAACACTTCCTAGCCACGCCCTAGCAACCATTGTCGAGCACCTTAGCAACCAAAATCCAAAGAGGAATATCGTCCATTCTGAATGTCACAGAGGCATGGGAGTTGGTTTATATCATTCATACTGACAAGCAGCCTTTGGAGTTTCATGATTGGCAGCTGCCAAGCCACTCCCTAGCAACCAAACAAGGTACCCTAGCAACCATTTTGCAAGACCTATATCTCTGCATCAAAACGTCGTATAGAGATGGGGGTTGGTTTATACATTCACATTGACTTTGGAGCTTCATGATTGGCAGCTGCCAAGCCACTCCCTAGCAACCAAACAGAGTACCCTACCAACCGTTTTGCAAGACCAATATCTCTGCATCAGAACATCGTATAGAGATGGGGGTTGGCTCTTTTGACTCATGCTAGCAAACAGGACTTGCTACATGCTAAACATGCTAGCTGTGAATAGCTACATGCTAATATTGATTAGCTAAGTGCTAAATCATGCCATGAACATTATAAAAACTCTATAGTAACCAAATGTGAACACTACCAACCACCTAGTAACACCATAGCAACCATCCAGAATACCATAGCAACCACCTAAAACACCCTAGCAACCGCCTAGCAACACCATAGCAACCACCCAGAATACCCTAGCAACCGCCTAGCAACACCCTAGCAACACCTCAGAACACCCTAGCAACCACCTAGCAACACCCTAGCAACCACCCACAACACCCTAGCAACCACCTAGCAACACCCTAGCAACCACCCAAAACACCCTAGCAACCACCTAGCAACACCATAGCAACCACCCAGAATACCCTAGCAACCGCCTAGCAACACCCTAGCAACCACCTAGCAACACCCTAGCAACCACCCAGAACACCCTAGCAACCACCTAGCAACACCCTAGCAACCACCCAGAACACCCTAGCAACCACCTAGCAACACCCTAGCAACCACTCAGAACACCCTAGCAACCACCTAGCAACCACCCAGAACACCCTAGCAACCACCTAGCAACACCCTAGCAACCACCTAGCAACCACCTAGCAACCACCCAGAACACCCTAGCAACCACCTAGCAACACCCTAGCAACCACCCAGAACACCCTAGCAACCACCTAGCAACCACCCAAAACACCCTAGCAACCACCTAGCAACCCCTTAGCAACCACACAGAACACCCTAGCAACCGCCTAGCAACACCCTAGCAACCACCCAGAACACCCTAGCAACCGCCTAGCAACACCCTAGCAAGCACTCAGAACACCCTAGCAACCACCTAGCAACACCCTAGCAGCCACCCACAACACCCTAGCAACCACCTAGCAACACCCTAGCAACCACCCAAAACACCCTAGCAACCACCTAGCAACCACCCAGAACACCCTAGCAACCGCCTAGCAACACCCTAGCAACCACCCAGAACACCCTAGCAACCACCTAGCAACCACCCAAAACACCCTAGCAACCACCTAGCAACCCCCTAGCAACCACCCAGAACACCCTAGCAACCGCCTAGCAACACCCTAGCAACCACCCAGAACACCCTAGCAACCGCCTAGCAACACCCTAGCAACCACCCAGAACACCCTAGCAACCACCTAGCAACCACCCAAAACACCCTAGCAACCACCTAACAACCCCCTAGCAACCACCCAGAACACCCTAGCAACCACCTAGCAACACCCTAGCAACCACCCAAAACACCCTAGCAACACCCTAGCAACCACCCAGAACACCCTAGCAACCGCCTAGCAACACCCTAGCAACCACCTGAACACATGAATAAGCCATATCTCAGCACCAAAACGTCGTACAGACATGTTTGTTAGTTTGTATGCAATCATGTACCACACTATAGCAACCGTGTGGCGAGTTTTGCCACTGCAAGCACCACTTCACATTTTCTTCTGGAAATGTACATTCTAGTTATTCTTATTCTTATTCTTATTATTCTTCTGGCCACTTTTTGACGCGCTACTCCTCCCGCAGTTTTTGTCACAGACCCACGAATGAGGTGTCAAAACGTGCGGCCTGTTCGGGAATGGTGTGCTATGACTTTTATAAGGGATCGGGGGTACGATGTTCGCCCCAGGGGCGAAAAACCGGCCGAAAAATCCCATAGACTTAACATTGCGTCAAACTTTGACGAGTCGTAGCTCGGAACGAGGATGTCACAGAAACGTGAAATTTGCCACATTTGAAGAGGCTGACAGGCTCTGTAAGAACATACCACACAATGGGGTAAAAGTTGCACCCCTGTGGGGCAGGAGCTGCCCAAAGTTGCCCCATTGACTTACTATGGTGTAGGACGGCCCATGAAATGGGCCGTCCTACACCATAGAAACCGCTTTTATATTGAACATAACTCTGGATCACAGTGTCGTAGAGACAAAGGGGCGGGCTCATTTTACTCAGACGGCCAATCATTCTCCTTGGATCATTGTGAAGCTATCAAGCCACGCCCTAGCAACCATTTAGAGCTCCTTAGCAACAAGTTCCATAGACTTCCATTGAAAGAGATCGAAGGGATATCTCTGGACTGAATTGTCATAGAAACATGAGGGTGGTCTGGTTTGACTCGGGGCAGCAAACAGCCAATCATGAATCACCTCAACACTTCCTAGCCACGCCCTAGCAACCATTGTCGAGCACCTTAGCAACCAAAATCCAAAGAGGAATATCGTCCATTCTGAATGTCACAGAGGCATGGGAGTTGGTTTATATCATTCATACTGACAAGCAGCCTTTGGAGTTTCATGATTGGCAGCTGCCAAGCCACTCCCTAGCAACCAAACAAGGTACCCTAGCAACCATTTTGCAAGACCTATATCTCTGCATCAAAACGTCGTATAGAGATGGGGGTTGGTTTATACATTCACATTGACTTTGGAGCTTCATGATTGGCAGCTGCCAAGCCACTCCCTAGCAACCAAACAGAGTACCCTAGCAACCGTTTTGCAAGACCAATATCTCTGCATCAGAACATCGTATAGAGATGGGGGTTGGCTCTTTTGACTCATGCTAGCAAACAGGACTTGCTACATGCTAAACATGCTAGCTGTGAATAGCTACATGCTAATATTGATTCATGATTGATTCATATCTCAGCACCAGAACATCGTACAGACATGTTTGTTGGCTCGTATGCAATCATGTACCACACCATAGCAACCAAGTGGTGAGTTTTGCCACTGCAAGCACCACTTCACATTTTCTTCTGGAAATGTACATTCTATGTGAACACTACCAACCACCTAGTAACACCATAGCAACCATCCAGAATACCATAGCAACCACCTAAAACACCCTAGCAACCACCTGAACAACATGAATAAGCCATATCTCAGCACCAGAACATCGTACAGACATGTTTGTTGGCTTGTATGCAATCATGTACCACACCATAGCAACCGAGTGGTGAGTTTTGCCACTGCAAGCACCACTTCACATTTTCTTCTGGAAATGTACATTCTAGTTATTATTATTATTCTTACTCAAAAATTTCTATATCTAACTCCTCCTAGAGCTTTAACTCTACAAACTCCAAACTCGGGTCAGACCTTCAGACTGTTCTGACTCGAGTTGCTATATCTTTTCAGACTGATTTGACTTTCAGATTTCTTAAAAATTAATATTAAAAACCATAAAAATCCCATTGACTTTCATTGCAACATGTTCAAATTGAGCCAAGACTACGGTGGCCCAGTAGTGTACAACACAAAAACTCAAATCTAAACTCCCTGAAGCCCTAGACTCAATTAAACTACCATTCTATATGTACTAATGAACTTATCTATCTATCTATCTATCTATCTATCTATCTATCTATCTATCTATCTATCTATCTATCTATCTATCTATCTATCTATCTATCTATCTATCTATCTATCTATCTGTTACTAAATCTTTCTTTCTAACTAATCTATCTTTCTTTCTTACTAATCTATCTTTCTTTCTTTGACTAATCTATCTTTCTTTCTTTCTTTATAACTAATCTATCTATCTTTCTTTATAACTAATCTATCTTTCTTTCTTTATAACTAATCTATCTATCTTTTTTCTTTCTAACTAATCTATCTTTCATTCTTTCTGACTAATCTATCTTTCATTCTTTCTGACTAATCTATCTTTCTTTCTTTCTTTTGTAACTAATCTATCTATCTTTCTTTCTAACTAATATATCTTTCTTTCTTTCTAACTAATCTATCTTTCTTTCTTTCTAACTAATCTATCTTTTTTCTTTCTAACTAATCTATATTTCTTTCTTTCTAACTAATCAATCTTTTTTCTTTCTGACTAATCTATCTTTCTTTCTTTCTTTCTAACTAATCTATCTTTCTTTCTTTCTAACTAATCTATCTATCTTTCTTTCTTTCTTTATAACTAATCTATCTTTCTTTCTTTATAACTAATCTATCTTTCTTTATAACTAATCTATCTATCTTTTTTCTTTATAACTAATCTATCTTTCTTTCTAACTAACTAATCTATCCATATTTCTTTCTTTCTAACTAATCAATCTCTTTTCTTTCCGACTAATCGATCCATATTTCTTTCTTTCTTTCTAACTAATCTATCTTTCTTTCTTTCTAACTAATCTATCTATATTTTTTCTTTCTAACTAATCTATCTTTCTTTCTTTCTAAATACTCTATCTTTCTTTCTAACTAACTAATCTATCCTTTTTTCTTTCTTTCTTTCTTTCTTTCTTTCTTTCTTTCTTTCTTTCTTTCTTTCTTTCTTTCTTTCTAACTAATCTATCTTTCTTTCTTTCTGAGTAATCTATCCATATTTCTTTCTTTCTAACTAATCTATCTTTCTTTCTTTCTTTCTTTCTTTCTTTCTTTCTTTCTTTCTTTCTTTCTAATCTATCTTTCTTTCTAACTAACTAATCTATCCTTTTTTCTTTCTTTCTTTCTTTCTTTCTTTCTTTCTAACTAATCTCTTTCTTTCATTCTAACTAATCTATCTTTCTTTCTTTCTAACTAATCTCTTTCTTTCTTTCTTTCTTTCTTTCTTTCTTTCTTTCTAACTAATCTATCTTTCTTTCTAACTAATCTCTTTCTTTCTTTCTTTCTAACTAATCTATCTTTCTTTCTAACTAATCTATCTTTCTTTCTTTCTAACTAATCTATCTTTCTTTCTTTCTTTCTTTCTAACTAATCTATCTTTCTTTCTTTCTTTCTAACTAATCTATCTTTCTTTCTAACTAATCTATCTTTCTTGCTAACTAACTAATCTATCTATCTTTCTTTCTAACTAACTTATCTATCTTTCTTTCTTTCTTTCTAACTAATCTGTTTCTTTCTAACTAATCTATCTATCTTTTTTCTTTCTAACACTAATCTATCTTTCTTTCTTTCTATCTAACTAATCTATCTTTCTTTCTAACTAACTAATCTATACTTCTTTCTTTCATTCTTTCTAACTAATCTCTTTCTTTCTAACTAATCTATCTTTCTTTCTAACTAATCTATCTTTCTTTCTTTCTGAGTAATCTATCCATATTTCTTTCTTTCTAACTAATCTATCTTTCTGTCTTTCTTTCTAACTAATCTATATTTCTTTCTAACTAATCTATCTATCTATCTTTTTTCTTTCTAACTAATCTATCTTTCTTTCTAACTAACTAATCTATCTATCTTTCTTTCTAACTAATCTATCTTTCTTTCTAACTAATCTATCTATCTATTTTCTTTCTAACTAATCTATCTTTCTTTCTAACTAATCTATCTATCTTTTTTCTTTCTAACTAATCTATCTTTTTTCTTTCTGACTAATCTATCTTTTTTTCTAACTAACTAGTCTATCCTTTTTTCTTTCTTTCTTTCTTTCTTTCTTTCTTTCTTTCTTTCTTTCTTTCTTTCTTTCTTTCTTTCTTTCTTTCTTTCTTTTTTTCTTTCTTTCTTTCTTTCTTTCTTTCTTTCTAACTAATCTCTTTCTTTCATTCTAACTAATCTATCTTTCTTTCTTTCTAACTAATCTATCTTTCTAACTAACTAATCTATCCTTTTTTCTTTCTTTCTTTCTTTCTTTCTTTCTTTCTTTCTTTCTTTCTTTCTTTCTTTCTTTCTTTCTTTCTTTCTTTCTTTCTTTCTTTCTTTCTTTCTTTCTTTCTTTATTTCTTTCTAACTAACTAATCTATCCTTTTTTCTTTCTTTCTTTCTTTCTTTCTTTCTTTCTTTCTTTCTTTCTTTCTAACTAATCTATCTTTCTAACTAACTAATCTATCTTTCTTTCTAACTAATCTTTCTTTCTAACTAATCTATCTTTCTTTCTAACTAATCTTTCTTTCTAACTAATCTATCTTTCTTTCTTTCTAACTAATCATTCTTTCTTTCTAACTAATCTTTCTTTCTATCTTTCTAATCTATCTTTCTTTCTTTCTAATATATCTTTCTTTCTAACTAATCTTTCTAACTAATCTTTCTTTCTTTCTTTCTAACTAATCTATCTTTCTAACAAATCTATCCTTCTCTTTCTAACTAATCTATCTTTCTTTCTTTCTACTTTATATATCTTTCTTTCTAACTAATCTATCTATCTTTCTTTCTAACTAATCTATCTATCTTTCTTTCTCTTTCTCTCTTTCTAACTTATCTATCTTCCTTTCTAACTTATCTTTTTTTTTTTTCTAACTAATCTTTCTTTCTTTCTAACTAATCCATCTTTCTTTCTTTCTTACTTATCTATCTTCCTTTCTTTCTATCAAACTAATCTTTCTTTCTTTCTAACTAATCTTTCTTTCTTTCTAAGTAATCCATCTTTTTCTTTCTTTCTTTCTAACTAATCTATCTTTCTTTCTAACTAATCTATCTTTCTTTCTTTCTAACTAATCTTTCTGTCTTTCTAACTAATCTTTCTTTCTTTCTAACTAATCTATCTTTCTTCTTTCTAACTTATCTTTCTTTCTTTCTAACTAACTAATCTATCTATCTTTCTTTCTAACTAATCTATCTTTCTTCTTTCTAACTAATCTATCTTTCTTTCTTTCTAACTAATCTCTTTCTTTCTTTCTAACTAATCTCTTTCTTTCTTTCTAACTAATCTCTTTCTTTCTTTCTTTCTAACTAATCTCTTTCTTTCTTTCTTTCTTTCTTTCTTTCTTTCTTTCTTTCTTTCTTTCTTTCTTTCTTTCTTTCTTTCTTTCTTTCTTTCTTTCTAACTAATCTTTCTTTCTTTCTTTCTTTCTTTCTTTCTAACTAATCTATCTTTCTTTCTTTCTTTCTTTCTTTCTTTCTAACTAATCTCTTTCTTTCTTTCTTTCTAAGTAATCTCTTTCTTTCTTTCTTTCTTTCTAACTAATCTCTTTCTTTCTTTCTTTCTAACTAATCTCTTTCTTTCTTTCTTTCTAACTAATCTCTTTCTTTCTTTCTTTCTTTCTAACTAATCTCTTTCTTTCTTTCTTTCTTTCTAACTAATCTCTTTCTTTCTTTCTTTCTAACTAATCTCTTTCTTTTTTCTTTCTAACTTTCTTTCTTTCTTTCTTTCTAACTTTCTTTCTTTCTTTCTAACTAATCTATCTTTCTTTCTAACTAATCTATCTGTTTTCTAACTAATCTTTCTTTCTTTCTAACTAATCTCTTTCTTTCTTTCTTTCTCTCTTTCTTTCTTTCTTTCTTTCTTTCTTTCTTTCTTTCTTTATTTCTTTCTTTCTAACTAATCTATCTTTCTTTCTTTCTTTCTTTCTTTCTAACTAATCTATCTTTCTTTCTTTCTTTCTTTCTTTCTTTCTTTCTTTCTTTCTTTCTTTCTTTCTTTCTTTCTAACTAATCTTTCTTTCTTTCTTTCTTTCTTTCTTTCTTTCTTTCTTTCTTTCTTTCTAAGTAATCTATCTTTCTTTCTTTCTTTCTTTCTTTCTAACTAATCTATCTTTCTTTCTTTCTTTCTTTCTTTCTTTCTTTCTTTCTAACTAATCTATCTTTCTTTCTTTCTAACTAATCTATCTTTCTTTCTTTCTAACTAATCTATCTTTCTTTCTTTCTAACTAATCTTTCTTTCTTTCTTTCTTTCTTTCTTTCTTTCTTTCTTTCTTTCTTTCTTTCTTTCTAACTAATCTATCTTTCTTTCTTTCTTTCTTTCTAACTAATCTATCTATCTTTCTTTCTTTCTTTCTTTCTTTCTTTCTTTCTAACTAATCTATCTTTCTTTCTAACTAATCTATCTTTCTTTCTTTCTTTCTTTCTTTCTTTCTTTCTTTCTTTCTTTCTTTCTAACTAATCTATATTTCTTTCTTTCTAACTAATCTATCTTTCTTTCTTTCTAACTAATCTTTCTTTCTTTCTTTCTAACTAATCTTTCTTTCTTTCTTTCTTTCTTTCTTTCTTTCTTTCTTCTAAGAAATCTAAGAAAGAATATAAGAAATCTATATTTCTTTCTTTCTAACTAATCTATCTTTCTTTCTTTCTAACTAATCTTTCTTTCTTTTTTTCTTTCTTTCTTTCTTTCTTTCTTTCTTTCTTTCTTTCTTTCTTTCTTTCTTTCTTTCTTTCTTTCTTTCTTTCTTTCTTTCTTTCTTTCTTTCTAACTAATCTATCTTTCTTTCTTTCTTTCTAACTAATCTATCTTTCTTTCTAACTAATCTATCTTTCTTTCTTTCTTTCTTTCTTTCTTTCTTTCTTTCTTTCTAACTAATCTATCTTTCTTTCTTTCTAACTAATCTATCTTTCTTTCTTTCTAACTAATCTATCTTTCTTTCTTTCTTTCTTTCTTTCTTTCTAACTAATCTATCTTTCTTTCTTTCTTTCTTTCTTTCTAACTAATCTATCTTTCTTTCTTTCTTTCTTTCTTTCTTTCTTTCTTTCTTTCTTTCTTTCTTTCTTTCTTTCTTTCTTTCTTTCTAACTAATCTATCTTTCTTTCTTTCTTTCTTTCTTACTAATCTCTTTCTTTCTTTCTTTCTAACTAATCTATCTTTCTTTCTTTCTTTCTAACTAATCTCTTTCTTTCTTTCTTTCTAACTAATCTCTTTCTTTCTTTCTTTCTAAATAATCTCTTTCTTTCTTTCTTTCTAACTAATCTCTTTCTTTCTTTCTTTCTAACTAATCTCTTTCTTTCTTTCTTTCTAACTAATCTCTTTCTTTCTTTCTTTCTTTCTTTCTTACTAATCTCTTTCTTTCTTTCTAACTAATCTATCTTTCTTTCTTTCTTTCTTTCTAACTAATCTATCTGTTTTCTAACTAATCTATCAATCTTTTTTCTTTATAACTAATCTAGCTTTCTTTCTAACTAATCTATCTATCTATCTATCTTTCTTTCTTTCTTTCTTTCTTTCTTTCTTTCTTTCTTTCTTTCTTTCTTTCTTTCTTTCTAACTTATCTATCTTTCTTTCTTTCTAACTAAGCTATCTTTCTTTCTTTCTTTCTTTCTTTCTAACTAATCTCTTTCTTTCTTTCTTTCTTTCTTTCTTTCTTTCTTTCTTTCTTTCTTTCTTTCTTTCTTTCTTTCTTTCTTACTAATCTCTTTCTTTCTTTCTTTCTTTCTTTCTAACTAATCTAGCTTTCTTTCTAACTAATCTAGCTTTCTTTCTAACTAATCTAGCTTTCTTTCTAACTAATCTAGCTTTCTTTCTTTCTAACTAATCTA
>JAPDVR010000024.1:27144490-27161524 GCA_026230005.1 Gila orcuttii
TTTCTAACTAATCTATCTTTCTTTCTTTCTAACTAATCTATCTTTCTTTCTTTCTTTCTTTCTTTCTTTCTTTCTTTCTTTCTTTCTTTCTTTCTTTCTAACTAATCTATCTTTCTTTCTTTCTAACTAATCTATCTATCTATCTTTCTTTTTTTCTTTCTTTCTTTCTTTCTTTCTTTCTTTCTTTCTTTCTTTCTTTCTAACTAATCTATCTTTCTTTCTTTCTAACTAATCTATCTTTCTTTCTTTCTAACTAATCTATCTTTCTTTCTTTCTTTCTTTCTTTCTTTCTTTCTTTCTTTCTAACTAATCTATCTTTCTTTCTTTCTTTCTTTCTTTCTTTCTTTCTTTCTTTCTTTCTAACTAATCTATCTTTCTTTCTTTCTAACTAATCTATCTTTCTTTCTTTCTTTCTTTCTTTCTTTCTTTCTTTCTTTCTAACTAATCTATCTTTCTTTCTTTCTTTCTTTCTTTCTAACTAATCTATCTTTCTTTCTTTCTTTCTTTCTTTCTAACTAATCTATCTTTCTTTCTAACTAATCTATCTTTCTTTCTTTCTTTCTTTCTTTCTAACTAATCTATCTTTCTTTCTTTCTAACTAATCTATCTTTCTTTCTTTCTAACTAATCTATCTTTCTTTCTTTCTAACTAATCTATCTTTCTTTCTTTCTTTCTTTCTTTCTTTCTTTCTTTCTTTCTTTCTAACTAATCTATCTTCCTTTCTTTCTTTCTTTCTTTCTTTCTTTCTAACTAATCTATCTTTCTTTCTTTCTTTTTTCTTTCTTTCTTTCTTTCTTTCTTTCTAACTAATCTATCTTTCTTTCTAACTAATCTATCTTTCTTTCTTTCTTTCTTTCTTTCTTTCTTTCTTTCTTTCTTTCTTTCTTTCTTTCTAACTAATCTATCTTTCTTTCTTTCTAACTAATCTATCTTTCTTTCTTTCTTTCTTTCTTTCTTTCTTTCTTTCTTTCTTTCTAACTAATCTATCTTCCTTTCTTTCTTTCTTTCTTTCTTTCTTTCTAACTAATCTATCTTTCTTTCTTTCTTTCTTTCTTTCTTTCTTTCTTTCTTTCTTTCTTTCTAACTAATCTATCTTTCTTTCTTTCTAACTAATCTATCTTTCTTTCTTTCTAACTAATCTATCTTTCTTTCTTTCTTTCTAACTAATCTATCTTTCTTTCTTTCTTTCTTTCTAACTAATCTATCTTTCTTTCTTTCTTTCTTTCTAACTAATCTATCTTTCTTTCTAACTAATCTATCTTTCTTTCTTTCTTTCTTTCTTTCTTTCTTTCTTTCTTTCTTTCTAACTAATCTATCTTTCTTTCTTTCTAACTAATCTATCTTTCTTTCTTTCTTTCTAACTAATCTATCTTTCTTTCTTTCTAACTAATCTATCTTTCTTTCTTTCTAACTAATCTATCTTTCTTTCTTTCTGACTAATCTATCTTTCTTTCTTTCTTTCTTTCTTTCTTTCTTTCTTTCTTTCTAACTAATCTATCTTTCTTTCTTTCTAACTAATCTATCTTTCTTTCTTTCTAACTAATCTATCTTTCTTTCTTTCTTTCTTTCTTTCTTTCTTTCATTCTTTCTTTCTTTCTTTCTTTCTAACTAATCTATCTTTTTTTCTTTCTTTCTTTCTTTCTAACTAATCTATCTTTCTTTCTTTCTTTCTTTCTTTCTAACTAATCTATCTTTCTTTCTTTCTAACTAATCTATCTTTCTTTCTTTCTTTCTTTCTAACTAATCTATCTTTCTTTCTAACTAATCTATCTTTCTTTCTTTCTTTCTTTCTTTCTTTCTTTCTTTCTAACTAATCTATCTTTCTTTCTTTCTAACTAATCTATCTTTCTTTCTTTCTAACTAATCTATCTTTCTTTCTTTCTAACTAATCAATCTTTCTTTCTTTCTAACTAATCTTTCTTTCTTTCTTTCTTTCTTTCTTTCTTTCTTTCTTTCTTTCTTTCTTTCTTTCTTTCTTTCTTTCTTTCTAACTAATCTATCTTTCTTTCTTTCTTTCTTTCTAACTAATCTTTCTTTCTTTCTTTCTTTCTTTCTTTCTTTCTTTCTAACTAATCTAGCTTTCTTTCTTTCTAACTAATCTAGCTTTCTTTCTTTCTAACTAATCTTTCTTTCTTTCTTTCTTTCTTTCTTTCTTTCTTTCTTTCTTTCTTTCTAACTAATCTATCTTTCTTTCTTTCTTTCTTTCTTTCTTTCTAACTAATCTATCTTTCTTTCTTTCTTTCTAACTAATCTATCTTTCTTTCTTTCTAACTAATCTATCTTTCTTTCTTTCTTTCTTTCTAACTAATCTATCTTTCTTTCTAACTAATCTATCTTTCTTTCTTTCTTTCTTTCTTTCTTTCTTTCTTTCTAACTAATCTATCTTTCTTTCTTTCTAACTAATCTATCTTTCTTTCTTTCTAACTAATCTATCTTTCTTTCTTTCTAACTAATCTTTCTTTCTTTCTTTCTTTCTTTCTTTCTTTCTTTCTTTCTTTCTTTCTTTCTTTCTTTCTTTCTTTCTTTCTTTCTTTCTAACTAATCTATCTTTCTTTCTTTCTTTCTTTCTAACTAATCTATCTTTCTTTCTTTCTAACTAATCTATCTTTCTTTCTTTCTTTCTTTCTTTCTTTCTAACTAATCTATCTTTCTTTCTAACTAATCTATCTTTCTTTCTTTCTTTCTTTCTAACTAATCTATCTTTCTTTCTTTCTAACTAATCTATCTTTCTTTCTTTCTAACTAATCTATCTTTCTTTCTTTCTAACTAATCAATCTTTCTTTCTTTCTAACTAATCTTTCTTTCTTTCTTTCTTTCTTTCTTTCTTTCTTTCTTTCTTTCTTTCTAACTAATCTATCTTTCTTTCTTTCTTTCTTTCTTTCTTTCTAACTAATCTATCTTTCTTTCTTTCTTTCTTTCTTTCTTTCTTTCTTTCTTTCTTTCTTTCTTTCTTTCTTTCTTTCTAACTAATCTAGCTTTCTTTCTTTCTAACTAATCTATCTTTCTTTCTTTCTAACTAATCTTTCTTTCTTTCTTTATTTCTTTCTTTCTTTCTTTCTTTCTAACTAATCTATCTTTCTTTCTTTCTTTCTTTCTAACTAATCCATCTTTCTTTCTTTCTTTCTTTCTTTCTAACTAATCTATCTTTCTTTCTTTCTAACTAATCTATCTTTCTTTCTTTCTTTCTTTCTTTCTTTCTTTCTTTCTAACTAATCTATCTTTCTTTCTAACTAATCTATCTTTCTTTCTTTCTTTCTTTCTTTCTTTCTTTCTTTCTAACTAATCTATCTTTCTTTCTTTCTAACTAATCTATCTTTCTTTCTTTCTAACTAATCTATCTTTCTTTCTTTCTAACTAATCTATCTTTCTTTCTTTCTAACTAATCAATCTTTCTTTCTTTCTAACTAATCTTTCTTTCTTTCTTTCTTTCTTTCTTTCTAACTAATCTATCTATCTTTCTTTCTTTCTTTCTTTCTTTCTAACTAATCTTTCTTTCTTTCTTTCTTTCTTTCTTTCTTTCTTTCTAACTAATCTAGCTTTCTTTCTTTCTAACTAATCTATCTTTCTTTCTTTCTAACTAATCTTTCTTTCTTTATTTCTTTCTTTCTTTCTTTCTTTCTTTCTTTCTTTCTTTCTTTCTTTCTTTCTTTCTTTCTTTCTTTCTTTCTTTCTTTCTTTCTTTCTTTCTAACTAATCTATCTTTCTTTCTTTCTTTCTTTCTAACTAATCTATCTTTCTTTCTTTCTTTCTTTCTAACTAATCTATCTTTCTTTCTTTCTAACTAATCTATCTTTCTTTCTTTCTTTCTTTCTTTCTTTCTTTCTTTCTTTCTTTCTAACTAATCTATCTTTCTTTCTAACTAATCTATCTTTCTTTCTTTCTTTCTTTCTTTCTTTCTTTCTAACTAATCTATCTTTCTTTCTTTCTAACTAATCTATCTTTCTTTCTTTCTAACTAATCTATCTTTCTTTCTTTCTAACTAATCAATCTTTCTTTCTTTCTAACTAATCTTTCTTTCTGTCTTTCTTTCTTTCTTTCTTTCTAACTAATCTATCTTTCTTTCTTTCTTTCTTTCTAACTAATCTATCTTTCTTTCTTTCTAACTAATCTATCTTTCTTTCTTTCTTTCTTTCTTTCTAACTAATCTATCTTTCTTTCTAACTAATCTATCTTTCTTTCTTTCTTTCTTTCTTTCTTTCTTTCTTTCTTTCTTTCTTTCTAACTAATCTATCTTTCTTTCTTTCTAACTAATCTATCTTTCTTTCTTTCTAACTAATCTATCTTTCTTTCTTTCTAACTAATCAATCTTTCTTTCTTTCTAACTAATCTTTCTTTCTTTCTTTCTTTCTTTCTTTCTTTCTTTCTTTCTTTCTTTCTTTCTTTCTTTCTTTCTTTCTTTCTTTCTTTCTTTCTTTCTTTCTAACTAATCTATCTTTCTTTCTTTCTTTCTTTCTAACTAATCTATCTTTCTTTCTTTCTTTCTTTCTTTCTTTCTTTCTTTCTAACTAATCTAGCTTTCTTTCTTTCTAACTAATCTATCTTTCTTTCTTTCTAACTAATCTTTCTTTCTTTCTTTATTTCTTTCTTTCTTTCTTTCTTTCTTTCTAACTAATCTATCTTTCTTTCTTTCTTTCTTTCTAACTAATCCATCTTTCTTTCTTTCTTTCTTTCTAACTAATCTATCTTTCTTTCTTTCTAACTAATCTATCTTTCTTTCTTTCTTTCTTTCTTTCTAACTAATCTATCTTTCTTTCTAACTAATCTATCTTTCTTTCTTTCTTTCTTTCTTTCTTTCTTACTTTCTTTCTTTCTTTCTTTCTTTCTTTCTTTCTTTCTTTCTTTCTTTCTTTCTTTCTTTCTAACTAATCTATCTTTCTTTCTTTCTAACTAATCTATCTTTCTTTCTTTCTAACTAATCTATCTTTCTTTCTAACTAATCAATCTTTCTTTCTTTCTAACTAATCTTTCTTTCTTTCTTTCTTTCTTTCTTTCTTTCTTTCTAACTAATCTATCTTTCTTTCTTTCTTTCTTTCTTTCTTTCTAACTAATCTATCTTTCTTTCTTTCTTTCTTTCTTTCTTTCTTTCTAACTAATCTAGCTTTCTTTCTTTCTAACTAATCTATCTTTCTTTCTTTCTAACTAATCTTTCTTTCTTTCTTTATTTCTTTCTTTCTTTCTTTCTTTCTAACTAATCTATCTTTCTTTCTTTCTTTCTTTCTTTCTTTCTAACTAATCTATCTTTCTTTCTTTCTTTCTTTCTTTCTTTCTTTCTTTCTTTCTTTCTTTCTTTCTAACTAATCTATCTTTCTTTCTAACTAATCTATCTTTCTTTCTAACTAATCTATCTTTCTTTCTTTCTTTCTTTCTTTCTTTCTTTCTTTCTTTCTTTCTTTCTTTCTTTCTTTCTTTCTTTCTTTCTTTCTAACTAATCTATCTTTCTTTCTTTCTTTCTTTCTAACTAATCTATCTTTCTTTCTTTCTTTCTTTCTAACTAATCTATCTTTCTTTCTTTCTTTCTTTCTTTCTTTCTTTCTAACTAATCTATCTTTATTTCTTTCTAACTAATCTATCTTTCTTTCTTTCTAACTAATCTATCTTTCTTTCTTTCTAAATAATCTATCTATCTTTCTTTCTTTCTTTCTTTCTTTCTTTCTTTCTAACTAATCTATCTTTCTTTCTTTCTTTCTAACTAATCTATCTTCCTTTCTTTCTTTCTTTCTTTCTTTCTTTCTTTCTTTCTTTCTTTCTTTCTAACTAATCTATCTTTCTTTCTTTCTTTCTTTCTTTCTTTCTTTCTTTCTTTCTTTCTAACTAATCTATCTTTCTTTCTTTCTAACTAATCTATCTTTCTTTCTTTCTAACTAATCTATCTTTCTTTTCTTTCTTTCTTTCTTTCTTTCTTTCTTTCTTTCTTTCTTTCTTTCTAACTAATCTATCTTTCTTTCTTTCTTTCTTTCTAACTAATCTATCTTTCTTTCTTTCTTTCTTTCTTTCTTTCTTTCTTTCTTTCTTTCTAACTAATCTATCTTTCTTTCTAACTAATCTATCTTTCTTTCTTTCTTTCTTTCTTTCTAACTAATCTATCTTTCTTTCTTTCTAACTAATCTATCTTTCTTTCTTTCTTTCTTTCTTTCTTTCTTTCTTTCTTTCTTTCTTTCTTTCTAACTAATCTATCTTCCTTTCTTTCTTTCTTTCTTTCTTTCTTTCTTTCTAACTAATCTATCTTTCTTTCTTTCTTTCTTTCTTTCTAACTAATCTATCTTTCTTTCTTTCTAACTAATCTATCTTTCTTTCTTTCTAACTAATCTATCTTTCTTTCTTTCTTTCTAACTAATCTATCTTTCTTTCTTTCTTTCTAACTAATCTATCTTTCTTTCTTTCTTTCTTTCTTTCTTTCTTTCTAACTAATCTATCTTTCTTTCTAACTAATCTATCTTTCTTTCTTTCTTTCTTTCTTTCTTTCTTTCTTTCTTTCTTTCTTTCTTTCTTTCTTTCTTTCTAACTAATCTATCTTTCTTTCTTTCTAACTAATCTATCTTTCTTTCTTTCTAACTAATCTATCTTTCTTTCTTTCTAACTAATCTATCTTTCTTTCTTTCTAACTAATCTATCTTTCTTTCTTTCTGACTAATCTATCTTTCTTTCTTTCTTTCTTTCTTTCTTTCTTTCTTTCTAACTAATCTATCTTTCTTTCTTTATAACTAATCTATCTTTCTTTCTTTCTAACTAATCTATCTTTCTTTCTTTCTTTATTTCTTTCTTTCTTTCTTTCTTTCTTTCTTTCTTTCTTTCTTTCTTTCTTTCTTTCTTTCTTTCTTTCTTTCTAACTAATCTATCTTTTTTTCTTTCTTTCTTTCTTTCTAACTAATCTATCTTTCTTTCTTTCTAACTAATCTATCTTTCTTTCTTTCTTTCTAACTAATCTATCTTTCTTTCTAACTAATCTATCTTTCTTTCTTTCTTTCTTTCTAACTAATCTATCTTTCTTTCTTTCTAACTAATCTATCTTTCTTTCTTTCTAACTAATCTATCTTTCTTTCTTTCTAACTAATCAATCTTTCTTTCTTTCTAACTAATCTTTCTTTCTTTCTTTCTTTCTTTCTTTCTTTCTTTCTTTCTTTCTTTCTTTCTTTCTTTCTAACTAATCTATCTTTCTTTCTTTCTTTCTTTCTAACTAATCTTTCTTTCTTTCTTTCTTTCTTTCTTTCTTTCTTTCTTTCTTTCTAACTAATCTAGCTTTCTTTCTTTCTAACTAATCTATCTTTCTTTCTTTCTAACTAATCTTTCTTTCTTTCTTTCTTTCTTTCTTTCTTTCTTTCTTTCTTTCTTTCTTTCTTTCTTTCTTTCTTTCTTTCTTTCTTTCTTTCTTTCTTTCTTTCTTTCTTTCTTTCTTTCTAACTAATCTATCTTTCTTTCTTTCTTTCTTTCTTTCTAACTAATCTATCTTTCTTTCTTTCTTTCTTTCTAACTAATCTATCTTTCTTTCTTTCTAACTAATCTATCTTTCTTTCTTTCTTTCTTTCTAACTAATCTATCTTTCTTTCTAACTAATCTATCTTTCTTTCTTTCTTTCTTTCTTTCTTTCTTTCTTTCTTTCTTTCTTTCTTTCTTTCTAACTAATCTATCTTTCTTTCTTTCTAACTAATCTATCTTTCTTTCTTTCTAACTAATCTATCTTTCTTTCTTTCTAACTAATCAATCTTTCTTTCTTTCTAACTAATCTTTCTTTCTTTCTTTCTTTCTTTCTTTCTTTCTTTCTTTCTTTCTTTCTTTCTTTCTTTCTTTCTTTCTTTCTTTCTTTCTAACTAATCTATCTTTCTTTCTTTCTAACTAATCTATCTTTCTTTCTTTCTTTCTTTCTAACTAATCTATCTTTCTTTCTAACTAATCTATCTTTCTTTCTTTCTAACTAATCTATCTTTCTTTCTTTCTTTCTTTCTTTCTTTCTTTCTTTCTTTCTTTCTTTCTAACTAATCTATCTTTCTTTCTTTCTTTCTTTCTTTCTTTCTTTCTAACTAATCTATCTTTCTTTCTTTCTTTCTAACTAATCTATCTTTCTTTCTTTCTTTCTTTCTTTCTTTCTTTCTTTCTTTCTTTCTTTCTTTCTTTCTTTCTTTCTAACTAATCTATCTTTCTTTCTTTCTTTCTTTCTAACTAATCTATATTTCTTTCTTTCTTTCTTTCTAACTAATCTATCTTTCTTTCTTTCTTTCTTTCTTTCTTTCTTTCTTTCTTTCTTTCTAACTAATCTATCTTTCTTTCTTTCTTTCTAACTAATATATCTTTCTTTCTTTCTTTCTTTCTTTCTTTCTTTCTTTCTAACTAATCTATCTTTCTTTCTTTCTTTCTTTCTTTCTTTCTAACTAATCTATCTTTCTTTCTTTCTTTCTAACTAATCTATCTTTCTTTCTTTCTTTCTAACTAATCTATCTTTCTTTCTTTCTTTCTTTCTAACTAATCTATCTTTCTTTCTTTCTAACTAATCTATCTTTCTTTCTAACTAATCTATCTTTCTTTCTAACTAATCTATCTTTCTTTCTAACTAATCTATCTTTCTTTCTTTCTTTCTTTCTTTCTTTCTTTCTTTCTAACTAATCTATCTTTCTTTCTTTCTTTCTTTCTTTCTTTCTTTCTTTCTTTCTTTCTTTCTAACTAATCTATCTTTCTTTCTTTCTTTCTTTCTTTCTTTCTTTCTTTCTTTCTTTCTTTCTAACTAATCTATCTTTCTTTCTTTCTTTCTAACTAATCTATCTTTCTTTCTTTCTAACTAATTTATCTTTCTTTCTTTCTAACTAATCTATCTTTCTTTCTTTCTTTCTTTCTAACTAATCTATCTTTCTTTCTAACTAATCTATCTTTCTTTCTTTCTTTCTTTCTTTCTTTCTTTCTTTCTAACTAATCTATCTTTCTTTCTTTCTTTCTTTCTTTCTTTCTTTCTAACTAATCTATCTTTCTTTCTTTCTAACTAATCTATCTTTCTTTCTAACTAATCTATCTTTCTTTCTTTCTTTCTTTCTTTCTTTCTTTCTAACTAATCTATCTTTCTTTCTTTCTTTCTTTCTTTCTAACTAATCTATCTTTCTTTCTTTCTTTCTTTCTAACTAATCTATCTTTCTTTCTTTCTTTCTAACTAATCTATCTTTCTTTCTAACTAATCTATCTTTCTTTCTAACTAATCTATCTTTCTTTCTTTCTTTCTTTCTTTCTTTCTAACTAATCTATCTTTCTTTCTTTCTTTCTTTCTTTCTTTCTTTCTTTCTTTCTTTCTTTCTTTCTTTCTTTCTTTCTAACTAATCTATCTTTCTTTCTTTCTTTCTTTCTTTCTAACTAATCTATCTTTCTTTCTTTCTAACTAATCTATCTTTCTTTCTAACTAATCTATCTTTCTTTCTTTCTAACTAATCTATCTTTCTTTCTTTCTTTCTTTCTTTCTAACTAATCTATCTTTCTTTCTTTCTTTCTTTCTTTCTTTCTTTCTTTCTTTCTTTCTTTCTTTCTTTCTTTCTTTCTTTCTTTCTTTCTAACTAATCTATCTTTCTTTCTTTCTTTCTAACTAATCTATCTTTCTTTCTTTCTATCTTTCTTTCTTTCTTTCTAACTATTCTATCTTTCTTTCTTTCTTTCTTTCTTTCTTTCTTTCTTTCTTTCTTTCTTTCTTTCTTTCTTTCTTTCTTTCTTTCTTTCTTTCTTTCTAACTAATCTATCTTTCTTTCTTTCTTTCTTTCTTTCTTTCTTTCTTTCTTTCTTTCTAACTAATCTTTCTTTCTTTCTTTCTTTCTAACTAATCTATATTTCTTTCTTTCTTTCTAACTAATCTTTCTTTTTTTCTTTCTTTCTTTCTTTCTTTCTTTCTTTCTTTCTTTCTTTCTTTCTTTCTTTCTTTCTTTCTTTCTTTCTTTCTTTCTTTCTAACTAATCTATCTTTCTTTCTTTCTTTCTTTCTAACTAATCTATCTTTCTTTCTTTCTTTCTAACTAATCTATATTTCTTTCTTTCTTTCTAACTAATCTTTCTTTCTTTCTTTTTTTCTTTCTTTCTTTCTTTCTTTCTTTCTAACTAATCTATCTTTCTTTCTTTCTTTCTTTCTTTCTTTCTTTCTTTCTTTCTTTCTTTCTTTCTTTCTTTCTAACTAATCTATCTTTCTTTCTTTCTTTCTTTCTTTCTTTATAACTAATCTTTCTTTCTTTCTTTCTTTCTTTCTAACTAATCTATCTTTCTTTCTTTCTTTCTAACTAATCTATCTTTCTTTCTTTCTTTCTAACTAATCTATCTTTCTTTCTTTCTAACTAATCTATCTTTCTTTCTTTCTTTCTAACTAATCTATCTTTCTTTCTTTCTTTCTTTCTTTCTTTCTAACTAATCTATCTTTCTTTCTTTCTTTCTAACTAATCTATCTTTCTTTCTTTCTTTCTTTCTTTCTTTCTTTCTTTCTTTCTTTCTTTCTTTCTTTCTTTCTTTCTTTCTAACTAATCTATCTGTCTTTCTTTCTTTCTTTCTAACTAATCTATCTTTCTTTCTTTCTTTCTTTCTTTCTTTCTTTCTAACTAATTTATCTTTCTTTCTTTCTTTCTTTCTTTCTTTCTTTCTAACTAATCTATCTTTCTTTCTTTCTTTCTTTCTTTCTTTCTTTCTTTCTTTCTAACTAATCTATCTTTCTTTCTTTCTTTCTTTCTTTCTTTCTTTCTTTCTTTCTTTCTTTCTTTCTTTCTTTCTTTCTTTCTTTCTTTCTTTCTTTCTTTCTTTCTTTCTAACTAATCTATCTTTCTTTCTTTCTTTCTTTCTTTCTTTCTTTCTTTCTTTCTTTCTTTCTTTCTAACTAATCTATCTTTCTTTCTTTCTTTCTTTCTTTCTTTCTTTCTTTCTTTCTTTCTTTCTTTCTAACTAATCTATCTTTCTTTCTTTCTTTCTTTCTTTCTAACTAATCTATCTTTCTTTCTTTCTTTCTTTCTTTCTTTCTTTCTTTCTTTCTTTCTTTCTAACTAATCTATCTTTCTTTCTTTCTTTCTTTCTTTCTAACTAATCTATCTATCTTTCTTTCTTTCTTTCTTTCTTTCTTTCTTTCTTTCTTTCTTTCTAACTAATCTATCTTTCTTTCTTTCTAACTAATCTATCTTTCTTTCTTTCTAACTAATCTATCTTTCTCTCTTTCTAACTAATCTATCTTTCTTTCTTTCTTTCTTTCTTTCTTTCTTTCTTTCTTTCTTTCTTTCTTTCTAACTAATCTATCTTTCTTTCTTTCTTTCTTTCTTTCTTTCTTTCTTTCTTTCTAACTAATCTATCTTTCTTTCTTTCTAACTAATCTATCTTTCTTTCTTTCTAACTAATCTATCTTTCTTTCTTTCTAACTAATCTATCTTTCTTTCTTTCTTTCTTTCTAACTAATCTATCTTTCTTTCTAACTAATCTATCTTTCTTTCTTTCTAACTAATCTATCTTTCTTTCTTTCTTTCTTTCTTTCTTTCTTTCTAACTAATCTATCTTTCTTTCTTTCTTTCTTTCTTTCTTTCTTTCTTTCTAACTAATCTATCTTTCTTTCTTTCTTTCTAACTAATCTATCTTTCTTTCTTTCTTTCTTTCTTTCTTTCTTTCTTTCTTTCTAACTAATCTATCTTTCTTTCTTTCTTTCTTTCTAACTAATCTATATTTCTTTCTTTCTTTCTTTCTAACTAATCTATCTTTCTTTCTTTCTTTCTTTCTTTCTTTCTTTCTTTCTAACTAATCTATCTTTCTTTCTTTCTTTCTAACTAATATATCTTTCTTTCTTTCTTTCTTTCTTTCTTTCTTTCTTTCTAACTAATCTATCTTTCTTTCTTTCTTTCTTTCTTTCTAACTAATCTATCTTTCTTTCTTTCTAACTAATCTATCTTTCTTTCTAACTAATCTATCTTTCTTTCTTTCTAACTAATCTATCTTTCTTTCTTTCTTTCTTTCTTTCTAACTAATCTATCTTTCTTTCTTTCTTTCTTTCTTTCTTTCTTTCTTTCTTTCTTTCTTTCTTTCTTTCTAACTAATCTATCTTTCTTTCTTTCTTTCTAACTAATCTATCTTTCTTTCTTTCTATCTTTCTTTCTTTCTTTCTAACTATTCTATCTTTCTTTCTTTCTTTCTTTCTTTCTTTCTTTCTTTCTTTCTTTCTTTCTTTCTTTCTTTCTTTCTTTCTTTCTTTCTAACTAATCTATCTTTCTTTCTTTCTTTCTTTCTTTCTTTCTTTCTTTCTAACTAATCTTTCTTTCTTTCTTTCTTTCTAACTAATCTATATTTCTTTCTTTCTTTCTAACTAATCTTTCTTTTTTTCTTTCTTTCTTTCTTTCTTTCTTTCTTTCTTTCTTTCTTTCTTTCTTTCTTTCTTTCTTTCTTTCTTTCTTTCTTTCTTTCTTTCTTTCTTTCTTTCTAACTAATCTATCTTTCTTTCTTTCTTTCTAACTAATCTATATTTCTTTCTTTCTTTCTAACTAATCTTTCTTTCTTTCTTTTTTTCTTTCTTTCTTTCTTTCTTTCTTTCTAACTAATCTATCTTTCTTTCTTTCTTTCTTTCTTTCTTTCTTTCTTTCTTTCTTCTTTCTTTCTAACTAATCTATCTTTCTTTTCTTTCTTCTTTCTAACTAATCTATCTTTCTTTCTTTCTTTCTTTCTTTCTTTATACTAATCTTTCTTTCTTTCTTTCTTTCTAACTAATCTATCTTTCTTTCTTTCTAACTAATCTATCTTTCTTTCTTTCTTTCTAACTAATCTATCTTTCTTTCTTTCTAACTAATCTATCTTTCTTTCTTTCTTTCTAACTAATCTATCTTTCTTTCTTTCTTTCTTTCTTTCTTTCTAACTAATCTATCTTTCTTTCTTTCTTTCTAACTAATCTATCTTTCTTTCTTTCTTTCTTTCTTTCTTCTTTCTTTCTTTCTTTCTTTCTTTCTTTCTTTCTTTCTTTCTTTCTTTCTAACTAATCTATCTGTCTTTCTTTCTTTCTTTCTAACTAATCTATCTTTCTTTCTTTCTTTCTTTCTTCTTTCTTTCTAACTAATTTATCTTTCTTTCTTTCTTTCTTTCTTTCTTTCTTTCTAACTAATCTATCTTTCTTTCTTTCTTTCTTTCTTTCTTTCTTTCTTTCTAACTAATCTATCTTTCTTTCTTTCTTTCTTTCTTTCTTTCTTTCTTTCTTTCTTTCTTTCTTTCTTTCTTTCTTTCTTTCTTTCTTTCTAACTAATCTATCTTTCTTTCTTTCTTTCTTTCTTTCTTTCTTTCTTTCTTTCTTTCTTTCTAACTAATCTATCTTTCTTTCTTTCTTTCTTTCTTTCTTTCTTTCTTTCTTCTTTCTTTCTTTCTTTCTTTCTTTCTAACTAATCTATCTTTCTTTCTTTCTTTCTTTCTTTCTTTCTTTCTAACTAATCTCTTTCTTTCTTTCTTTCTTTCTTTCTTTCTTTCTAACTAATCTATCTTTCTTTCTTTCTTTCTTTCTTTCTAACTAATCTATCTTTCTTTCTTTCTTTCTTTCTTTCTTTCTTTCTTTCTTTCTTTCTAACTAATCTATCTTTCTTTCTTTCTAACTAATCTATCTTTCTTTCTTTCTAACTAATCTATCTTTCTTCTCTTTCTAACTAATCTATCTTTCTTTCTTTCTTTCTTTCTTTCTTCTTTCTTTCTTTCTTTCTTTCTAACTAATCTATCTTTCTTTCTAACTAATCTATCTTTCTTTCTTTCTTTCTTTCTTTCTTTCTTTCTTTCTTTCTTTCTTTCTTTCTTTCTAACTAATCTATCTATCTATCTTTCTTTCTTTCTTTCTTTCTTTCTAACTAATCTATCTTTCTTTCTTTCTTTCTTTCTTTCTTTCTTTCTAACTAATCTATCTTTCTTTCTTTCTTTCTAACTAATCTATCTTTCTTTCTAACTAATCTATCTTTCTTTCTAACTAATTTATCTTTCTTTCTTTCTTTCTAACTAATCTATCTTTCTTTCTTTCTTCTTCTTTCTATCTTTCTTTCTTTCTTTCTTTCTTTCTTTCTTTCTTTCTTTCTTTCTTTCTTTCTTTCTAACTAATCTATCTTTCTTTCTTTCTTTCTTTCTTTCTTTCTTTCTTTCTTTCTTTCTTTCTTTCTTTCTTTCTTTCTTTCTAACTAATCTATCTTTCTTTCTTTCTAACTAATCTATCTGTCTTTCTTTCTTTCTTTCTAACTAATCTATCTTTCTTTCTTTCTTTCTTTCTTTCTAACTAATTTATCTTTCTTTCTTTCTTTCTTTCTTTCTTTCTTTCTTTCTAACTAATCTATCTTTCTTTCTTTCTTCTTCTTTCTTCTTTCTTTCTAACTAATCTATCTTTCTTTCTTTCTTTCTTTCTTTCTTTCTTTCTTTCTTTCTTTCTTTCTTTCTTTCTAACTAATCTATCTTTCTTTCTTTCTTTCTTTCTTTCTTTCTTTCTTTCTTTCTTTCTTTCTAACTAATCTATCTTTCTTTCTTTCTTTCTTTCTTTCTTTCTTTCTTTCTTTCTTTCTTTCTTTCTAACTAATCTATCTTTCTTTCTTTCTTTCTTTCTTTCTTTCTTTCTAACTAATCTATCTTTCTTTCTTTCTTTCTTTCTTTCTTTCTTTCTAACTAATCTATCTTTCTTTCTTTCTTTCTTTCTTTCTAACTAATCTATCTATCTTTCTTTCTTTCTTTCTTTCTTTCTTTCTTTCTTTCTAACTAATCTATCTTTCTTTCTTTCTAACTAATCTATCTTTCTTTCTTTCTAACTAATCTATCTTTCTCTCTTTCTAAACTAATCTTCTTTCTTTCTTTCTTTCTTTCTTTCTTTCTTTTCTTTCTTTCTTTCTTTCTTTCTTTCTTTCTAACTAATCTATCTTTCTTTCTAACTATCTTTCTTTCTTTCTTTCTTTCTTTCTTTCTTTCTAACTAATCTATCTATCTATCTTTCTTTCTTTCTTTCTTTCTTTCTAACTAATCTATCTTCTTCTTTCTTTCTTTCTTTCTTTCTTTCTAACTAATCTATCTTTCTTTCTTTCTTTCTAACTAATCTATCTTTCTTTCTAACTAATCTATCTTTCTTTCTAACTAATTTATCTTTCTTTCTTTCTTTCTAACTAATCTATCTTTCTTTCTTTCTTTCTTTCTTTCTTTCTTTCTTTCTTCTTTCTTTCTTTCTTTCTTTCTTTCTTTCTTTCTAACTAATCTATCTTTCTTTCTTTCTTTCTTTCTTTCTTTCTTTCTTTCTTTCTTTCTTTCTTTCTAACTAATCTATCTTTCTTTCTTCTAACTAATCTATCTTTCTTTCTTTCTAACTAATCTATCTTTCTTTCTTTCTACTAATCTATCTTTCTTTCTTTCTTTCTTTCTAACTAATCTATCTTTCTTTCTTTCTTTCTTTCTTTCTTTCTTTCTTTCTTTCTTTCTAACTAATCTATCTTTCTTTCTTTCTTTCTAACTAATCTATCTTTCTTTCTAACTAATCTATCTTTCTTTCTTTCTTTCTTTCTAACTAATCTATCTTTCTTTCTTTCTTTCTTTCTAACTAATCTATCTTTCTTTCTTTCTTTCTTTCTTTCTTTCTTTCTTTCTTTCTTTCTTTCTTTCTAACTAATCTTTCTTTCTTTCTTTCTTTCTTTCTTTCTTTCTTTCTTTCTTTCTTTCTAACTAATCTATCTTTCTTTCTTTCTTTCTTTCTTTCTTTCTTTCTTTCTTTCTTTCTTTCTTTCTAACTAATCTATCTTTCTTTCTTTCTTTCTTTCTTTCTTTCTTTCTTTCTTTCTTTCTTTCTTTCTAACTAATCTATCTTTCTTTCTTTCTTTCTATCTATCTTTCTTTCTTTCTTTCTTTCTAACTAATCTATCTTTCTTTCTTTCTAACTATCTATCTTTCTTTCTTTCTTTCTAACTAATCTATCTTTCTTTCTTTCTTTCTTTCTAACTAATCTATCTTTCTTTCTTTCTTTCTAACTAATCTATCTTTCTTTCTTTCTTTCTAACTAATCTATCTTTCTTTCTTTCTTTCTTTCTTTCTTTCTTTCTTTCTTTCTTTCTAACTAATCTATCTTTCTTTCTTTCTTTCTTTCTTTCTTTCTAAATCTATCTTTCTTTCTTTCTTTCTTTCTTTCTAACTAATCTTTCTTTCTTTCTTTCTTTCTTTCTTTCTAACTAATCTATCTTTCTTTCTTTCTTTCTTTCTTTCTAACTAATCTTCTTTCTTTCTTTCTTTCTTTCTTTTCTTTCTTTCTTTCTTTCTTTCTTTCTAACTAATCTATCTTAATTTCTTTCTTTCTTTCTTTCTTTCTAACTAATCTATCTTTCTTTCTTTCTTCTTTCTTTCTTTCTAACTAATCTATCTTTCTTTCTTTCTTTCTAACTAATCTATCTTTCTTTCTTTCTTTCTAACTAATCTATATTTCTTTCTTTCTAACTAATCTATCTATCTTTCTTTCTTTCTTTCTAACTAATCTATCTTTCTTTCTTTCTTTCTTTCTTTCTAACTAATCTATCTTTCTTTCTTTCTTTCTAACTAATCTATCTTTCTTTCTTTCTTTCTTTCTTTCTTTCTTTCTTTCTAACTAATCTATCTTTCTTTCTTTCTTTCTTTCTTTCTTTCTTTCTTTCTTTCTTTCTTTCTTTCTAACTAATCTTTCTTTCTTTCTTTCTTTCTTTCTTTCTAACTAATCTATCTATCTTTCTTTCTTTCTTTCTTTCTTTCTTTCTTTCTTTCTTTCTTTCTTTCTAACTAATCTATCTTTCTTTCTTTCTTTCTTTCTTTCTTTCTTTCTTTCTTTCTTTCTAACTAATCTATATTTCTTTCTTTCTTTCTTTCTTTCTAACTAATCTATCTTTCTTTCTTTCTTTCTTTCTTTCTTTCTAACTAATCTATCTTTCTTTCTTTCTTTCTAACTAATATATCTTTCTTTCTTTCTTTCTTTCTTTCTTTCTTTCTTTCTTTCTTTCTTTCTTCTTTCTTTCTTTCTAACTAATCTATCTTTCTTTCTTTCTTTCTAACTAATCTATCTTCTTTCTTTCTTTCTTTCTTTCTTTCTTTTTCTTTCTTTCTAACTAATCTATCTTTC